>OY776280.1:22581396-22998896 GCA_963675445.1 Linnaemya vulpina
GAGATCAAATATTTGAACGCTAAATCTTATCTAAATTATAAAATATATAAATATTTTTTCTTTAACAATCTTGCGACTACGTTTCGAAATAAACGTTAAGCTGTTTTCCTAATATTTTAATAAAACATAATATGCTTGTTTTCAACAAATAACGATATAAATATGTTTACAATTTCAAATAAAAAACAGGAGCATAATGTCAAGCAACTGCTAAGTTTGCAAACAATATAATGAAAAGAGTAAATATATTAAAATAATATAATAAAAGCAACAAAAAAAAAAAAAAAAAATTAAATAGAAAATGTTTTGCGTTGTATAAAATAGCAACAACGTATCTGGCGAAAATGTTTTATATGAGTTTGTTTGAAATTAAAAGCAAAAAACGGCAAATAAAGTTTTTTTATGCTGCGGATAAATACAGCGAATGTACCCACGAGCTAAACAGCAGCAGAGAAACAATATAAAAAATGGGGTAAGTTTATAAAATCTCTTTCCATTTCATGTTCTTTTCTTTTTTTTTTTTTTTTTGGTTCACTTTATAACATTTTTCATTTATATTAAAAGCCATTAAACAATTAAAAAAAAGAAGACGAAAATATAACGATAAAAAACTGGAAGAAAAAAATGTTGGCTGTACTTAAAATTATTATATATTTTCTGCAACATTAAGTAGTGGATTATTTTCACTTTATTGAGGGCTGAGGTAGCGTCTTATTTTCGGCATGTCGTGTTATTTATTATTGCTAAATATTGACTTTATTTGGAAAAGATATTTTTGTTTGTGTAGTTCTTCCCAGAAGTCAGTGCGCACAAGTGGCAAATAATTCCAGGAACTGCCTGTAACCGCTTAATTCATTTGATGTTGATTTTCTTTTGAAATATTCCGTTAATCATAATTGCG
Organism: Linnaemya vulpina; assembly: GCA_963675445.1. Lineage (NCBI taxonomy): Eukaryota > Metazoa > Arthropoda > Insecta > Diptera > Tachinidae > Linnaemya > Linnaemya vulpina. The sequence continues at coordinate 22,582,298 of OY776280.1, forward strand.
TTAATTGTACACCGAAAACTACCCTTCACGCTATTTTTCATTATTGGCTTTTTAGGGGAAAGCAACCAGAAATTTACTTATTAAACTGTTTACTTTTTCCTGGGATTATGATGTTGGCCATAATACTTTAAGCAAAAGCATTGTACTCCGGCTGATATGAGAAATTGTGTGCCAATTTCTTCCTCTACCACAGAGTATTATTCGAGCTTTGTTTTATTCTTTACGCGGTACAGTGTAATTAGCAAATATTTTATAGGCCTTTAGCTAAAATTGCCCGGTTTTTCCCATCGTAAAAATTCAACGTTCGCAATCAATTTTTTTCATATACCAGGGTTTACGCTGCCGTACATTCAGCAAATTAATATGAAATAGTAATTAACATTTGCATAGATCTACAATCTGTACTGACTTTTATATTTTATTACTTTTCGTTTGTTTGTAAAATATTTTGTTCATATAAAAGAGAAATTTTAATTAAACGGCATGTGTTTTAATGCAGAGCGACACGGTTGAAAGTTTCTTTCAACTCGCGTTAGAAAAATTATTAATTCCAACGTATTTTTAATAGAATCCAGAACATAAATCAACAGAAAGCAGGAAGACTAACTTGAGCGCTAATTGAAAAAGCATATTTTTTTTGAGGCCAAATAACTCACACCTAAAGAATATATACAACTTGTATATGACAGCTATTCAAACAGTATAACGAGGTTAGTTTTTGAGTTTTCATATGAACACTAACTTTTCAAGGACCAAGTGGGGCCGAATTACGGCATTCGATATCGGTAGAAATTTGTATTTTAGTTGTATTGATATTACGATCCATATGGAATGGGGTACTTTGGCTCCTGATCATGTCAATCAACAAATTCAATATCATTTATTCAAAGTCCTTGATCGTTGGAGTTCCATTCAAAGGCTTATCATAAGAAATATCACTAGCGAGCCAAGTACAGTACGAGTTCGATTTTTGCAGGCTTCAATTTAACAACACGGAATATATGCACATCACAGTCTTTGTAACTGCAACTATTTTCAAAAGAGATTCAAAATAACTGTGACAGATGCAGTTTTTACACCTCAATAATAATTATTTTGTATTTTTTTTATTGAGTATCACAGTGTTGTCAAGCCAATTATATTTAGGTAAAGCATCTTATTTAAACAACATTTCATCAACGTCAGAGAGGTCGTAAAACCGTATGACTTCTACCTGAGCCGGTAGAAGTTTAATTATTTAAGTCTAAAGCCAAGAAGACTCTACAGCATATTGCGACATCGCATATTTGCCCTCATTTGTTCTACTCACGAATATGACAAATGTTGGCACTAGTACATACTATTGCATTTGCTAGCGATGGCCCAATACAGCAAACTCTCGACTTTCGTCACAAGTAAGTTTTGATAAACAATTTATTAATGCAAAAATCTATCGCAAAAGGTAAACATTTTGGTTAAGAAATTGAGTACCATTGGAAATAGTAATAAATTTCAATAAACCAAATTTTTTGCTTTGGCCAAAATCGAACTCCCACTATAATCTGCACTTAATCAATAAAATAGTCTGGCAGAAGAGATTTTGCAGCTTTTCAATATAAAACACCATTTAATTGGCAAAAAATACTCCACATATAATTTATTCAGACCATGTTCTCTAGCCGGCATCGTCAGTTCAAGCGGTTATTCGATTATTAAAAGCAAAGTTAGTTCTATTGTCAAACTCTTCCTCTGTTAGTAACATCGCATTCAACGATATTGAGTGACAGTGTGCACCAGTTTCCCACTGTTAGACAATAAAATTATTTAGAATATAAATAATAACATTAAATTAAACTATTTCTTATTATTTCATAGGAAAATAAAATAGATTTTTAGGCATTAAATTTGTTTGCTGTGTTTTCCAAGAACATTTCGTTAATCACAACCAACGAAGAAATTAAATTTTTTTGAAAAACAAAGTTTAATGTAACGAATTTGCAAAGGAACTGCCATGCAAGTTTCTTAAATTGTTGTTCTTGTTGTAATAGCTCAGATGACTTAATTTAAAGCAGAAGTTTGTCAAAAATATTGTCATTAGAAAGTTACGAGCTATTATCCACACACCACGCCCTCCTCCACCCACACTTTTATGCATACACCAACGACCCTAATTTGCTACAATCAATTCCCTGCAAGTAAAGTTTCTTTGTTTAATAAATTATTACAAAATTTAAGACATTAGCCAGATGAAACTAGTACAAGCACGTAAAGGCAAAAGCACGTACAATAGACAACATCCATTTAAACAAACACATAAACATTATCACTCGTCATATGGTTACTATCAAATTGTTTGTTGTTTGCTCTTCTTACCAACTAACATGACAACATGTATCCTAAATAAAAAACTATAGATACGTACTCGTGTGTGTGTGTGTGTGCGTGTGTGTGCATGGATAGCTGCGCTTGTAAGATATTGTAGTACAGAAACTTTAATACCGCATACACAATACTACAAATGCAAACAAATTACAATAGCAATAGAACACCAGAACGCATCTGAGCAGGAATGTGTGTAAATGACAACAAAAGGATGTTGAAGATGAAAAATAACAAGAATAAAACAAAGATTTAGACTGTGTGATAATAAAAATGACAAGAAAAGTTTCATAACGATTTAATGACAATTGACTTTGTAGTTTATGAATTTACGATTGTCTGTTTTATTTTGACAAATAAATATGTATATACGCTTCCTTGTACATCAAAGAGGCAAATCAACACTTTCGTGTACTATTTATAAACGCCAGGAGATCGACATTCTAATGCTGATAGCTGAAGTAAAGAACGCAAGACTACGTTGTGGTAGATCCAGAGTTTGATTCGCACTTAGTCATGAATATGATATGGGAATTTTCTGATCAGCAATAATGCAGGATAGATCGATGGATCAAGCAAGCACTAAAAACTCAATCACTTATTGAAAAGAAACACTCTGTTTCATACCAGAACATTATCATCCTGATATGTCCTTTTTAGGATTCAAATAAATAAATTAAAAATAAGAAAATACAATTTAATTTAATTTCAAGTTGTTTCCCAAATATCGTTGTCGTGTTGATTTTAACATCCAACCTTTTTATTTTTATTTTTCCAATACTCGTGTTGAATATTATTAGCGAAAAAATAAAAGAAAATGCCCAAAAAGAAACAAAGAGACATGAAATTTGTCCTTTATATTATATATTTTTATTTTTCTGTTCTATGTGTGTAAACAAAATGAAATGCTGTTGCTGTTTCAGTTGGCCAGATATTAAAAATGTTTTGAAACACTAAAATTCTATTACGCCATCTGCCCATCTGTCTGCTGTCAGTAAGAGGGCTTCCATGGTTCCTTTATTGCCACGTGGTCATAGCCCAAAAGTAAAATCGAAGCTTTCAAAATGCTGTAACTCCAGTTCAGCATGAAATTTTATTCAAGCAATCAAAGAGCCCTAATTCTTTTACATCGCCAGTAATCTCAAGGAGACAACAAAAAGGGTATCCTCATCCACAACTTTTTGGTAACACTTCAGCTCATTATCACTCGTTGAGGAGTAGAAACCAGCAGGAGCCTGACAATAGTTGCCAATTGGTATCCACAACGATTAGAAAAGTGCAGATTCATTTGGTGTCGAGTTGATATGATATTTTAAATATTTTATTTTAAAATAAGGCTCCTTCACTTCCATTTAGTTGACTTTCGAGCCATCAGCTTTGCATAAGGGATCAATTTGAAAGCCCTTATCTAATTTGGCCAGCAACAAAATTTATTTGAAATATATTTTTCAAAACTAAAATGGGGTTCTGAAACACAATTGTTGCTATTTGTTCTACTTATTTACACTTCGTTTGGCACGTTCCCTTTTACAAGAAGCACAAAAGTAAACAAAAATTTTTCTTTGCCCAAAAGCCAGTAAAATCTAACAAGTGGCCACTAGATAAGAGAAAACGACATCGAACTAGGTTAAGTACACAAAAGAAAAGGCAGAAAAATGGAAAAACACATTAAAAGCGAAATAAAAATTTAATTGAAAGACATCTACAAACAGCGATATTAATTATTTTGTAATATTCTTTTATTTCGTTGTGAAAATTCAAACAACTTGCGCCATATCTGTTTCGCCAAAAATCATAGAAGCATTAACGACAGAGACAAAAATTCAACCAACAAAACTAAACTGAAATAGAACAAAAATTGAATGCTTTAAAGGCAAAAACATATAATTCAATGTGACACGACTTAAATTTCCCAAAGGAATAAGAAACTTTTGGCAAAATATTGAAACTTTTGCAATAGAAGCCGTCGTCTTTGTTTTTCAACGCATCTCAGTGACTGTGCGAATACATAAATTCGTAATGATTTTGATGTAATACAATACACGGCACACGTATCTCATTTATTAAGTTAAATTATATTCGTATTGGCTTTAATTCGTGTCTATTTGTGCGAGTAGAAACATGTAAAACACAACAGACATCTCCAGTTGATGGGAACTGGTCAATAATCGCTCATATCCGTGAGGAAGATGACGAGGTGAAGAAAATAACGAGCATCATCATCCAGCAGTACAAGTGTGTGACAGAGAGTTACTTTTAGTAACACGACAAAACAGAGGGGACCAAACAAAAAAAGTGCTTGTAACGGAGTTTGTAATATCTAGACCTGCGATTAATTCGATGGGCAGCAACAGCTGCACTTTTTTATGGTGAATCATCATGGAAAATTTAGTTTTTAAGTCAGATACACTTGATGTCCTACCAAAGCACTAACGATTTCTACAATTTTGTTATTTTGACATCTATATAATAATCAAATAATAACAAGGCTACGGCCTTGTGTTCACTACTTTATCTAATAGCTTCAGAAAAAGTTGCAACCATATAGATGACAAAGTGCGAATTATTAATTACTAATCAAATCCTTATATATTTTTCTCATATAATTTTCCACTGCTATTTAAAGTTTTTCATAACCTAGAAGATCTGGTAGTATTTGCTGTAACAGGAAATACAATGGACGCATTTCTAACAGCAAATAAATTAGATTAAACATTTTTGGAAAGAAATAAATTTTATATATTCATTTTATTGAGATACACAAAAGTATCTCCAAAACCATGTCACACAATGCCGTTCGAATCGGAAGTCATGTCAATAGTGAAAGTCGCATTACAGAAAAACAAGCGAATAATTCTTAAATTAGTACAGATTTTGGGGAATTGTTGTTTTTTAAACTCTTGAATTTTAATTATATGGTGATCTTTTTTTTCCCCAAAATCTTACTAAAAATTCAAAGTGATCAATTGAGGTATTTTAGCCAACCAATTGTAGAATAAAAACGAAAGAAAATAAAAAAGGAAAAGTGATCAGTGAGTTCTCGTTATGACTTGGATATTTGTTTTAGACTTCTCACTTGTTAAAGTGGAAGTTTGAAATAAATATCTAATAATATCTAATATCTAGTTGTTCTAAAAAATGTTGGGTGAAGGTTCTCTGATGATCTGCATTAGCCCCAGTGAAATGCGCGCAGGAACTAGCTAAAAACCCCTCAATTAATCACTTCAAATTTTTTATTAAGATTTTGGGGAAAAAAAAATCAGCACATAATTAAAATTGAAGAGTTTAAAAAAGCAAATAATGAATTAAAATGAAACAATTTCACATATTCAAAATAAAACTTATGTATTTGATAAATTACTGATGAACAATTTCAAAGCAACGGAAGTTTCGTAAACATTGTGGCACTTTGTGACATCTCTGCCTTCCTTGGCAAATATTCATGTTTGATCATAATGTAAACTTCTGTCACAGCAATGCCAGATATATACAAATCACAAATTAAGATGGCAATTTTATAAACATATTTGATTACTACTTTCATCAATTAATCATTCAGTTAATAAACAATTTGATTTCTTATAATTGTTAAAAAAAAATGACCAATATTTTGCTGCTTCTGTTCAAACTGTCCCGCAATACATTTCGTCCTGCAGAATAGTTATAAAGGAAAGAAAAAAAAAACATTAGACTTTTTTGTTTAATATAGGAAAAAACAACAGAACGATATCTAGTAACATCCTGCAACAGCCAGTTATTTTTGTAATAGAAATGTTTTGAAGTAGAACGCATATATTTTGTTTTTGGTCAAAAGCCATGTGCTTTTGTTTTGCCATACACATAATTTTGGCTCGCTGGGTACATGCAGAGCCTATTCAGAATAACATCATTTTATAATCTTAACTACTTTACTTTTTCACTGCATAAAAGCTAAAAATAAAACGACGAAATAATTCTTGAACAGCAAAGTCCACTGCCAAGATGAAGCACAAATCTTTGGTGCGCCCTACAAATTGGCAATCGTAATTGGAAGAGGAAAAAGAGCCTTTGACAAATTTCTCCCAGATGTCTGGACATACGAGTCGTAAATATAAAACCAGTAGGATATTAATAGAATTCGTTTTTTTTTAAACGATTGTTAAATATATAATAATTTTAGATCTCAATAGTGAAAGAGGTTTGCGGTAGAATCAATAAAAATAAAAAAACAACCCTAAATCATGCAATTTAAATAATTTTACACAAATAATTTTCCTACAAGATATTTTAAATAATTTTTTCTTCAATTGTTAATTTGATTTTTTTATTGTAAACTCAATCAAATTTTGCAGTAAACAAATCAGATAGCTTTTGCCGATGAGAGCCACTCCATTTGAACAGTCTATAACATCTTTACATTCATCTTTCGTTATGCGAAACAAACAATTATTCTAAATCTTCATAACCACACCAGTCTTGCTTCCAGCCTGACACGTGCAATATAAAAAATTTTTTTACGAAATTTGATGTGAAGCATTCTATTCATGAGGCCTAATTAAATTTAAGGACATGAAAAGCTAACAAAACACCAAGAAAGATGTACATAATTAATAAATTTCTTTTAAATTCAATTTATTTAAAGTACTTTTTAAAAATTTGTTTAAGTTATTATTTTCATATAAGTGAATTTTGACTAAGTGTGCGTTAAAAGAAATATCTAATTTTTGCGCACTGCATCGCAAGTGCTTAAAGAAGTTTTGGTAGTTTAAAAGAAACTGCTCGTATTAACTAATTTTTAATATCCACTAACGCATGAAAGAAAATTGGGAAAACTCGTGTCACTAATACGAGAAATTAAACAGTTATAATTATAAAAGTAATCGGGTACAAAACTTGCTAATTCAGATAGAGAATTGTTATTTTGAATGTTCATTGACTTTTCTCAGCCATTATGATTATTGACACTATCATGTATTTAACCCTTCTTCGTCGGTACCTGTAACAAAAACTCAACAGCGAAGTAATAAGTCAAATTGTCTTCTTATCGGTCTTCATCTGTCTCAAAGCAATACCGACAGAAGCTCCTGAAATGAGTTTTTTTTCAAAAGATAACCGCTGCTATAAAATTCAAACCAAAAGGTGTGACTTGAAATAGAACTAAAACTCAGAATCAATATCTGAAACATTATCAAGAGGTAACACCGGCATTTAATCTGACAATATCGAACGGATCACGAAACTACAGCAGCTTCCAAAAAACATTCACCGTAATATTTATCATGCCTACATTAAACATTGTTTACGACTTTTATTATATAATTTGAATCTTTTACTCTTTTCAAAGAAAATTTCTGTTGCTGTTTCTATAATGCGATTAAACTCCTTATCAATAAATTTGTTATGGTAGCCTTCCGAAGGTTCTCGCTTCATAGACACTCATGAACATTATCAAATACTTTGATGAGTTAAATATCCCCCACGTTTTTTTAAATTTATTTATTTAGACGTACTGGTATAAGTAAACCAATATCGTTAGTCATAAAAAGAAATATTTAAAAGTTTTCTTTTGTAATTATTCCAAAAAAGTTTCTTCTTCTATTCGCAAGTGCTGTTTTATTTCTTTTATGGCGTTAAGTTTACATATAATAAATAGCGAAATTTCAATAACTTTCATTTACTCCGTCGAAATGCTAGTTATACTTGTCAACCACGACGATGTAATCAAAACTCTGAAACAGTTACAGTAAACAATCGAATATATATTAGGAAATACTCGTTAAAAAACTATTTCTAACAATATAAAACAATCGATATTTTATTTGTATGAAAATTGATTATAGAGTATATAAAAAAAAGTTTACGTTAATAACCTATACAATCAATTTCGATTGTCTAGATAATGACCTTAAATAAGTTTTACTTTTACAATATTCAATAATCTGATGAGTTGGTATTTTAGTACCAATAAAATGGATAAATCGACTGCTCATAGACTTCCTTCTGCTCGATGACGGAATACCAATGGCTGGAAGTACGCAATGAAAATAAGTGCCGGCATATGAACCTACAGTATTTGCCTAAACTGAAGTCACATTTAAATTTTTTTATATAGAAACAAAAGAAAAATATGTAAATAAAAATCTACTTAATTTAATAACTTAAAAACTAAATAATTAAATAGACGAATCTATATTTTTCATAAGGAATTGCTACGAAAAACATCTGCTTTTGCAGTATCCTTTTAAATATCTTCAAAAAAAAAACAAATATTTTTTGAGGCAGAGCTACTCGATCAGTGTATTCATATAATAAATCATTAAAAGTTAATGTTCGAAAGCGATAATTAATTATATGCTCAAATATATACATAAATTTTACATATTTACTCACACAAACTTGCACCGTTAAACGATATTATAACATACCGACTGTACCGACTGAACCGACCGAACTGACCGAACCGAACGAACAGACGATATCGACCGAATAAAACTAATTAATTGCGATTTTTATATTTATATTTATATAACTTAAGCGATGTATAAACACACACATAAATATTAAAATTTTCATTTTCATTTACATACAACTCGAGGCGTATGAAATCTTGAGCAAATATTGCTTTTTTTGTGGGCCGCCATACAACTGCCTCATTATTTGCACTATTTTTTAAATAACTTTCACACTTCAGCACATTTAAAATAATTTTTTTCTAAATTTATTCACTTTTATCATTAGAGACGTCTTATGTTTTTAGCAAAATTAAGGAGGTTTTTCGGGACTTCATACCCAATACGAATTATTTTATTGTTGTCCCTTAAAGTTTTTCTTTGCGTACGAACAAAAATTTAAATAATTTTCAAAGAGATTGTGCAGGCCCCTATAAGGAGACGTAGTTGTACGGTTGCATGAAAGTAAATATCGAATAAAATCATAGAGTCACGACTCACAATCGAAAATATTCTGAATATATAATTTTTTATACGACAAGAGATTAATTTTACTAAAATTTTTAGGTGCCTTAACTGTTTGCTGTCCAATTTATTATATTAAGTTATTACGAATTGTGAAACTAAATATTTATCATGGGATTTACTTCAATATGCATAAGCAACGACTTTAAAAATACCTATTTTTTGATTTTTAGTTGTGACTGTCAATAGTTTATTGTGCGATATGTGTAAAGGACTGTGTGTACATGAATGGATGGCCAGGAAACTGAACTAATTTATTATTTGCAACATTCACGAACAGAACAGAATCAAATGCGAAAAATAATTTTTTTCAATCAAAATTCACTTGTGAAAGAAAACACTCAAGGAATTATATCTGTGCAGCAACAAAATTATATTATAACATATTTTAATTTCATTCTAACATATTTAGTTGTTATGAAGAACATGAATAATAAAATTGTGGAAGAAGAAGAAAAAAAGTATTGTATGGAAACTTTGGCACACCTTGTTGATTCGTGGCAGAGAAAACTTTCAACTTGCAAGAGCACGCTGCTCATCCCGACACTTGCTTATTTCACAACAGAATGCAAAGTGTGTGTGGATGTATACACAAACCTACAAACAATGTATCAAGACGACACTTTGCTATGCACATACGCACACACACCGTATATACAGCAAATGTTACAAACATGTACCTGCATGTGTATGAATTCTTTATTTTTTCCAAATAACTTTTATTTTTTATAAATTTTCACATTAACTGAACTCAATTGACTTGTTTTATTTAAAGAAACACTTTAATTAACACTTGCATCGATATTTATTAATTACATTTGCGGAGCTACGAAACGAACGGGACAAAATTTTCTGTAAACTGATTCAGTTCTGTTATTTATCGTCCTCTTTCATGATTCGTTTTCTTGAGTACTAATCACACGATGTTCTAAGGAGGCTTAGAACTGTTCTCGTATCATCCAGCATTACCAGGTGTACAATTTAAATTCACGAATGGTAATCACGATGGTACTCTACGTAAAATTCGTAACCTCGATCGTAGTGTGATACTACCGCGATTCGCTTAGTGTTGTGTTAAAAGTCAGCGTTTTACTTATTACGAGGCAATATTTGTCTATTTATTATGATTTTTTTTTTTTGTTTTAAATGATGAGCAGGGAAAGAATTTAGTGTAATATTTTATTTACTATTATCGATACCCGTTTATGCTGTTTCCATAATTCGATTAAAACCGTCTCCCACATTATTATGGCAGGCCCTTCGGTTATTATTCGGTTTTATTTTTTATTTTGTACAGAGTCTATTGTAAAAGACTCGGGTAAGTAACAATTTTTTTCATACTCCGAGCTACTTTCTTTCTTTCTAATGAAAAAACTTAACAAGTTTTCTTTGGTATTTTAGCTAATTATTTTAAAAAATCAATTTTTGGGATTTTTTATTTCTTACTTTTCAATAACTTTCAATAGTCTGCCAATATTTTTATTTTACCTCTCACTTGACGATTCAACTAGAACTATAAAATAATTACAATAAATCATCGAATATATAGAATGTTTATACATTTGTAACAACAGCAATCAATCGCAATTTTATGTGTATGAAAATTTTTAATAGAATATATAAAAAATTTATTTTATTCATGTGAACAATCAATTTAGGTTGTCCCTAGATAATAACCTTAAGTATAGACTAACTTTCACAATTTTCAATAATCTGCTGAGTTGGTATCTTAAAAAAAATATTCGTAGTGAAATTGATGGATTCATAGACTTCCGTCTTTCTGATGACGGAATAACAATGGCTGGATGTGTATAATGAATACACGTGGTGCCATATGAACGTACAGTGTTGGCCAAAACTGGTGCTATTTTAAATGTTTTACATACGGTTAGTCGTGTCATTAAATAAGTCGTTAATATTTAGAAGCGATATTTAAATATATGCTTAGATATAGAAATAAGTTATTCATTTTTACTTACAAAAATTTGCATCATTAAATGATATTATTAACACACCGAATGAACCGACCGAACCGGACGAACCTATCGAACCGACTGTACTGACCGAAAAAAATTTGTTGCTGTTTTTATTTTTATATTTATACATATAACTTAAGCGATGTATAAACACACACATAAATATTTACATTTGAATTTTCATTTACATACAACTGGAGGTGTATGAAGCCTTGAGCAAATATTATTTTTTGTCGGTCGCCATAGAACTGCTACATTATTTACTAAAAACTTTCACACTTGCGGATTTTTAAAAATAACTTTTTTCTAAATTTATTAACTTTTATTATTAGAGACGTCTTATGTTTTTAGCAAAATTAAAGAGGTTTTTCGGGTCTTCATACCCAATACGAATTATTTACCTATTCAGCTTGAAAAGCTTTCCCTTAAAGTTTTTCTTTGCGTACGAACAAATATGAAAAAATATAAATAAAATAATATGAGGAGACGTAGTTATGCGGTTGCATGAAAGTAAATATGGCATAAAGTCATAGAGTCACAACTCACAATCCAAAATTTATTGGATATATAATTTTGTATACCGATAAGAGATTAATTTTACTAAAATTTTTAGTTGTATGAATTGTCAACTGTCCAATTCATTATATTAAGTTGTTTTAAGTGCACAAGCATCGAGTTTATAAGAATCTTTCCTTTTTATATTGAGTTGTGGCTGTCAATGATTTAGTGTGTGATTGATATCTGTGCATGACTGTGTGTAGATGAATGAATGACTAAGATATGAAATATTTATTATTTACAACATTCACGAATAGAACAGAATACAGTGTGAAAAATAATTTACGTTCAAATAAAATTCACTTGTGAAAGAAGAAACACAAGGAATTTTTTCTCTGCTGAAAGCAGCAACAAAATTATGGTATAACATATTTAGTTGTTATGAATTTTAGAAGAAGGTGATACACACAATGCACAATAACAAAAATTATGGAAGAAGAAGAAAAAAAGTATTGCATGGAAACTTTGGCACACCTTGTTGATTCGTGGCAGAGAAAACTTTTAACATGCACGCTGCTCATCCCGACACTTGCTTATTTCACAACAGAATGCAAAGTATGTGTGGATGTATATACAAACCTACACACAATGTATCAAGACGACACTTTGCTATGCACATACGCACACACACCGTATATACAGCAAATGTTACAAACATGTACCTGCATGTGTATGAATTCTTTATTTTTTCCAAATAACTTTTATTTATTTATCACTATTCACATTAACTGAACTCAATTCACTTGTTTTATTTAAAGAAACACTTTAATTAACACTTACATCGATATTTATTAATTACATTTGCGGAGCTACGAAGCGAACGGGACAAAATTTTCTGTAAACTGATTCAGTTCTGCTGCTGCCTAAGATGGACATACATACTTTGGATAGTTTTGTTTTGAGTATTCATATTAAAAGCAGACTTGGCATTGCAAGCGCTGGTTACTTATCACACAACGTTACCAAATAAACAATTTATGATTTATAACATCAAACAAAATATTTTTTCTGCAACTTTTTTTAAGGATATGGGTGTATATGAATATATAAACTTGTGTATATAAACAAAAACCGCGAACCACGAGATCAGTTTAATTTTGAACAGCACTGTACATAATGTTCAATACTAATCCTTAAGCAACTGTAGCCATGATTCTTCTTATTTCAGTCATTAACTGACGTTTTTAGAATTTTTGTTTATGTGTTTTATATTAAGAATAAAAAATTAAAGGAGCGACTTTTATGAGAAAAAAAACGGAAGGAAAAAGTTTTGGTTTTTTTCAATTGACAAAAAAATGTATCTTCATACAGTTAATGGACAAGACATCAATTGTTTTACTGATGGAATGATTAATTTCCATTTTTATTTGCAAGTCTACAATAATATTTTTGTAGTGTCTTGTAAATAAATTAAAAAATAAGTTTAAACTTTAAAGTATTACTAAACTTCTACTAAAATTTACACTGCCCTTCATGAAATGTTTCATTTCATTTTGAAGTTGTATTTGGTAGCTAAAGTTTTTTATGTTAATCCAGAAACACTTTCCTTAAGTTGGCTCAACCCCACGCTCGTTTGGACTCAAGTTTTCTATGTTGCTTTACTTTTATGTCATGTTTAGCTTGTTAAATTTTTTTATTGCTTAGAAAAACAATAATGCGGTCAAATAACTCAAAGTTTTGCAAAATTGGAATTAATAAATTTTTTTTTTTTTTTGGTACATGTTTATCTTGGAGGCAATAAAGAATATATTAGTACAGCAGACCACATGGAATAATTAATTATAAATTAATGTTTATTAATAAATATGAACTGTTGAGATGTGCAGACATCATGTCTGCAAAAATACCAATTAAACGGACTCATTTTCTAAATTGTTGTAACAAGAGTTTCCATTTAAAGTTCGCAAGAATTTATATAGAACAATAATATTTAGTGGAGTGTTCATTGATAAATCGTTTGGATTCGAAATGTGTCTTTATTTTAAACACTTTTTATGGGCAAATTGTTTGTTATAACTTTTTTAGTTTTGGTAGTTAATTTAAGTTTTGTGCTGTTAATGCAGACTTTATTGGTTAGATTAGATTCATAAAGTGATTCATGAGCTACTTTTTTGCCCTGAATAGTCCTGAAAGAGCAAGTAAGAGAACAATTAAACTGTTAACAAATTTATTGTTTTAAATAGTTTTCAAGTGTATTTCTGTTTCTTCCTTTTAATCTCAGCGCCGTTCTACAACACTGAAGGAAAGATATCGTTAGAGTTTAATTCGAATTGACGTCATAGTCTTCCAACTCGTAGACTATTTTATTTTTATATATAATTGTTAACTAATTTATATACAAACTAAATCAATGGCTTTCTTAAATAATGATCTGAGTTGCATAAACGAAGTTTTTTATACAATTTGGGAAAATTGGGCGTTGGTATTTGATACCATGCAGTTTAAAGGACGTGTAAGTTATATCCCACCTCCACGGTTGTGTGATTTTATGGAACACGATGACTAAAAACACTTTGAGATTTTACTTTCTGCTAAAAATGGTAAATAAAGATCTCAGTCGGTAGCTAGTTGATCTCAAGGTTTCTTTTAGGCCTTAAGTGGCTTCCAGATGACATGCCCTCTAAAGGTAAAGAGGCTAGTTCCTGCCTTTAGCGACAATATTTTCTGTTGGTGCAGACGGGTTGGCATATATACTTTACCGCAGCGACATCGTTGTGAAACTAAATTGTCACTTTGAAGCTTTTGCCCTTTTTGTAAATATATTTTTAAACCAACTCTTTTGTAGCACTTTTAAATAGCTCCGGGGTCTTATTTGCCCTTTTCAACTTCCCGCTAGTTAAATTTAAAATTTAAAAAAAGTGGGTAGTTATTGCTCTTACGTTTTGAAAAAAAAAATAAAAAATCTAAATCATACGAGATCTATATGTTTCGAGGTTCTAGTGAGCTATCCTGACTTATTTTGAAAGCCCTCCCTATGGCTGGATGTGAACCGCTTATAGCTTTTGAACCTCTGCAACAAATTAAACTGAACTGGTAACGTTCTAAAGAGCGCTTCTTATATTAGATTTTTTCTGAATTTGAAGCGATTCGAAGGGAAGATTTCAAGATATTAAAAAAAAAAATTAAAAACAATTCTCCGTTTTAAGTGTTTTTTTTTTCAGAATAGCCTTCAAACGATTTCACCAATCGATTTTACAAGCTAATCAGACCCCAATATTTATAAATCCCGTCGATCACATTAAACTGGGTGAAAATCGGTTAATTCTATCGCGAGACATCGTGAACAAAAAAGTTCGATAAAAGTGTTATATTTTGAAAAACTTCGAAATTATATATCGGATCAGTTAGTGTCCTCGATTCTTTTCAACTAATTTAAAACTACATCAACCACTGCTTATCACATGGAAATTGGTTAACTTGAAAATTAAAATAACAGTGTTTTGGTTCGAAGAGCTCAAGGAGTAGCACAAAAAACCAGTTCACGATGGCTTTTCAATTAAAATTAGCAGGAAGTTATACGAATGGCATTTAAGGTTAACCGTTTCCATATATTTTATTTTATTATTATGAACAACAATTATAATGAGCAATATCGCGGCATTTTGATTGAAAAATGTTTTTTAATTGTTCCAAAAAAATTTAACAATTTAATTTGATTTCCGTATATTTATTTATGAAGATGAAAATTACATCAAAGTGTGTTTAGGAAATAATGGAACAGGTGCAACAATGGATAATGCTGTGGTTTTGCCACTGACAGCACACCAATAACAATGGTCGCCAATAATAAAATCGCATTGTGAAAAAAAGTCGCCCACTCCAGTTTCATGTTGGTCGTGTTTCTGCCACTTCATTCATCTGATAAATAGTTTACCGTTAATATGCCTTCGAAAGGATGTAGAGCAGGTGCTTTAACATTATTTTAATTAATTTCAAAGCACCACAAGACAGACTGTGCTAGAACAACAGCTGTTAGTGACACCAGATGACTGATACGGAAACTATCATGTTTTTCCGATATGCTCCTGTTGACAAAGAAAGTTTTTCGTGAAAAATATCTAAAACATCTAATTACGTCGCAGAGGACAGGGTATTACGTTGTTATTATTTAACTTATTCACTTTCAGTTCTTACAAAATTCTTTTTTCAAACTTCTTTATGATTCTCTATGCACCACTAAATGTCAACGTTATGCTTTTACCTTCTTTCGCACATTTTTCATTATGAATTTCATTAGATTTTTAATGTTTGTTGTAGTCGTTACCATGTTTACACACATACAGGCGGAGAGCTGGACATGACGCGGACGAGAAGACGGCTAAACAATAGCGTTCTTTGGTCATTGTTTAGCTGTGGAAAAGCTGAAACTAAATGCTTTAATTCATGCAATTGAATGTTATAATCCTTTGCGTCACCTCACGAATTTAACTTAAGATGCTGATGCTTTATTTCCAGGAAACTTAACGTTCAGTACGCGTATCATATTTTTAGGTTGTTGCGCATAAAACCGAAAACAATAAACTCTTTTATTATCTCATCATAAAGTACACCAGCAGTGGCTGTCAAATAATTTTATTTTATTTTATTTTATTTTTTGCTGCTTTTGGATTAAACTGAGATACAATAAATTCAAATCGGGTCAAGAAAAAACTCATGACGGTTTTAATGTTTTTGATACTTAAATAATTCTTATTCTTCTTTGTGGCCTTATAACGCGCATTGTGGTTCGCTCAGTGGCGTTTTGGTTTTCAAATTAACTACCACTTGACCTTCCGGAATGTTTAATAATTTAAGAAAATGATTCTGGCTCACATATCTGTTGGATTATTCAAATATTGTATTTTAAAGAAGACTAGATCGGCTAATATGTGTTTGATTTCTTTTATAGTCAAGAGGAGAAATAGAAAAAATGTTCTTTAACATTGAAAAAATCCTTAAATCCTGCTTATGAGCCGCACCAAGCCGTATATTTTTATGAATGTATTGAAATCAGTATGATCTGTTTTTATTTTTACTTCCTACAGAGCAATTTTTTATATATTAACAAGACATGCAAACGATAGATTATCCGCATTTCAATTTTTTCGTCTAAAGTTGCCCGAGTAAGTAAGTAATTTTCAATGTAAATATGCTTAATATTGTAGCGTTGTTAAAGCGACAATTTCTTCCTGATCATACTGATCATATATATATATCCCCAAGCCTGGCAAAGACGTCACGCAGGTGACATCATACCGCCCAATCAGCTTATTGCCGGTTCTCTCAAAAATATTTGAGAGGTTAATATTAAAATCGTTATCACCGTATACTGACTCGGCTAACTTAATTCCCAACCACCAATTTGGATTTAGGAAAAAACACGGTACCATTGAACAAGTGCATAGAATTACGAATTTAATTCGTCAAACTTTTGAAAATAAGCAGTACTGCTCTGCACTATTTATTGATATATCACAAGCTTTCGACAGAGTCTGGCACGAAGGCCTTTTATATAAAATTTCACTACTGCTTCCTGAAAACGTCCACAAACTGCTCACTAGCTATCTAGCGAATAGGTCTTTTGTAGTACGATCAAAAAGTACTTATTCGTCAATCAAACGAATATCAGCTGGTGTCCCTCAGGGGAGCATACTCGGCCCATTTCTTTACTTATTATATACCGCCGATTTGCCTACAAATCAACTCACACACACATCCACATTTGCTGATGATACAGCGTTTTTAAGTATACATCAACATCCGGAAGTAGCTTCCCAACAACTTCAAAACCACATTACTGATTTGGAGAAATGGTTGAATATGTGGAAAATAAAAGTTAATACCTCGA
This sequence comes from Linnaemya vulpina, assembly GCA_963675445.1. Lineage (NCBI taxonomy): Eukaryota > Metazoa > Arthropoda > Insecta > Diptera > Tachinidae > Linnaemya > Linnaemya vulpina. The sequence goes on from OY776280.1 coordinate 22,599,970, forward strand.
AAAGTGTTCACATAACCTTTACATTAAGACACAAAAGTTGCGCACCGATTTCAATAAACGGGACAACAATTCCAGAGCAGAGCCAAGTTAGGTACTTGGGAATACATCTCGATCGGCGTCTGACGTGGGTTCACCATATTGCAGCCAAAATTACACAGCTGAAAATCAAAACCGCTCAACTTTTCTGGTTAACTGGGCCACACTCTTCACTGAACTTGGACCTCAAGGTACTCTTATACAAGGCAGCCTTAAAACCAATATGGTATTATGGTATCCAGTTGTGGGGTTCCGCCTCCGCATCAAATGTTGAAAAGCTACAAAGAAGACAGTCAAAGATTCTGAGAATGATTACGTGCGCTCCTTGGTACATACGAAATAATAACATCCACTTGGATCTCAATATTCCTACCATCCGAGAAGAGATTAAAAAATCGTGTACGAGCTACATTGCAAAAGTTACTGATCATCCCAATCCATTTGCGAGGGACTTGCTTTTATTTGAGGGTCATAGGCGTCTGAAACGGGTGCAAACTTTTGATTTGGCAACATAATTTTCCTTTTATTTTTATTTCTATTTTTTATTATTCGAACAGTAAGTTGAGTGCTTCAATGGCAGTATCAACTTAAATATTTTGTTAGGTTAAGATTTTAATACTTATTGTGAATGACGTATAGTCAGATTCAATAATAAAAATTTATATATTTAAAAAAAAAAAAAAAAAAAAAAAATATATATCAAAAAGCATAACATTTCTTTTGACAGTTAACCACCATCGGATATATGTCAGTCATAAAAAGTGTCCTTTTAATTAAAATTTAATATTTCAAAACAAAAAAATTAAAAATGAGTGGCGTCACAATTTTGATTGTAAGAGGAAAATGGTAGAATAGATACGTAAGAAAATAAAAAATGAAAAGTGATGAGTGAGTTCTTGTTATGCCTTTGATATTTATTTAAAACTTCTCACTTATTGAAGTGGAAGTTTGAAATAAGTATCTTTAGTTACTCCATGAAATGGTGGTCAAAGGTTCCCTGATGACCTGCCTTGCGCCAGTGAAATCCGCATAGAAACTAGCCAAAACACCTCAATTGATCACTTTGGATTTTTAGTAAGATTTTGGGAAAAAAGAATCAGCACATAATTGAAATTTAAAGTTTTAAAAAACTACAATTCACAAAAATATGTACTGATTTGAAAGTTAAATGTATTCTATTGGACAATTAATAGAGCCACCTTAAAGATTGTTTGCAACACACCAGATTTAAGCATGAATTCAGAGCTGCGATTGTTTAACTGTTTCATTGTCATATTAAGCTGTTTGTAATTCCTAATTTCCTGCCATTAATTTTTGAGGGGATATCCAGAGTAAACCTTTTTAAGAATTTAGTTCATGCCAGAAACTTGAAAAATAATACATCACATTCCAATAAATTTAACACCATTTCACAGAAACTTCACTATAATTTTCCCAAGTAATTTGTGACAATTTATCAAAAACTATTTCATATATTTGAGTGCTTCAAATGAAATTCATTTCTTTACAAAATTAGCCGTTACCAGCAAACAAGCAAGCATTTCCATCAAACTTTCTTCATTTTATATTTCATTAGAGGGTAAATGGAAAAGAAAAAACTTTTGTCATAAACGCTGCTTTTCTTGTAAATAATCGTCTGTAGTTAAGAAGATTTTAAGTACGAGAAACTTTTTGTTGTTGTTGACTTTTTCTTTTTACTTTGTTTTTACCGTGCTGTACTTTCGACAACTTGTAAATGCTTTAATTAAGAAGCGAGAACAGAGAATTTTCTACAAGCAATCAAATGGCCATGAAGTTTATTCAAATATTAAATCCAATACCTTTCACTCAGCTACTCATCCGTTTCAAAGCAACTACGCAAACATCGAGATAAATTTATATGTTGGAAGTATTATTGTGGCTTAAAAAAAAGATTTTTGGAAAATTATTTTTCCAATGAAATACGTGTGGTATTAAAACTTGAAATTTACTGTAAACTTTTGACGCTGGTTATATAATTTTTTTCTATTTTTCTAGAATAACGAAATGAAATACAAGAAGAATTTATGATGCTTAAAATACGAGGGTGTTTCAAAACTATTCCATACACATTTCTCCAGATGTTTAGCAGAATCAAAACGAAGGATTTGTTGAGGTCACAAATAATTTTAAAGTTTAATGGTTTGATTTTGAGCCTGAATTTTATTTGTCATCTTAATATTAAGATTTCACTTCCCCCAATTGAAACTATTTTGGTAAAAATCAAAATGGAATATATAATACATTTCGTTAATACTGTTGCAGCAGTTGTTTTATGTTTGTTTTTTTCGCATGTCCCACTTTCAAACACATTTCATAAAATAAAATGTTATTCAAGTCAAAGGCTGTCTAAAACATGTCAACTATTTAATTGCATAAATTTGCATAATATTATTGAGCCGTATTGTAAAATGTAGCTCCTGGTTTAATACATCCATGTGAACATATCAACAAGTTGTAATTTACTGTAGTGTGTTAATCCATAGATTGTTTTGCATAGATTAATTGCCAACTTGTTTCAAAGTAGACCTTGTAAAATTAACATGCCGCGATAATGACAGACAGGCTTATGCTTTGAGCAAAACTATTATAACCCTTTTATTATAAAAACTGGCGGTAGCAGCAATTACAGCAACACTAATTATAACGAAAACCTCAGTGGCAATGCTTTGATAAGAATCAAAAGGCCAAGAATTAAAGGAAAAAAGAAACTATTTTTATAATACAACTAAATTTTCCATAAAACAACTTAGGAATTGTGTATGTATGAGTGATTTTGTATGTCACAATAACAAGTTCATAAGGATTTTATACAACTTCTGCTACACAATATGAACCATGTACTCTTATCCGTGCTTGAGTGTTTTAACAAGCTGTAATATAATAGATTCTTGGCTAATCAATATTCGCTTGATATGGTTTTAGTTGGGCAAAAGATAAAAAAATCTGCTGCAGTAACGCTCACTGCCATTTCCAATAATTTTTTAGAGAGAAGTGACAGTTTTGGCAGCCCGTTGTTGTTACCTTGAAATTGCCGGTCCTAGAACGACTTATGGAAATGAGAGTGGGACAAGATATTCCTGAGTAATCACTGGTGAAACTAATGGCGTTTGCTTTTCTGGAAAGCCTGTAAAATTGCTTCATTTCTTTTTTTAAAAATTAACAATTGGAGGTGTTTTAAAAGAGATGTTATTTTTCGTAGAAGATGTTGGATTAGTTTTTAATAAAATCTCTATTTAGAAATTACAGATTGTTGCCATTTTCTATTAAAAAGTGTGAAAAATGTTGCATTCTTTTTTAGAAAAGAAATCAACTTAAGAAACAGATGTTGGTAACTTCATCGCTCAGTGTACTATTATAGGATATGGACAATTTTTTTCCAGCACATAAATGCCTGGAAATGTAATTTAAATATATTTAATTTACATACCGCTCATTTACTGTATTACTGTCATAACTCAAGTTATGTATTTTCAGAGATAAGGATGCAGATGTAAAATATGTATCACTGTTGTTATTGTATAAAAATTTAATTGACGCATTTTATGTACCTTAAATCTGAGAGAAAAATTAGTTTTTAAATTACCATTAAGGTGTTAGTAAATTTAAAACTTTAGACGCGTTTTTAAACAAACGGGGTTATTTTTTGAGTTATGACACTATTGAAGTAAAAGAGCGATATATGTTCATGTCTAGATTGACCTTTTTAGCTGGTGCACAAATTTTCAAAAACTATTTGAAACTTTACGAGCATGCAGATATATAAGATGTGAATATATTCACATCCAATAACATTATTCAGTTACATGACTAAAATAAAATTTTACTTAATTCCCAAATAGATTTTCTAATATTCGGAACATTTTTCAAATGTTGATGTTGAAGTCTACTGATAAATTCGTGTAGGAAACAATGACATGCAGTCATGCCGACACACTTATCCCGCAAAATATACTTATTAATTCACAATTAAATTGTTAATTGAAATAAGTTAATTACAAATAAAATTTGAAGAAATTTTAAATATATTCAATAAAAAGAGTTGAATTGATTCTATAAATTTTGTGTTTGTCTGAAAACAATTTAATTTGTTAAATAATTCCACGATCGTTGCAACAGAATGTTTCCTTCTAATAATTTCTATACTTTAATGAAATTTTAATTATAACAGATTGAAGAAGTATGCTTCTTCTTTATAGGTTTTCAAAATCCACTGATTTCGACGACAGTCAATACAAAAAAAAAAATACTATTCGAAAACGGTCCTTCATGGTGGACCGTCATGATTTTGTAAATAAATGATGTACTTTTCTAGTGTGAATACATTTTCTTAATGTCAACATGGAAATCACTTTTTTACATTTTATTCTAATACAGACACATACTCCCATTGACAAATTATGTGTGAACTTGTATGTTTGCGTGTATATGTATATTCAGGAAGACAATAAACATATAAAATGCAAACATGTGGAAAAACGTGTGTGCGTTCAGTTTGTTTGACACAAAGTCAAAAATTATTTCCTTTATGTATCTAACACATACATACACACATGTATATGTATATGCATATGTATATGTAGATTTATTTTTGTGTATGAACATGATTACCCAGCATACATTGTCTATTTGATATACAACTGCTAAAAACAAAGCTCTTCTAATTCATAATAGTAAAAGAAATTAAAATTCATAAGATTTTTCGACCAACGATTGCGCCAGCCCATAAAGAACACAAAACCGTCAGTTTTTCTGACTGTAACAGTTTCTAAACATACAATTAAGGATTATAGTCACTCCAAATACGGCAGCGTTGTTTGTCGACATGCCCATTGAAACGAAAGTTTGCGACAAAGCTAAACAAAATTCACACGCTACGCATTTCGAACAACACCGTAATTTTCAATATAAACTTGCACAATTTGAAAGCGTCCAGGTCATATACCAAAACAAACTAAGCATGCATCACTTGTAGAAATGCATCACAGCAGCTGATCAAACATGCACAAGTTGAAAAACTTATGTTGTCAACACTTTAAATAAATTATTTTTATACTAAAACAATTATTGGTTGTTGTTCTTTATTTCTCTTAGAACTACAATTTGAGTCGGCAAAAAACCAACCAGTTGTAGAATAAAACACAAGAAAATAAAAAAGGAAAAGTGATCAGTGAGTTATTGTTATGACTTTGATATTTGTTTTTAGACTTCTCATTTAGTAAAGTGGAAGTTTGAAATAAATATCTTTAATTGTTCTAAGAAATGTTGGGTAAAGGTTCCCTGATGATCTGCATTAGCCCCGCACGGCAACTAGCTAAAACCCCTGAATTGATCACTTTGAATTTTTTAGTAAGATTTTGGGAAAAAAGAACTAGCACATAATTCAAATTAAATTGAAAAAGTGTTGCCAACTCAAAGATTTATATAAAAGCAACCGTTTTCGATCAACTTTCGCTGTGTTGTGGCGTAATTTTATAGAAGAATCAGTTCGTGTAACAATTTCTAACGTCCGAAGGCTATTCTACCATTCAAACATGTGCTCGATCAAAATGGTTTTTCGTAAAATTCCCTGTGCAGACTTACACGATTCAATATTATAGCTGGGCTACTTTTTACCCATACATACATATACAATCACTCACACGGAATAATGTATAGTTTTTTCTACAAGCGCAATTTTTCCTATGCCACTGGGGAATATTGACTTAACTGCCATTGAAAAAATAAAGGAACAACTTCTACTACAACAGAATAAAACGCAAAACTGGTCCATAAATATTATGAAAATACATCGCAAATTGTGTTTGCTGATGACATCATAGACAATTTTGTACAAAGGTTTATGTATATGTACGTGTTTGTGTATGTACGGAAACTACACGCATATAAAATAGATGCTGTTGTGTTTGTAGTTAAACTTCATGTGTAAATTTTCATTATTGTTTGTTACATTAACTAGGAATGGAACGTACGCCATATAAGTTTATATGGATATTATCGCACATAGAGATTTACATATTTTTTCTTTGCAACAAGAAATGCCTGAGAGTGTCTAGTGTTGTAAAGTTCTTTTCGCGAATAAGAATTAAAATGGTCTTTTGATCCAAAGCCAGACTTTCTTCAAGCTTTTACTCAGATGTTCGAATTGTGCAACATAATTATTCGAATAATAAGAATTAATAAAGTAATAATAAGCTGATATATTGATTCGAAACTCTTTATTATTATCGATTTATTGCCGTCAAAGATTTTTATTTATTGAGACAGCAGATAAATAAAGTTCATTTTTTATTTATATTTTGCCAGGTAATTTAGTGACGCATGTTGTTAAACAACGTCAGGACAGTTTATAATTTATATTGCGAATATGTTTTTGATTCGCATAAAAACTCGAAAATACTATATTATTCGAATAGCTTTTCATCAAATAACAACTCTAATATATATTTTTATTTTTCTATTTTTGCAATCATTTAAAAGGATGTGCTCATATGAAAAGTGTAAATGATGTGAATGCCAAATAATTTCTAGATCCTAGACATTTTAAAAAGCGCTTTAGTTTATATGCATTCTACTACACCCGTGTATACATTCATAAATAAACAGAAAACTTTATAGTTCTTTTAATAACACGTACTTACATATATTTTCCTTTGTGTTTGAAGTTTGATGGCTTTTGAGCAACAGGCAAACGAATTCATAGCAGGACTGTAAAAGAAGAAAGAAATTTTATTAAATATTAATTCAAATTATGACAACTAAATAGAATTAAATACATTGTAAGTAATGATTTTCGATAAAAATAATATTGATTTCTTTTCTAGAAAATAATGCAACATTTTTCACACTTTTTAACTGAAAATGGCAGCATTTTGCCATTTCAAAATAAGGAATTGATTAGTAATGAGTCCAACATCCCCCATGAAAATTGATTTCCATTTTAAAATTTTCCCAAACCGTCACTTTTTAGAAAACAAGTGAAAAAATGTTACATGTTTTCAATAAATAAAATGGCATTAATTAGTTAAAAATATAAGCATTTCATGAACTTCAAGTTAACGCTTCCGGCTAAGAAAATTTTATATATCTATATTTAGGGAAGTTGTTGATTTTACCAAGAAACTCAATTTTTCCTCAGATCCTGACGTTCTAAGTTCTTTGGAAGCTTATCTGACTACATCTGAGATGGTGTCATTATGTCTGCATGTATGTGCTTATATGTTTTGTGTGTGTGTGTTGTGTGTGTGTGTGTATGGATGTAAAAAGTGTGAACCGCTTAAAAATTTCGAACATATTTTCTCTAGGAATTAGCAAAGTCACTTATTTACGCCGATAAGCCCGAAACAATTGACCACCTGGAGGACAACATTCGCTGCATTATTTCCGATATGCTGCGACTTGTATTGGACAAAGACACACAACATTTGACCTTAAGTTTAGATTTCGTCCAAGCCAGAAGTTGTATTTGAATTATAATAATCTTTCGAATAAGTAATTTTCAATTAAAAATTTATTAAGCTCTTATTCCTTTTCAAAGAGGTATATACTATATAAAAAAACACCCTTTTTATATACATAAAAGAAGACTAAAAATGTCATTCTACAATTGGTGAATTCAAAACCCTTAAAAAGTTGGCGGGAGATAAAAACTTATTGCGGTTATATTTCAAGATTATGCTTGAACGAAGCCTACACGTCAGCGTGTGTTAGTTTTGCTTTTTATTGGACTGGGATCCACCAGCCATCAAAATTGACTTACGTATTACATAAGAAACTAGTGCTGAAGTTTCTCAAAATTAGTATCGGACTACTACGGGAAGTACAATAACTTTGCTTAAGTTCGACTATTTGAAACACTCACTTTAATTATCCGTACTGAAGTCAATCTCTGTATTCGAGATTTGAGAACATCCGCGTGGGTTTGATTTTTGAACTTATTTTTATTTTCGGCAAATCAGTCGTCTTCTAGAAAACTCTGAGGCCATCCCAGTGATCAGTGATTTACAGGTCTACCCAATAGGGGACTGGACAGTCAGATATTGAATCATATAAAGTGATCGAAATGGATTTGAGTACAGCATTACGAAAAGATGTCTCGGTTTATAGTTTCTAGTATGCGATTATATTATGCAGCGCTTGCCACATGAAAACCAAAAAATATATTTGGAAAATAATATAAAAATGGAGCCCCTTATGCTTCTGAAATTGTTTTACTTCTATAAAATCGTGGTTCGCAGTAAATCTTTTAATTTAACACACAGATTTTTATATGAAAATACATGATCTTAGTTTAAATCTCATATTATAACATTTATAACATTCTAGTTGTTCTTAAATTGTTATTCCTTTCTAAAGCAAAAGTTCTTAACACCTTCTTCTACATCTTCTAATTCTTTGCAGTTAAAAAGGAAGAACGAAAACATGTAGTTCACAGTGAATTTAACAAAGAAGAGAAACTCGCATTAAAATATCCTTTTTTTTATTCTTAATGGAAGAATATAGTGAATGATTTATATTCTTATATATATAAATAAAATGTTAACTAAGCAACCGTGCAACGTTGCTGGCAGCAATAAAACTGCGTTGCATGCATTTTCAACTTTAACAACTAAAAACAAGAGTAACACCAGCAATAATAATATTTTGCAACAAAATCAACGTAAATTAAAAAAATTTATAGCTGATGAAGCTGTAGCAACAATTGCCACCACCTTCAGCGCCACTGCCAACAGTACCAGCAACAGCACAAACAACAAAAACAGCGACTACAGCGAAAACCCCAAAAAAAGGAATAACAACAGACCCACAAGTATTAAAAGTATTAAAAGTATTAAAAATATCAAATTCATTAAAAATTATCAAGTTTATGATGATGGCCGGGATAAGTTTGAACGCGATTATGATGATGCTGATGACTCTGATTGTGATGAGAAACAAATAAAACTGATGATTAAATCAAAGCAAAATATGTTTATAAAAAGATCCCCAGCACAGCAAAAACTTAAGTGGTTAATAAAGTAAGATTTTATATATATTTTTCAGTTAATATTTTTTGTAACATATTATTTGCTAATACTGTGCAAATTCAGAGTATTAAAAGTGTATACGAATGCTGCATAAACAAGTTATTATTAGTTGGCCTTAAAACTTTTCCGAATTGCACCTATTCCTGTTGTTGTTTGCTGCTATAATTTATTTGCAGCTGCTGCTGTATTTCCATGTATTAAATAGGAATAATCCTTACATTTGTATTGTACATATTGCAAAAAAAGAAAAAATAGAAAAAAAGTGTATCAAAAAAGAAAACATAATAAATAAAACCGTGTTGAAACTATGCTAACGCAACTTTATACAACTGAAGAGGACCCGGCCTTGTGTTCGATTATATGGGGCACAAATTTTTCAGCAACGCCAATTGCAAGTGAAAATGACAGCAACGCTATAACAGCTGCCTCAACATCACACAATGCTGCTGCTCTGGGTGGCATAAATGAGGCAGATGTTGTTGGTGCTGGTGATGGTGGTATAACTGCGGCAGGTGGCGGATATGCGAGTGAGGTCAATGAGGCGGTAGCTGCTGGTGCTGTGGGTGTTATTGGCGATAATTTACGTGATGATCTCTATATAACGAATGAGGTGAGTGTGTAAAACGGAAGTTCATTTAATTGAAACATTTTTATTTTTTATTTGAAACAGTGTTTTATTTCAAACAGTGTGCAGGATTTGTTAAATAGCGAATATGATATTATTTGGTATTAACGAAAAGCTATCACTTAAACTCGACAGTCATAAAATATAAAATATATAAATCCCAGTAGTTTTATATTTTTTTTGCGGCACTGCTGTTCTAATCCAATCCTGACCACTATTTATTGGGATAAAAATTCATCAGGATTTCCTGAGAAAAAGTTAACTTTTTTCAGAAGCAGTATATTGTAAATTCCCTTAAAGGAGTGTAAAAATTTATTCCATATAATTTATTTTTATAAATAAGTCATGGACAAGATATTTTCAAGTGCAAGAAAAAATTCAAATCTAGAGATTTTTATTCAGTCTGATCATTAGCGCTCATTAAAGCGTATGAAATCTTTAGAATTAAACTTATTTTCAAGGATTTAATTTACAAGTCACTCACTATTCTATTCAGAATCTTTGGGAAGTTTTTTTTATAGTGAAACTTTTTCGAAAATTTAAAATTTAATTTTTAAATCATAAAATTAAAAATTATTTTACAGGCTGAAGTTTAAATTCATGAGTTTACAAGTCACTTTTGAGAATCTGTGAGAAGTTTTCTTTATAGTGAAACGTTTTTAAAAATTCAAATATTAACTTTTAAACTGACTTATGAATCAGTCTCGTGATTTGTGTCAAATCAAAATTTTAAAATTTGCTATTCATAATTTGTGTGAATTTTTTTTCATAGTAAAACGTTTTCAAATATTTTCAATAATTCAATAATGATACGAACTTTGTGACAAGTAACCAGCATCGTTTTTAAAAAAGCAAGTTGTCAGTTTTGTTCATTGAAGTGTCCATTCAAGTCGAAGACAGCTTCAAAGCTAAACAAACTTATTTCTAGCAGATCTATGATTTTCAAAATAAATTTGAAACCAAATTCAAGATAAATCACTTAACAGCTGGTAAAATAGCCCCCATTTGAAGTGTTGTCAACTTGAAATTTTATATTTCCATAAAAAATACTCTCTATAAAAAAACCAGCAAAATGTAATGAATTATTTGAATTTGCAAATGATTCAAGTGTTTAGAATACCATACAAATAGTGGCAGATATATTTGTAACACTCCCAAACACTCTGCGACTATCGTCAATGCAGTCTTTTTTCAATACAAGTATTTGTTTACGAATAGTTTGTACAGTGATGGCAATAATATTTAAACAGTTGGAAAATTCCGTTTTACAGAGCAGATTAAATAGAAAGTGGAAAATTGGCTTCGGGCGATTGATATAAGAAAATTAGGGTGCAAGTCTTTCTGCCGCGAAATATTCTGAAAGCGTTGGATTAAAACCTAAATAAATGAGATGAGTTTGGTAACGACATGTCGTGTTTTGTACAAATTATTCGGACGACAGTAAAGCAGCCACCAAAGATGTAAATAAAAATTAATCGTGTTAATTAAATGTTTCATAAAGTACGTGTGTAAATGTCAACATGTGCAGACTTTCAATGTAATTTTTATGCAAAAGCCAACTTGGATTTAGTGTCTTTTGCAACGACACTTGGTTTGGTTTTTATTTTTAATTTTTTTATAAATCAGAAGAGAAGACGAAAAAAACCCAGCAAAATGTAATGAATTATCTGTATTTGCTGTCCTGGTGCAGAGTTTTCCAGCTTCAACGATTAATTTCAAACACTAACCCCCTATTTCAGAAACGATTGTTAAAGTTAATGAATGTTTTAAGAGATCTTTAACCATACAAAATCCATACTTTAAAGCCACTTTAATTTTAATAATCGTTTATGAATTAGGGGGTAAGTCTCTATCAGATTAATTTTTAAATAGTCTCTTTTTTTGCATCATGTTGCTATCGCCTAAAGCTTTAAAACATGGATCTAAATGTAAATTCACAATATTTAATTCCTTGACATTCATTTATGTTTGAGCAAAATGTGGCTTAATTACGCTAAGAAGTGCTTCAGCAAAATAACAGCCGCTGTCCATAAACTTAAAACTGACAACACCAAATATTATTTACAATGGCAATAAGCTCGATGTTTACTCTTATTTATTACAGCTTTTCTAAATCAGTGCAAACACATTTAAGTTATTCAGTTATGAACACACAAAAAACAACTTCCACTGATTCTTAATGTTTTGTAGGAAGTCCTACCATTTCATTGTGTCTCTTGTACTAACAATTCAATTACTCGTGTCATATTTAAATAAATATAATTTTAATTTCCGTAAGACTTCCTTTCACATCTTTTATATATTTTTGAAAATTTCTTCTTCCGTTTCAACAGGATCCGCGTACTGAAGCGTTGCGAGAATATTCATACGGCATAATCTTGCCAACCATCTGTGCGCTCGGCATCATTGGAAATGTACTCAATCTTATTGTACTGACAAGACGAAATATGCGTGGTACAGCGTATATTTATATGAGAGGTTAGTATGCTGCGTCAAGTCTTAACCACCTTAAATGTTATGGTTGTATACAAGCACACAAATTATAGGTACACAGAGAATGCCGGTAAAATAATACAATAATAATGCTGATATAATATTTACTTAAGTAAAGGAAAAATATTTATTAAATTTTTTTCTTTTGATTTTTATTTATTACTTTTGCCACTTGATGAGTTCAAAAGAATGTTGAGTGGAAATTTTGATAACATAATTTTGGTTTGCCTGATGCGGAATAATGACTGATGGGTGAATGAATTTGTTACAAAGACGGCATAATAGAAGTGACTGATATTTTTGTTAAGAGCAATAAAAATTCATAACTTTCAGATATAAGGAATTATATGTTAAAATAGAGCAGAGTTGACGTATAAAAAGCTAGAGTAATAAACATAAATATATTGGTGGGAAGCGCTGTTGAGTCTTTAATTTCCTTTGAGATTAATAAGCAATTCAAAAAGCAAAAAAAAAAAAAAGAAGTAAATGAAATACATAAAATTTAATATTGCAATCAAACACAGATTGTGCTATTTCATCAATTATCTTCAGTATTTTAATTATATGTAAATTTTGTTTTTTGATATCTCCCACACCCTCAGTGATCTTCATCAGGAACTTCAAGTTTTTAACCTGATCACTTTAAGTGAAAATAAAAAATAATTCTATGTGATTTAAAGCCAAACTAAGAAACATAAATACAAATTGACAACTTAATGTCGAAATACAATTTTATTATACATATAAAAAAAAATTGTTTTGTTAATAGAATAATTACAGACCTGTCTTGTTTGCTGTGGGTCAAATAATGCCTGCAGTTCATTAATTCTTACAACCAAACCATCAGCAAAAGACATAAACTTAATTCCAAAATATCAATATCTCAAATAAATAACAATTAAATGTTAAAATAAAATCAATTGTAGATTAATATGTGTGCACTTGCCACAACTCACAGCTACTACTACACACACAATAAATATCTATTACATTTAATTTAATAATTAAACAAATAGCCGAGACCGGAGACCTCATTGACGTGTCTTGTTGTGGAGGCGGTTGTACGACGGGGTATCAAATGATTCAAGTGTTTAGAATACCATACAAATAGTGGCAGATATATTTGCAACACTCACAAGCACTCTGCGACTATCGTCAATGCAGTCTTTTTTCAATACAAGTATTTGTTTACGAATAGTTTGTACAGTGATGGCAATAATATTTGAACAGTTGGAAAATTCCGTTTTACAGAGCAGATTAAATAGAAAGTGGAAAATTGGCTTCGGGCGATTGATATACGAAAATTAGGGTGCAAATCTTTCTGCCGCGAAATATTCTGAAAGCGTTCGATTAAAACCTAAATAAATGAGATGAGTTTGGTAACGACATGTCGTGTTTTGTACAAATTATTCGCATGACAGTAAAGCAGCCGCCAAAAATGTAAATGAAAATTAATCGTGTTAATTAAATGTTTCATAAAGTACGTGTGTAAATGTCAACATGTGCAGACTTTCAATGTAATTTTTATGCAAAAGCCAACTTGGATTTAGTGTCTTTTGCAACGACACTTGGGTTGGTTTTTATTTTAATTCTTTTTTTTTATAAATCAGAATATATATATATAATATATAATATATAAATAAAAAATGATTTTATAAATCAGAAAAGAAGGCTGTAGAAAAATGTTGATGTTATAAATTTGATTTAAAATACTGGTTTTGATATGAGAGCTTAACTAAAACCCATTGACTTGAATCGCTGGAAAAGAGTGTTGTCAATTGGGGTCTTACAATCCTTCAAAAACATATTTTGTAACATTTCTTTCGCACAGCCAAAGGGTTTTAATCTTTTATTTGAATAGTCGAAGAAAATAAGGAAACAAATCTGTACATGTTTTGGGGAATTGTCGTTTAAATTCCTTAATTTTAATTCTTCATTCCCAAAATGTTATTAAAAAATTCAAAGTGATAGTTGGCTAGTTTCTATGAGCATTTCACTGGGGCTAATGCAGATCATCAGGGAACCTTCACCCAACATTTTTTAGAATAACTAAAGATATTTATTTCAAACTGCCACTTTAATAAATGAGAAGTCTAAAACAAATATCCAAGTCATAACAAGATTTCACTGATCATCTTTCCTTTTTTATTTTCTTACGTTTTTGTTCTACAATTGGTTGGATTTTTCCCGACTCTAATTGTAGTCGTAAGAGAAATGAAGAACAACAACAAATAATAATTGTTTTAATACAAAAACAATTTATTTAGAGTGTTAAAAGAAAAAAGCATTCGAATAACTTATTTTCTTTTTATTATAAAAAAAAAAGATTATTAATATTTTTAATATAAATAAAAAAGAGTTATTAAAAACGAGATCATATTCGTTAAAAATTGTATGTAGAGTGCATTTTGTAGAGTGATACAAGTTTGAGTTGGAATCACTGCTTTGTTTGACCACCCATTTAACAGCTGATAGTTGCTTTTTGTTTAGTTTGCCTTGACATTTAATTATGGATCGAATTACATCAGAGCAACGCGTGCAAATTGTGGAAATTTTTAATCAAAATAATAGTTCTGTTCGTCAAACTTATCGTGCACTTCGTCCATTCAAAATTTTATTTTACGCTGCAGCCTATTTTTGGTTGAACGCGTACGTAAATAAACGGAATTGTCGCATTTGGAGTGAGGAGAATCGACAAGCTTTTGTCGAAACACCACTACATCCACAGAAAATTACTATATGGTGCGCCTTATGGGCTGGCGGAGTGATTGGCCCATATGTCTTCAAAACCGATAATGGGCAGAACGTTACTATTTGTGAAAATTGGTGTTCCAGATTGCGCCTTGTACGCGCCAGCCGTGGCGGATTAAATCATATTTAAACATTAATGTCATACAATTTTCTATCCAATAAAGACCGTTTCATTTATATCAAAACTATATTATTATGTTTTATTATGATTTAAACTTGTATCACTCTATACAATACACGCTTTATGTAAATAATCGTGCAAAAAAACAATAGATAATTATTTTTTTTATTGTAGGCAACGTAGACAAGTAGAAACGTTGGTGGTGCGGCTAAAAAAATAGATCTGATCTGTCTGTTCTTTTCTATGAATTTACTAAATAATTTAAATCTAATTTAATGTTGTTAATGGCGGTTTCTCTTCTTGAAAATGTATCATATTTTTACTCATTTTTCTTTAAGTGGCAGTTTGGAGGAGTTTTTAAACAGACATTATTTTTCGTAAAGAATGTTGAATTAACTTCTAATAAATTCTTAATTTTAAAATGTCAAAATATTGCCATTTTCTATTTGAAAATAGAAAAATTTTTGCACTTTTTTCCAGAAAAGATATCAATGTTATATTTTAATTATTTCTTAACATGATGAAAAAATTTTTCAAAGCTGTAACAGCAGTATTTTGGTTCATTATTTTTACAATTTCATTTTAAAATTTACATTTTTTTAACTTTCTTTTATATTAATTTTATTAGTTTTATGTGCTTCAAAAGCATGTAAAAAATACTTACACATTATGAGAAGATGAGAACAAAAACTACACCAACTACCTTGTCAAAGTACAATGGAAGTATGAGTAACATTATTAATAATATTAAGTATACGAAAGGAAGCCTAATACAAAAAGCGAGTTACGATACAAACGAACATACAAAAGTGATGAAAATAAAAAATTAAAGTGTAAAATTCAAGATGGGTTAAAGAGTGTGCCCTTTTCTTAAACTTTTTTGAGTATAAAATTCGCTGGTCAGTAGGTTTTTTGCTCGCCACATAAAGATTTACACAAAAATTAACTAAGAGAAGAAGAATATACATTTTGGGGTAGGCAACACAGAAAACCATTATGTTCTTGTTAGATCTATTTAATCAAAAGAATACAATTATGCCCCTTCGTTTTTCCCAATTTCATATGTATTTGATATATTCTCGGCTGTTAATAAAATTAAGCAAAATTCTGCATTAATTTCTAGAAAACGATTCCGTTCTACCCTGAATGGGTAGCGAATCCGTTGAAAGCGTTCTGTTGAGGGCAATTATTATTATGCTAATTCAATGATGATGCTGATTCTTATTGTCACTAACGGCAAAATACAACGTTTAAAGTTCTATTAAAGAGAAACACATTTTCCTGCTGTTCCAATTATTTACCCACACAAATTAATGCTCACATACACACACACACACACACACAATTTATTTAGGGATTTGAATTAACATATTCATCAGCCTTTCGTAGCAACAGATATGCCGTCATATTGTTTTTTGTTGAGGAAGTGGTAGCGCAGTTGAGGCAAGTAATTTTCAACCACATCAAATATTAAAGCAGAAGAAAATCAAAAAAATTTTTGGAATATTTTTGTATTGTTTTCTTCAGGCCCACTCCTGAGAGAAACCAAAAGAATTTAGTACATGAATTTATCAAAACTTTTTTGTTTTGTTTTTCTTTGTTTAGAATCGTGTGGAAATTTATGACCTTGAGCAACGAAAATTATTTCTTTCATCTGTTACGTAAAATCTGTGCAAATAATTAAATAAAGATTTTTTCTTTTTTTATAATAAATTTGAATTTTATTCCACATAAAAGGCTTACCTACACACGTTGCCTTTAAAATGAAAAAGAAAAAGTTAAATAATATTGATGCGCATATCACAAAAAAAAATAAACAACCATGATAATAGCAGCCGAACACAAGTATATCGCACAGTGGTATTGAGGGCATTATGGGCTAAATATATTTCTTGTAATACTGGATGTTCCTTTCGATCAGTGAGATCTTAAATTGATCATACAGGACAGAGGATATTCTGTAGAATAACTGTGTTTTATGCTTGCACGCGTATACGTTATTTTATTGATAATATTGCTTATACATCACAATATAATCCTAATAGTTTGTTGATGTGGTTCATGTTTTTATCTGTTCATAATATGCAAGTATTTTTACACGCTTTCCCAGCACATGAAACTAATAAATAAGTACATTTAATAAAAATAAGAACTTAAGAAAATGAGAAAGGAAAAGTGATCAGTGAAATCTTGATTAGACTTCTTACTTATTAAAGTGGAAGATGTGCACCTTAACTTGCGTATATCAAGTGATCGAGGATTTCATTTATTTTACATTTTTGATTTGGCTCATTATTGTTTTGGCACATTATAAGATTCAAATTAATTTTTAACTTTTAGTGCACCGCCGCTATAAGGCCCATTCCATCAGTCGAATTTTCGAGTACTTTTTTAATTTTCTTTGACGACCAGTGCTCCTTGACTTTTGCTACAGGGAGAAAAGTCTAGCATTTATTTTCAATTGAGAATCGATGCGCATAACAGCTGTGACAAGAAATAAAAAGTGTTGTTCATAAACAAAGGTTGGCTTATTAAATCTTGGGAAAAATGAATCGGCACATAATTAAAATGAAAGAGTTTAAAAAAGACAATTCCCCAAAATAACAATTAAAAGTTGGCTTTTATTTTCCACAATTAGCTGACAATTGTTTGACTGTAGTTAAGCACTTTTTAAAGTTTACTTTTCTTTTTAAAGTTCTCAAATAATATGAAGCTTTTTAGTTTTTAATAGTTGTGCTAAGCGCAGCCTTTTGCTTTTTTGCAACACATTAAAATGAGTCTTATGAATTTTGAGAGTGATTTTTTGATGTGATTTCATTCTTATACAACTGAATTTCCTAAAAATATGTCCATATTGCCGTGGGCTAGTGCTATAAGCAACAGAGGCCTTTGGGGAGGTATTGATTTGCATGCACACACACGTGCTACACACTCAATAAATAATTTGCTACAAGAAAGTCTTCGTGCGCACTGTATTCAATTTCTATGTGATTTTTTCCTTTTTATTTTACTACAACAACGTGTGTTGCGGGGTTAATGTATTTTTGCTTGTGATTTTATTGTGCTCATAAAATTTATTTCGTTCTTCGTATTGATTCTTTCAAATGATGTATTTTTGATGTGGTTTTCGTTTGGTGTTGATGGTAGACTTGGTCGTATTGAGTGGAGTGCTGATTTTACATGCGTCCTTGTGCACAGTTTTTTAATATATATTTTTGTCTTTTAATTTAATCTCTTGTTTATTTGGTAACTAAAATGATTTTTTAGTCATTTTTTTAATTTCAATCTTTTAATCTAAAATATCAACTGTTTTGAGAAGCAATAAATTGTTGCTCAAGAGTATTTCTTTTGTGAATATTTAAATGCTTCTTATTCACACTTTGCAAACATTTTGGTACAGTATATAAATGATTGAAAAATATATTTTCTATATAGCAATAAACAGCCCATAAATAATAAAATACTTAATAATAAGATTTGTATTTTCTCGCATTATTGTTTTAAAAATATTTTGAAATTTGTCTTTAACTTCTTAACTTTTTTATAAAAAAGTTTGTATATAAATTTTTATAAATTCAACTAAGGAAATATTGAACTGAAATAAGCTATTCCATATCAAGTCTAAAACGAGTTAAACATGACCCCTTTCCATTTCACTAAAATTCAGTCAGAACCTCTCTTCCGTTTCATTTATTACTTATGTCAATAAAAACATATAGGGTGTTTTTATACACCACCCACTTAACAGCTGATAGTTGGTTTTTGTTTAGTTTGCTTTGACATTTCATTATGGATCGACCTACGCCAGAGCAACGTGTGCAAATTGTGGAAATTCTTAATCACAATAATGGTTCTGTTCGTCAAACTTATCGTCCATTCAAAATTTAATTTTCCGATGAAGCCCACTTTTGGTTGAATTGTCGCTTTTGTCTACAGAAAATTACTGTTTGGTGCGCTTTATGGGCTGGCGGAGATACGGCCGCAAATGCTGCGAAAAGTTTGTGAAAATTGGTGTTCCAGATTGTGCCTTGTACGCGCCAGCCGTGGCGGTCACATTGGCGAAATCTTATTTAAACATTAATGTCATAAGATGTTCTATTCAATAAAGACCATTTTGTTGATATCAAAAATATACTACCATGTTTTATTATGATTTAAACTTGCATCACTCTATAAAAAACACCCTTTATATTGAAAAAAGTTGTTTCATTCAAAATTTTATAGCTTTAGGGAATTTGACGAGTTTGTTTAAATTTTTTTTTTTAATTTAATATCTACAAAGAAATTTTTGAAATTTTAAAAATTTAATTAATAAAAATATGTATACTTTTTCAGAGTTACTTTCTTAGTAACAGAACCTTTAAAAAATCATCTAAATCCTAATGATATTGGAAACTGTATCACATACAAAATTATTTCAATATGATTTTAAAAGAAATATATGGGGCTTCAATATATAAAAAAGTAGTTTTGATTTTTCTTTAAATCCTTTCAGTAGCTCCAAAGTTGCGGATTTACTGTCAATCTTTGTAATTCACCCACTGTGCAGCGGTATTATAACTTACTTAGACTTAAAAAACCCCAAATATATATATACTAAAACTTTCAAAATATATTAAAGAGAATTACATTTCATTAAGCACAGACATCAATAATTATACAACATAATTAAATGGATTAATTTCCAAAGGCTTGAATTCACAAAGAAGTCATTTATGTGATAAATTAGAGAGCACACAAACTTGAAAACATTAATTTGAAAATACATATAAAATGTGTTTTTACAACGGGTCTTATTTCAACTGCATGAGAGTTATCGCTATCGATAACTCTGGTTGGACAGCTGATACAAACTATTTCTGTTCAGTATTAAAATAGATCTGTTTCCAAGGCTCATGGAGCTCTTTGGCCGCTGATAAACTTGTGGTAATAAAGCTCATTGTAGTTTAACGTCTATATGCCTAAAATTAATCCCTTTTATATATTTATTAAATCTGAATATTTGGGACGTTTTACATGCCGGTGACATTATCGATCACCATTTCTTTCCAAATCTCGAATGGGCATATGAAGTGCGTTGTGCCAGAACAAGAAAGGCGGGTACAGTGTTGTTGAGCGGACAGTTGAAGACAGATTGGAAAATAGAGGATTTTATAGATATTTTTACTTTTTCACTTCTCAGATAAATATTTTGCTACTATTGATTCGCCGCCAGTACTGTGCGTCGCCTTCGTCATTGAGACAAGTCGACACCAATTAACACAATTTCGCACTAAAACAGATCGAAAAAATTCGTCACCATGTTCATGACTGAGTGCGGAGCGAACTGGGGAGATGAGGCATTGCAACCTTGTGTTAACTTCTTCAGTCAACAGCAGCCTCAAATCGGGCCACAGTGACTGAATTTTTATTTCAAAAAATTAATCAGGGAGACTTCCAACGGCATTTGGCTCCAACGCAACGGTGCAGTGGAATGCATTTATCAATCGATTTATGGAGTACTTAAGTTGGCCAAAAGCGATCAAGTTTACTGATTGCCCCGTCCGTGTGATTCAAGGCTTCTAAATTAGCTTGTGTGGAACTACTTTAAGTCCTTGTCTTATACCTACAAACTGAAAACTTTTAAACTCTTGAGTGCACCTATTTAAACCACATTTATTTAACAATTTTTTTTTTACAAAATTGTTTTAAATATATTAATTTTAACAGTCCAGTGTTAACATTTCCGGCAGATAAAAATGAAACCTCTGATAAAATCGTGTTAGAATATCATTAAAAATATGAGGGGCTTAATTACTTAATTAAAAAAAAAACTCAAGCTTTTTAATAACTAAAAAAATTTAGTTTTTGTATTGCAACTATTTTTTCTAAAAGCATTTTTTTAATTTTTTGAATTAATCGAAATACATCAATTACACATTTTAGCCTTTAAATATGTTTGATTTAATGCAGAGAAATATATGTTTTCACTATTAACTTATAATAAATGTTGGTTTTTGTAGCAGCTGTTATTTTTTATTATTAATTACTTAATTAATAATTGCTTCAAGGGGATTATACCTCCACCTAAAATTTATTGGCATAAAACAAGTTTGAATAGAATCATAATTTTATCTCTTGATTTTCGTATGCGTATTTGTATCCTCTTAATTTCTAAAGAAAAAATTTGGCATTAAGACCTTTATCCATGAAATAAAATCGTATTCTTATTATTCTTGGCAAATTTAAGCCATAAAAATAAAAACCATTAAAAGGATGTCTGTAACTAAAATTTATCCCAATTAGTTTTATTCAGTCATTTCTTATTTTGATTTTTGGTTACCATCTCCTTTCGAACTCCATAACAAAAGAGTAACACAGACTTTCTTCAAGGCACATTGACGTTCTGGAAATATTTCACAAAATAAACGGCATCAGCTTTTGCATTTTATGAGATCAAGTTCTTTCAGATAAGTACGGTGGTGTTAAATAAACGGAAGTAAAGTATCAATAAACAGCATAGACTCGTATTGGTGTGATATAAATGCTATCCTTTTGCAAATGTGTGTGTGTTCGGTGTTCATGTAAACCGTCAGTCTTTGAAGGGTACGATGGGGGTGTAAAAGATGAATATTGTTTTGAGTAAAAGCATGAATTGAATGAAAGCAGAGGCAATAATACACACACACGACAGTTTTCTTATACAGTAAACTCTTGTTAATTTGAATTAATAATTAATTAAGAAAATCCATGAAATTGCGTCCCCTCCGTAATTTGAAATAATTTGAATTGCATCTTAAGCAGCGACAGATATAATTAAGAAGAACCGCCGTTTTTGTGCTGCAATCAATCTCTTTAGTTTGTAAAGGCACGCATGCGCCTCAACTGCAATTTTTCTGGCGATCTTTATATATATACAGTGAGTGCATTGCATCGGAGCTAGAAAAGTTGCTCGTGGGCAACAGGAGTAGAGATTGTAGATATTTGATTTCAAACCTTCTCAAATTTGGACTCATAAGAAAAACAACTGCGAGTAAATTCACATGCGATTAAATTCACATGCTGACTGTTTGTGTCATCCGTTGGCATTTCGAACACACGTGAAAAAAGTGCGCTGTTAGTGAAAGAGGTTTTGTCCATGTTAATAACCATAATACCACGAAATGCACTTCATACTCCAACGATGCTCAACTGAATCAATAGAGCCTGCCACCCTACTGTCTGTAACAAATTTCTTCGCATTCGCCTTTATACGATCGAGTGGCTTCTAATTTTGTTTCATTTTCGATCAGTTTTACTCGGTATCAGATAGGATAAGATGGGATGAGATGAGATCAGATGGGATCGAGTATCTCTTTCACCTTTAAATTCTTCTTTTGGGACTTGTAAGACTTGTGCGGCATATCAGACGTCACACTGCTAAGAATGTTAATTTTTTTTAACGATACTAAACGAGAAGTCGAACAAGTTAAAGTCGAGGCTATTTTCAAAAGGTCAGTATTTACTTGTCTTACATGTTCATATTTTGTCTCTTCATCTGGATCGAATCTACAATTAAAAGAGTACGAATAAAATATACTGCTGCCATTTATGAAAGAATTGTTAATGAGAACTAAATAAGAACAGCATTTTAGAGTCAAAAAGCCTTTTATAAACGAAAATCACAGAGGCCACGTTCCATTACAAAAACGTCGGTCCTTGATACTTGACTTTATTTTCCATACATATTTATTTATTTTTGTTTTTTTTTTTTTTTTTTTTTTTGTGGATATGGATTTTCAACCTTTGACTGGGGTTCAAATTATCGAGAGCCGACTGTATTTTTTGTCTAAGATTTAGTTATGAGCTTTAATTCATTGTCTTCAATATTTGCATGATAGTAGATTTTTTGTACGAGTGTTTCAATTTAGACTATATATAAAATATTTCATTCACACTTTCTTCCTTATGGGTAATTCCATGGCAAAACGACAAAGAAAGAGGGAGACATGACCCCTTTCGATTTGTGTCATATTCAATATTTCACAATATTTTTATTAGGTTAACTTTTTTGTAGATCTATCTCGTACATAAAAATGCTTTTTTGAAGGAAAGACTACAAAATTTTTAGCAAAAATTTTTATTTTTTGTAAAAATGTAATATCTACAAAGCTTTCAAATTTTAAAAATTAAGAGATAATGAGGTACTCATTTTTCATTTTTCTTTTTAATATATGATTCATTTCCTTTTAAAACTTTCAACGAAACAATAAGTTGTGGAGATTTCCGATTATTTTATTAAAGGTTCTTAGAGAAAAAATTATATATAAAAAAAAGAAAAATAGATCTTTTAAGGTTTCAGGATCTTTAAATAATAATTAGTAATTTTATTGAAAATTATGCAAAATATATTTTCAATCTTTGAATAATTTAATTGTTAACATTGCAAAACTATATAAAAACGTATATAAAATTTTTCAAAACAAATTTGATATTGATATGAAAATGGGGAGTATCTTAAATTTTTTTTTAAATAAAGAATTTAAAAGACACATCAGTTTGTTTTGTTACTCACAACAAATTTAAGAAATTAAAATGTTTATTTATAAATAATAATTGGATGTTTAAGAAATCTTTGATATAAATAATTATAATATTGAATCCATCACTTTGATTCAGACGTATTAATATTTTTTTCATAAATTCTTGAAAATATCAAATTCCACTATGAGCATTTGAAGTGGTTTCTTTCCGAAGAAACTTCTGTTTTTATTTTCTTCTAAAGACCCGACTTTGGGAATTGGAAGTACTTTCAATCGGAATTTCGTTCTTGTGAAATAAGTGTCTATATAAACTTAATACCTGAAATATCCTCGTAGATTCTACAAAACACATGGCACTTATTAAAGGACGCCCGATTTTTATCTATTTGGAATAACATATTCATAAGTATCATTTTCCTACTTTCCATAAATAATCGGTCTTGTCACAGAGTTTAACTCAATTCGGAAAGAAAATTCATTCCGTAGCTGGCTATTAATTCTAAGAAGTTTTGGGAAAAGGTTCGCTGATAATCTGCATTACCCCCAGTGCAATGCGCATGGGAACTAGCTAAAACATATCAATTGATCACTTTAAATTTTTTTGTAAAATTTTGAGAAAAAAGAATTAGCACATAGTTAAAATTAAAAAGTTTAAAAACGGCCAACTTTTTCCGGCATGACAGTGCAAATAAATAATACATTTTATCAGCAAATAAATTTGTCTTGAATAGATTTATTTTGTAAGAAAATCTTTATATAATTTTTAGAGCGTCTTTTTGGAAATTTTCATAGTTTCTTACAAAAAAAAAATAAAGTATTTTAACAAATAATATTGGAACTTACAACACTTTCAACTGTTTCATTTTTATATGCTCTCAATTATTCCCTGAACAGTTTCATTCTATTTTCATTAAACTGTAGAATAATATTAGCAATAAAATATTTATCATGCACTTGGAATTGTCAGGGGATCATATTATGATGGGTTTCATTTTGCTAATTAATCATAGTGTCGTCGAGAAAACATTGAAAAACTTCTTATATAACTTTTTCGGATGACTAAAAGCGATCGGAAACGGAACCACCACAAACAATTTCGTACGGAATGGAAAATTGGATTCAAAACCACTTCGAAACGAGTTTGAGACATGGCTGAATATAATTAATATTCGAACTTAATTGGCTTGTATCCAAAGTGATAATAACTTGCACAGAATTCACAAAATGTTAATTCGAAATAAATGGACAATAGAAAACATGCCGAAGTTGATTATCCCATTCGATGCAACTAGAATTCCATTAAAATCTTCCCTTTTAATTGGGGTTATTTATTATAAAAGAAGACTGTTTGCTTGTGATTTCACTAATTGTGCTGCGTATTCATAAAGAAGCTGCTACTTATAATGATCAACTCCAATCTTCTGTTATATTTGTTGTGCTTAAAAAGAATGAGTTACAAAATCATACACCAACACATTTGATTCAATTTCCTTAAAGCTATGCCTTGGGTGCCAAAATCAATCTGTGAGCACATTTAAGGTAACAGATAATTAATTTTTTGTTTTATGGAAAATGTTATGAAAGTAACACCAGCAGACAAGAGCAGCTTTTGGCGTAGAAAACCATTTTTAGATAATCTTTGTTGCTGCTGATATATTTTTAATCGTTTGTATTTTTTTTTGTTTTTTTTTTTTTTTTTTGTTAATGTTGGTGAAGGAACATTCATAAACAAATTCTTTTTGGCGCCTACTGTAACAGACAGAGATACATTTCCTTGTAATTAAACAAGAAAGTAAAGCGTTCAGGATTTTTAACTTTCCTATTTTTTTAAGCGCAATTAAAACAAATATATAATAGTTTTTTGATCTAAAGATTATGTTTTAATGTGAAGTATGGACGAGATTACGAAGCCAACATTATTCTAAGTGCGACTTCACATTCTGTCATGAATGTGGCATCGAGTTTTTATGAGCAGAATACAGCAACCGACTGCAGCAAATTCTTTCCCTTCTCATCTGTCCTCTTAACACCTTCCACACCTTTCTACTTATGTACGTCACAATGCAATGCTGATCCTAATAAATATGTTTTTGTTCAGAAATATTTGCGTTAGAGAATAACTGGCCATTATATAAAAGATAGTCGAATATGTTGAAGTGATTTATAGCCTGTTCTGTCAGCACTTCATTGTTTAATTCTGCGTTGAAAAGCTATTTAATTTCAGTTATATTAATGGCACGTTTCCTATTTATCTAATTGTGATTAACTCATGAATCTATTTGTTAATATATTGTAACATTCAATTAATGGAAATGGTAGTCAGGGGATATATTAAAAATGTTTTTCACTCTCTGACAAGAGTATAATTTTATAAGAGTATTAATTAATTTCTTAAGATATCGATTGGACTTATCAATATAACTTTTCGAACATAAAATATGAATTAAAATGAACGATATTGCTCTTATTCACCTCATGCAATTTAAACCACCATGAAACTGCTAAATAAAAATATGTTCCAATTGATAAGCCAAGACACACTACTTTTGTATATCTAATACTAGCACCATTGCTGAATGCTTGTATAACAGAATGCACACTTTTACTTTACAGCATATTCAACAGCTGCTCTATTGGCGATTGTCTTTGCTATACCATTTGGTATACGCATGCTTGTACACAAGGACCGTGGCCAGTGGGAAGAGTTTGGGCCAGCTTTTTATACAGCACACTTGGAACTATTTTTGGGAAATGGCTGCTTAGGTGGGTGTATAAACTACAACCTAATACATACAACTTTAAAATAGAATACAATTTTATTTGAATTTGATATTTAAACAGGTGTTGGCGTTATGATGCTTTTGGTATTGACCATTGAGCGTTATGTGTCCGTGTGTCATCCCAGTTTTACAAGGCCTGTAATGGGTCCTCCAGGGTAATGGATAACAATTTGTTTATATTAAATATTTTTAATTACACTATTACAATTGCACGTTTTATTTCGAATTTAGGGTAATTGTATTCCTGGCAACCATGATAACCTTCATTATATACCTGCCGAGCGTATTTCGCGGAGAATTAATTAAATGTGTTTTACAAACTGATGGACGTTTTGTTTACTTTCGCAGAGATAATAATGCATTCTTGAGAACAATATTTTATTCGGTGAGTCTATACAATTTATCAAAATATGAATCGTTGGTATTATAATAATTGTAAACGTTTACAATTTTTAGAGCACAAGCAGGTCATATATTTTTATTCGTTGTATTTTATTATTCATAGAACGTAGATTCTGATATATTTCAGTAATTTCAATAAAATATTTGAACTTTTAAGTGTTGCTATGAGAGTAAAAATCATTTGTAAGTATTTTGTACATTTTTCATTCTAGATTTATAAAATAATGTTGGAGGTGATATTTAAATTGATACCAACTGTTTTAATCGCCGGTCTCAACTTGCGCATTATGATGGTTTATCGTCAGACTTGCGAAAAAAGACGTAAAATGACCTCGTCGAGAGCGTCATATATTAAAGATGCAGAGGAAAGAAGACTATTTTTATTGTTAGGTAACGTATGACTTTTTTTTTTAATTTTAAATTTTGTTGATATGCTGTTTTCCATTTCCAGGTAGCACATCTATATTATTTCTTGTCTGTGTCTCTCCCATGGCCATTTTACATATGACAATTGCTTCCGAAGTTTTGCCCAGTTTCTCGTTTCAGGTTGGTACAAATTTTTTATTTAAAATGTTAAGTTATTAAGCGCCAGGGCGCTTATATATTTATGAGGGATTTTACACGTGAATATCAAGCTGTCCGTGTTCATGTCCGTAACAGAATATTTTCAACTGGCCAATGGGAGTTTTTAACAGAAGATGGCAAAATTTTGCCATTTCAAAATAAGGAATTTATTAGAAATGAAGCCAATATCCCTCACAAAAAAAATGATTTCTTGTTTAAAACTTTTTCAAACCGCCACAAAAAAATAAGTGAAAAAATTTTACATGTTTTGTAGAAAAGAAAATGCCATTAGTTTTGGTTAAATTAAACGAGTGCACACTATTTTTAAGATCTTTTTTTCAATTACCCGTGATCTTGTTTACCGTTTCATAATTCCAGGTGTTTAGAGCGCTGGCAAATCTACTGGAGTTGACCAATTATTCTATAACATTTTACATTTATTGTTTGTTCAGTGAAGATTTTCGCAACACTTTAATGCGGACTATAAAATGGCCCTGGATAAAATCACAATTGTGTCATCAAGTGGACGAGGTAAGGAAATAAATTCATGCAAAAGCTCTCAGAGTCTTTTGATGAGTTGTTAGAAGACTCAAATAACAAGTAAAGACAGGCTTATTAAGCATTTATAATACATATTAATATTTAATTTTAAAAAAAGGTTTCTACAAAACAAACAGCCCTGGCCAACTTTGATAAACTGACTTTGCGCAACCATCACATAACCACAACATCAGGCGTATGCAGCGGAGTTGGCCGTTCGAGTAGCATTTGATGCAAATTCGATTTAATATTCTATTAGTTGTTTATATTCAAGATAATGCAGCATAACTATTTTTTAGTCTAATACATATAATGAAATACTAAATATATATATATATAAAAATATTTGTAAAAAAAAACTAAATCTGTGTTCATTGTTAAAAATTATTGTATTAAAAACCAACAGATATTTACCAGCATATAAAAATATATTATAAGCATTATATTGATATTTTGGGAATTTACATTTATTTATTTGAAAATAGAAAAAAATAACAACAAAATAGCAACCAAGAAAATATTCTGTATACTATTTAGCTTTAAGAGCCAACCTGTAATTAGTTTAAGACTAGAAAGAAAAAATTAATTAATGCTTGAGTTAGAAAGAATTCGTGGCAGCTCGTGGAATTTTATATATTTGAAATTTGACCGCGTTGTATGACGGTTGAGGTGTTTTTGCCTTTTTCAAGAAAGTGGCAAAATGACTTGTACATCGAGGCATTAGATTAAGAATATAATACTTTACAAAAACTTCTCCCGTAGCAATTTTTATTAAGTACGCCTTTTCCTAAAAGATGACTGGTTACGCCTCGCAGGTCACCTACTT
This sequence comes from Linnaemya vulpina, assembly GCA_963675445.1. Classification (NCBI taxonomy): domain Eukaryota; kingdom Metazoa; phylum Arthropoda; class Insecta; order Diptera; family Tachinidae; genus Linnaemya; species Linnaemya vulpina. Next base: position 22,628,653 of record OY776280.1, read on the forward strand.
TTGTCACCTACTATTGATTTTAAATCCTTCATATGTTGGGACCCAGGTATCCTTCTACCTGTATTTCTTATCTTTTCCCCAGAAAGCACTGCAACAAGGCGTCATGACTGACCAAGTTGCCAATTGTGCGCCCCGGGGGGAAATGATCGAACAGTTAAGACGTCTCAGAACGGAATCCATGACATGAACCTTAAAAGTATAGTTTTATTCAATCCCCTGTACTATAATCACTCACAGAGCTACAGACAGACATATACACATATACAACGTACACAAATAGACAGACATGGACTCACATGCGCACATATTTTGTGTCATAACAAATAATCACACTACAGTGTGTTCTAGTGACATATTTCGGCGAAAGTGTCTGTTTTTGAATGTTTGTGCGAGTCAGTGTAAGTGCGTGTGTGCTTAATTAGATTTTTAGTGGGTGACCCAGCAATCTGGCCTCTGCCTAATATGGAGTTTCTCATTAATCTGCCAACGTAATTTAATTCTTCAGTCAAAAGATACTGATTTTTATAATTTCAATTAAAACTGGAAATGATCACTTTTGGCATTCGATTGAATTTAATATACGGTATTCATGTGGAAAATTATTTAGAAACAATATTAAAAAATCAGGGGGCAAGTTTACAGGATTATATATCGATCGAAATTTCGATTCACTTTGTATTGAAATTTCGATTGATATCGAATGCGGTGATTTGGCCCCTGACATAAATTTCATTAAATTTAATTCGTTTTATTAATATTTTATATTCATAATGAGAATATAAATTAGATTATAAACAAGGCTTAGCCAGGACATTGGAAGCGTAGGCAGGACATACTTTTGTGACTTCATTTGATGCTTCGAAGTGCGAAGTTTAGAAAGTGATTTCTAAAAAGTCGAAACTTCGGCTGGATGACAAAAAAAATTATCCGTTGCCCCAATGCCTTTTCTAGATGTCGGACTTTTATTGTCATGACCAGCTTCCCCGGTTCGGGCTTGTGTAAGTTTCATTTGATCCCTTATTTACCTTCCTCTCGATCAATTCACAGAAGTTTAGATGTTTAGCCCCCCTTATCACTACTCCATCTCGTCCTATGGGCGATCTTTTGTCGGAGTTATTATGTCAATAATAGGTGTCATGAAAAGCTTGCATTTCTGTTACAACTTTATGCGCCAGGCCGTTGGCACGCTCGTTGCCTATTACGCCACGTTATTGTGACGGCAAAATAAGCAACACGGACTATGGCGTGTCCTACGTAATCGCTAGTCATGTTCATGTAATCCAAAATGTTCTGCGGTCGCACTCTATCATCCCTGTATGTGAAGATGTGGAAATTCCTAGTTTCACACGTCGAAAAACTTTAAACTCAGCGTGAACGCACGTAATTCGAGAAGCAAACATAAAGTCGAAAAAAGTCATATATTTTATTTATGACCGCGAAGAACATCCAGTCGGTTGATTTACAAATTAAACTGCATTTCAATGCTGGCCAACGACACATGATTGATCTGATGGAACAGGTGCTTCTCCCGTTATACTTGCAACTATTAAACTTTATTTAAATATATAAAATATTAAGAGGTGCCACTAGGATTTTAACAGCATTTGATAGGAAATAGGCAGGAATGAAAATTTTTATTATTAATTACTATTGAAATTAAGCAAAAAGAGTATATAGATTAATTGTGAAACATTTGCAGATCGATCTGCAAATTAAAATAAAAAAACAAAGAAAATTATGTGACTACTGAGAGACATGCTGACTTTAACTCCCTCAAGCCATTAAAGAATTGAGGGAGTGGGAAAATAAATGCCTGATAAAATTTCAATATATTTTTAATTTTCATATTCTTCTTATCTTCTCTCCTGCTGAGTGGTTTTGGTTCAAAGTGTAATTTGCTCATTAATTCAAACTAAAAATATATATTTTCTGTACAAATCAGTGTGTATAAAAAAAATAATATCAATAATTATTTAATTATCAATAAGAAATTCCATAAATTGGTGTTTAATTATAACTTAACGTGCATGTAAACAAGTAGCGAATGCAGTCAACAGATGCCTGAAATAAAACAATTTTTTGTTTGTGGACAAATAGAAGAAAAAAAACCAAGAAACAAAAATAAAATACTTTATCAAGCCACTAGTTAATTAAAGAAAAAAAAACAAAAAATAACTTTAAATTTAAGAAACTGCATTTTCGTGTGACGAATATAAGAAAAAATGTAATACTTTTTTAGACTTTAAGTGTTGAGTTTTTGTTGTTCGACTTAATTTAGTTTGGTTTAATATATAATTTGAAAAATATTAATTACAAATAATTACATATTAATTACATGTTAATTATAGTACGTCGTTGTGACATTCAAAGCATTTCTGGTCAGGCATATTTTTGTGACATTAACTGCCAAATTACTGAATTAATTAACTTTAAGTGGAATCGTTTTCATTGTTGCAAGTTAAAGTATTAAGTGTTTGTCTGTTGTTTGTTTTTTTTTTAATATGAGATAAATTATTTATGCAGACGCAAGTCTTTAGTAACAAGATAATTATGTTTTAAATGTTTAAAGGCCAGTGAAAAATGAAATACATATATTGTTTGTTAAGAACGTTTTGTTTAATGTTTAAAGAATTTTTGGTTTTAACAATTAAGAACCCTACTAGTTAATCCAACCGTTCTTCAAGTTCAGCACTCATATTCTCAATAATAGCGATTGAGAGTTCAAAGTTGCCGGGCCATAATGTAACATAAAGTTACAGTTGAATTGGTGTTTTAGAAATATCCTTGTCTTTTGTTAAAATTATTAATTATTAATGTTAAGAAAAGACAAGGAATTATAATTCAATTGCCTCACGTTTCTCATGCAACTTATGATTCAGGGAAATATGCTGACAAATTCTTATATATACAGGCATGTTGTGTAAATCACGGTGATTTTAAATCACGCAATTTCCAATGTAAAATGATCCTGAAGACGTTCTAAAAATAGGACATCATATCTGACACTATAAAAAGAAAAGGCAAAAACAGCCTGAAAATGATGAAACACATGATTTTAAATCACCGTGATTTACACAACATGCCTGATAGTTTAAAATATTGTTTGCCGCAAACAACCAATAAATTTTTAACAATTTTGTGTACTGAATTAAATTTGTTTGTTAAATTAAAGTTTAAAACAAGTTGCGAAATGTTGAAGAGCACACGTTCATCAATTACCTCTTGATCTAAAAGAAATTTGATTAGTGCAGATAATACGAGTGTAGTGGCTTTCGAAAACGGGTATTGTTCTGTTCTGTAAATAAATGCTGAAATTAGCATGAAATTATTCGAAAAATAATTTTTTCCCGCAACCGCAAAAGGACAAGAGCCTGTCTAAAATAAAACCAATATCTATCTCCGTTGTATATAAATTGACTTCCATTAAAATTTGCGTTTTACAGTTTTTTTTCTGTTGTGTTGGACCAGCACTGAGAGGATGAATCGTTCAGTGCATTGTGCTACTACTAGATAAGAGGGTATATCGTCAAGGGAACAAATTAGACGATAGAGAATTTTGTTGCATCTATTTTCACTTTTTACTTCGCTGCTGAACTTTTTGATACAAAATATAAAAAAAATCAATTTGAAAAAATCACAATTTATGCAATTTTTGCATTGAATTTATTGTCTTAAAGAAATTTCTAGTGCCAGATATGCGGGTTTGTGAGATTGTGGTTCTACTCATTTGCTAGTATGTCGTAGTAAAACTTGAGTGCGCTTTAATTTGTATTTCTAGTTTCATGGGTCCTGATTTTGTCAATTATTTTACGTTATTGAAATTCCCATTTAGGACAAAACCATATTCCATTTATTTATTTGTGTTTATATGGCCGAATTGTATTTGTATTTTGTATGATTTTTCGTTTTAAGCTAATAAGGCCAATATTCCAAGTAGTTTTAATCCATTCACTTTTATTTTTCGTAAATATTTTCAATATTTTAAAAAGCCTAAATTTCTGAGAATTTCTTTTGTGTGAAAATAGTGCCGGATTATATAAATAAACTTTGGAACTTATTTTTCATATTTATTTCATTAAGGAAAAATAATTTAGAAATAATTATTAAATAATTTCTCACATGCATTGAATTTTCTTTATAAAATATTTTCTCAAAACAGAAACCGAATCGCGCGATAAATATATTTTTTCAACTAAATGCCAGATTTTGTAAAATATTGCGTCTGCAAACTGTATTATTTGTTTAACAATTATCAACTTTTTTCCCAACAACTTTCAATTAAAAATAGTTGTATGAATAAGATATAAAAAACACTTACTTTAACAAATTATTTACAAAAAAAAAAATATATATGAAACTAAAATGAAAGCAAAACTGTTGAATAAAGTACGAGTACCTATAGAAAAACAATAATATTTGAAAAAGAAAAGAAAAACCAAAGAAACAAAATAGAACGCAAAAGTATTTATTAATAACATACAAAAAAATATATATTTAAAACAATTACAGAAGAATATTGAAATCCTAGCAGCAAATCAAAATAACATTTAATATATACGAACATTTAAAAAATAAGTGAAAATATTATTAAAATCAGAAAAAGCGTAAATATTTCTAAAAAAAAAAGTAAAAAATGATCAGAAGATTACAGAAGTGTAGCACGTGGTAGCAGAGATGAAGACGACTTTTGCCGCTGTTGTATTTTTATTTGTTTTTCTTTTAACATTTTAAAGCAATTTTACAGTTTCAAGTAGTTCCGAGGCAGGGGTCTCACGGTAGCTGTCTGCCTGTTCGCCGACGTCGCGAGCTATCGTTCGATCTAATAAATAGCATTTGAAGCAAAAATATTTTTTTTTAATTTAGTGTTAAATAAATTCGATTGTACGATAACTTGCGTCATGGGTGGATTTGTGAGATTAATGGCGTTTTCTTTTCTAGAAAATAGGCAACAATTTTTCCCTTATTCTAAAAAAAAAGTGGCGGTTTGAAAAAGTTTTAAAATAGAAATTATTTTCCGTGAGGAACGTTGTATTGATTTCGAATGAATTCCTTATTTTAAAATGGCAAAATGTTGCCATGTGCTGTTAAAAAGTGTGAAAAATGTTGCATTATTTTCTAGAAAAGAAATCGTCGTAAGTGTAAGTGAAACTATTTATTAAAAATCTAAATATGAGAGCTAACTTTCACACCCAATTATTAATTTCTTCCTGGGGGAATCGTATTTCTTTATAAAGATATTTATAAAAGCTGATAGAAAATTGTTAGCACTTTAATCCAATTGAAACTTTCATTTTATTCAAGTAAATATTTTAGAGTCTTAATTTATTACAACTGATTTTTTTATACACATAAAAAACTACAACCTATTTTCTGAACTATTTTTTAAAAAGAAGGCTGGCCTTTTATTATTGCATCCACTGCAGTGTTTGTGGTCGACCTGTTTAATACTTCAATAAAAAAGTTTCGTTATATTTTTCCTTAAAAATTTTTATTTCCCGGCAAAAGTTTTCTTTAGCTCTTGCAAAAACATCAAATAATATTTACAAAAAAGGAAAAACGAACTAAACATTTACACAATTTCCAAGAAATATGGGAATGAAATGAAATAAATAAAACACAGAGTTCAAATGTAAAACAAAACGAAATAAAAAAAATATCTTGAAATTGCTAATTCTTTTAAAACACCCTGGAAAGTTTATTAACAAAAAATGGTTTAAAATCTCTGTTTAATTTCTTAATTTGTTTTGAAGTTTTATGCTTTCGAAAAATATCTTCAAAATTTATTTGAAAATATGTGGTTTTTTATTTTTAAACTTCCTGTGTTTATGTTGAACAAATCATTGTGAAAAGTTCCAGTTCCAGTTCTGAATTGTGTACAAAAATAAAAACATCAAGTGAAAAATGTTTAGTAATTATTTTACCACATGGACACTTATTTAATGTTTCACTTGGGTTTATTTTCGTTTTCATTATTTTTATATATTCAGTTCCCTTCAAAAAGAGAAATCGAAAGAAGCAAAATGCTTCAGAAGTCTAAAGTTATAAATAACATTTTCATCAACTATAAAAAGAAATGCTAAATATATAAAAATTATATTTATAAAAAAGAATATATATAAACTAACGAGCAAAAAAAAAACCAAAACTGTAATAAAAATGCAAGATTGTATTTAAAAATAACTTATTTTATTTGGAATTATGAAACTATATGAAATATTCCTGAGTTGCAGTTGATTTCTTTTAACTGGCTGCTGGTGAGGAAATATTTCGTTTGTTCAGGAACGAACGTGCATGTTATCATGCGAGTACTTGTCACTAGAGAATCATCTAGAGAACATTTAAATTTCGGTTATTAAAATCACTTTAAAGAAATACTTTATCAAACTGCAGCAACTTTTAAATTCAATGTAGGAAAGCAATGAACAACATAAAAAATTTAAGAAGAAAGAAAATATTTTAGATAATACATGGCCGAAACCGGTGTATTTGATAACCCAATTTGACAGACGGTTTGAAAAAATTATGGATGAGGTTTGAGAAAGAAAAAATATATATTTAAAATATCTGTTGCAACCTCCTTTAACCCTATTGAGACCACTGGCATATTACGTCCCAGCAAATGTCCCAACTGTCGATATCATTTTTTAATGTGATTTCTTTTTTAAACAAGAATTTATGGCGCGTTTTCTTTCCCGGAAAAGATGCAACATTTTTTCACTTCTTTTTTAAAAATTGACACTTTGGAGGAGTTTCAAAAGAAAAATAATTTTTTATAAGACATCTTGAAATAATTTCTAATAAATTCTGTATCAGACCGTTTTCTATTAAAAAGTGTAAAAAATGTTGCATTCTTTTTTAGAAAAGAACATCCCATTAATTGTACATGCCAGTATATATATTCTGCTTGAGAATGATTATAAAATATCGTTTAAATTTGAATACTTTGGATGGCCAATTTACTGAAAGCTGTTGCAAAAGCAAAAGGGTTTATTAAAATTTTGTTAATTTTTAGTCGGTTAGAGGTTTGTGTTATTAAATTCCTAGGATAGTTGCGGCAGACTTTATAAGATTAGGACATAAAGAAGAAATTTAAATTTTATATGGATTTAGTTGTCTCTAAACGCTTAATCACACTTCCATGACGATCTTGAGGACTCTAGAAGTGAATATTCAACTCAGTTCCCATGGGGCTGTCGTTTTAGGAAAAACGCATGCAAGAGAAAATTTCCATTAGGTTGATGAGAACACTGATAACTGCCAGGTATTCCTGTCCAAGTACGCACTCCATGCATAAATCTATGGATTGTGCCAACCGGAAAACTAAGAGCTTTCATATCCACTTAAATAAAGTCAAATAAAAAAAGAAGATTGACTAAGAAACGTGAAACTAAAAGTTAGGAAAATGGAATATAACGAAACACAGAGACTTAACAAAACTGTATTACCGTCGATTTGATACGCTTCTCGTATTCTTTTTCATCACAAAGTTAGTACATTCAATTAAGCGACCTAACAAGTGATAATAAATAACAACACTTATGAGCAATGATAATGAAAGTGTAGCGGCTTTCGAAAACAGTTGTTCTACTCTGCTTTGAAAATTAAATATATTGACAACTTCTCACGCTTTCTGAATCAAAAATGCTTTTCGAGCAATTTGTCTATAAAAATTTAAGTTACAATAACAATAAATAGTTCGAAACAATTAAAAAAATTAAACGGGAAATTATTGGAGGCCCTGACTTCGTCAAATATTTGATGCCAACGTTGCTCTAACCAACGTTTTGGTCGGCGAGAATTGGCTCATTAACAAAATCAATGTGAGATTAAAAACATTTCTACAGCAAACAGATATCAACCATCATTATTTTGATGATATCTCTTTCAAAATGATTTATTGGCCTCTGTTCTACAACTATTTCTCACCGTCAACTCAACAACGGGACACTTAACTAGTCCTGGTGGATGGCAATTAGCTATTTTTGGTAGTCTGTAAATCTATGATGGAACGAATGGAAAAACCGTCGATGCCGACAGTTATTGTCAGCGGCATATGCAGTCGTGAAGTCGGTAGCTTGCTATGTGTTTAAAGCATGAAACATCATGCCTTTAATAAATCAATGTTCGTGTACTAAATTTTACACTTTTAAAAGCTCTTGGCTTTTACTTCTCTAATAGCAAAATTCAATTAGCGACGGAGTTACTTTTTAGTATAATTTTTTTATTAACATGTTATCGAGTTAAAAGGCTAATGGAAGAGTTCGTTAGATACTTAATGTAAAATTGTAATGCGTATTATTAATTATGGAGTAAAATCTTTGGAAATTTGTTTAAAAATATTTCTTATGATAATTTCGACTATTTGAGATCTTCTCAAAATGTCTTTTCTTTAAAGCTATTTTCAATGAAATAAGTTAAAAATATTTTTAAGTTTTCATTCCCGTTTATCACTTCGGTTTTTCTAACACGTTTTTCTTTTGCTTTCTCTCTTTTGTGCCACATTCACCAGGGTCTCCAGACTTGTGAATTGTTGAAAGCCTGCGGCTCAAATGCTGCATTTTCGCGTAAACGTTTGCGTTCAAAGATTTGTCTTCGTATTTTGAGTAAAATATCACGTTTACCCTGAGTTTGTGTCGGCTGAGGTTGTTGTTGTTGCTGTTGCTGGTGGGGCTGGTGCTGTTGGCTTTGACGTTGGTAGCTGTTAATGTGCTGTTGATGTTGTTGCTGCTGTTGTTGTTGTTGCTGCTGCTGATGTTGCAAAGCACATGACATTGTTGTTGTGGTATTCGATGATATATTTAGTGAATTAATATCAGGTGATAAACGTGTAGATAAAACTGCTGCCATGTTTTGTTGTTCAAGATCTATGTTTTTGCTGCTGTCATCTTCAGTTTGTTTTTGCCGTTGTTCCGCTGACTTGTGCTTCGTTAACAATGGCAAAGCTTCGTTCTGATAAAGAACCACTTCACCATCGTTATATTCCGTTGGTTGAAACGTAAATTGTGATTGTTTGGATTTTGTTAGCTTTTTGGGACTCTGTTGCAGTTTGTACAAGTTTTTCTATCGAAATCGAAAGAAAAGTTAGCATTTTTGCCAAAAATTTGTATTAAAGTCAAAGTTGTTGGGTGTTCAGATCTTAACTATAAGCCAGGCGATCAATAGTTTTGAGTTCATCTGTTGGCATTTAAAATGAATATGAGTTTCTAGTTAATCAAATTTTTTATATAATTTTTCATGGTCTGACTTAAGAATTTTTAATCCGTTTTTTACACGGAAAGAGTTTCGTAAGCCCAAGTGCTTTTATTTTGTTTTATAAGATGCCTAAATTTCAATTTAGTGAACGCTCTTGGATGACGACCACACACGTGCAATAAGTCGATCACTGCTTTTGATTTTAATAACTTAATACTTTTTAAGAATCTTTTAATAATAAATTTAAAGCTCCCCTGTATTCAAAGCTGCAGTGTTATTGACAACAGAATATATTAAATTTTCTTTTGTATAGCCTGACCTTAAAGTTAATAATTGACAATTCTGAATTCTTTTTATTTATATGGACCCGTTTTTCTGTACAAAATTTTCATGTTTCTGTATGAATAAAAAGCTAAAAGTAACAACGAATTTCTTCGGCTTAAGATTCCTATTTTGAGGATGAAATGTTTTTGGAGAGCAAATCGTTTTAAGAAAAAATTTCAATAGGAAACTGGGGTCAAATTAACGCTTTCGATGTCCTTCGAAATTTCAATACAATTCAAATAGAAATTTTTCCAACCTGGGGGCAAATTACAGCACTCGTTATCGAACGAAATTACGAAATATTTCAATAGAGTTTATGTGGAAATATTTTAAAATTTCGAATCGTATCGAATGCCGTAATTTGCCCCCACGGGGCATTATAATTTAATTTACCCCTTTTTTATTTATTTATGATTTATTTAGTGAAAAATTTTGTCCAAAATGCTTAGGATATTGATCTTAATGTCAAAGGATCTTATAAATATATTTATTTCAGAATACAGCCTCGCTTTCAGTTTTCCAAAACAGATCTTTTTAAAAAATTCATTATTTTAAAAACGGTTTCCATTAAAGAGAATTTTCGTGAAAAAACGTCCTTCTATTACTATCGTAGATATTTCGTAAGTCACTACTGGGGCTTTTACTGATATAATTTTCAAAGTGGTTTGTAAAAACTCTATATTCACATACTCTTTTTTTAAAGCCAACAACCCGACAATACTTTAAAGTATTATTCGCTAATAAAGGACAAAAGATAAGAAACGAACGCTCCTAAGCACTTGAACTAGAAAATCAATATGACTAAAGTAAAGAGCTGAACAGACTTTAGCAAAAAGTTGTCGGTACAACAAGTCCATCCCAGTGTTTTGATAGCCAAATAGCCTTTTGAACAAAAGCTTGTGCTTATTCCCTCAACCTGGAGGTAACAGCTGTTTTATAGCTTATGAAAGCCTCGGACTACTTACATTTCTTTTAGATTTTTCCGCCAGAAACTTGCACAATTGTATTATGTGTTCCGCAGTAAATTGTTTATCCATGCTTGAGTCCATATTTTGAGTTGAATCCTCTTCGGCTGACTTTGCAGTTGTTGACGTTGATGTTTCGATTATGTTTCCCTCGATGGTTAATAAGCGATTGCGATCGTTTTTTGCTTTTGTGTTGTTAAATGATGTGCTCGAGTCCATGTTTAAATTTCTATGTTTCATTAACTTGTACATAATACCCATTTAGAATTTGTTTATTCTTTTAATTATTTTATCAAACACTAAATATCACTTTCGTTCGAAATAAACGCTAAATCGAAGTTTTTGATTGTATCTATACTTTTTGCCAACTTGAAACTTAAATTTGTTTAATTTTATATAAAGAAAACATGTGAAATATATTGTTCCTGTTGAGCTGTTTACTCCTTCACTTGATTTTTTATTATGTTGATGGGATGTTTGTTTCATTCGTCTTTATACTGAATGTTACATGTGTTTTACTTTTTCTTATTTAATTTTTATATTCTTGTACCGACTGCATCATTTTCAATATCTTAAGTTTTTATCTGAAAATAAATTTCCCGCTTAAAATATGTTTTCAACTCCAATCCAATATGTGTGTGCTTGTGTGTGTGTGTGTGTGTATGTGTGCTTGAATTATTTCTTTTACAAAATATTTTTACGTTATTTGTAGTTCTTTTCATGTGTGAGAGAGAGTATTTTATTTGGTTCTGGTTTATTTTTGGTTGCAGTTTTTATATTTTTGTGTTGCTGGTGTTGCTGGTGTTGTGCACCATCTCACTGGGAAACTATTGAAACACATGTTTTCTTCTGTTCTGTTCTGTTCTTTTATCAAATCAAGCTAAAAATAAACAAAACTATACATTCCAAAAGAAAAACACTGCAACATTTTATAATAGTGCCGTTATTAAAATTAATAATTTGAAAATGTTTGCTTTCCTAATCCACTTTTGGTAAACACTGTTTTAGTTGTATGAAGAGCATTTTAATACCCGTATTATAGTTCCAATTTATTATAATTAATTTTTACTTAAATGGCGGTTCATAAAAGCTTAATAAGGCTTAAAGCAACTTTGCATCGCCACACAGGGATTTGTGTCACTACACTTGTGGCATTTGAAGGGATTTTCAACTCTTGGATGCAAGACATGAGATTTAAATTTTAAAAACATATTTTATGTTAATAATGCTACAAGATGTTTGGTATATTTTCAGTGGACTAAAAAATCACATAAAAATTAGAAAGATATTAATAGAAATATTTATTCAAAAGCCCATTCAAACAATAAAACGTTGCAACTCTTTATCTTTACGCATTTGCAGGGTAACCACTTTGGAATAGACCAACCTGTGTTATTTCATGCAGAGTTGTCCAATCACATACTGTCTACAGATTTTATAAAAACAATGCTCAAGTTAACGTCAATACCTGCCTTTTGGCCTAACCTGACGGTGCCCTTAAGCACTATTGTGAAATTAGGTGTCCACCACCACCCCTGTTACCCTCAGGGACCAAACAGTGCAGCCTCCTAGGGCTTACACAGATTGCAAATTCATTCATATGGTTTTGCCATTAAACTATATTCATACACCTTGCTAAGGTGTTCGGACCTATCTTAAACCCTTGCTACTTCCGATGAAAGAATGCTGTTAGCACTCCCAGCGCCACAACACTCCACCACTTCCGCAGCCCATAGAGACTGCTATCAGCTGGGTCGAAGTCTCAGCATAGTATGAATATGCTGGAACATCGACCCTTATCTGACATCTCTACCAGCGACTCTTGGTATTAAACCACAGACACCACGTGGACTTATTGAAGAGACCTCAACCAACATCTGGCCACAGAATTAACCGAAGTCTCATTTGTGGGGCTCAACCAGATCCCGTGGTACCAGTGTAAGGAAAATGGTTACGCCTCGCAGGTCAAACCAATATAGGTTTGCCACCTATTACTGATTTCTGATACATTGTATGGCAGGACCCAGGTATCCTTCCACCCGATTTTATTTTCCTGACACATAGGCAAAAGCCTACTACTTTTTATACACTTATATGCACTCCCGTTACTCTGCTGCTTCAAAGAAGGGGCAGTTACAGATAAGTACAATGGGCTATCGGCAAAAGCAACGTCAGAAAACCGATAGCACTGCAACACGGCATTCCGATGAACCAAGTTGCCTATTATACCCCCCGGGGGAACAGATTTTGTAAAGTTGAAAAAGTTTCCCCAGTGCCCATAGTGTTAGTCTTAATTGGAATGGGAGTCCTTAATATTGAAACTATTGAAATATGTGATTCCCCATTTTTAATCTATTTAAAGAGGACTTCTTAACCTCATTTATTTTTGTATTTTTATACAACGAGGAATGTCTCACACATTCATCATCGAAATTTGTTTATCCTGTTAAAATACCTATTGATGCCATTATGTGTGGAATATGTCATCATAATAATGTCCAGCACTGCCTCGCTGTGTATAGCACATCCGCAAGGTCTTGTTTCTCTTGACTCTGACGTATAAATTTGCCTGAAGTTAGCTGATGACACTGTTTTTAGGACCAGTGTAGTGTTAAGCTTTCTTGTATACATCTGCGACTTAAAACAATCCCACAAGAAAAAGTCTAAGGGAGTTAAATGTTAAGACCTTGGTGGTCAGCACAACATGATATGACCATGCCCTCAAATTGCTCGTGCATAATATCATTATGGCATTAGCATTTTGATACGTAGCGCCGTCTTGCTAAACGCAATTTAGTAGGTGCCCACATTATCCAATCTACGCCAAAAGGATTAAAGCACAGTGATGGCCTGGCCAATATCATTCTCTTGGACACTCTTGGATCTCATGGCGATTGGTATTACCCCAAACAAAGAATTTCATTTTTTTCACGTACAGCTTTATCTACAAATCATCGTAATCGCTGAAAAAGATTGTGCGAAGAACATTGCGATCAATTTCCAACTGCTCCACAGCCAATTAAGCAGCAAACCCATGTCATTGTCTGTGTCCGTTTAACTTCCCAACCTGAATTTTACACGGGTGCAAGCCCAAGCCACGATGCAAAATGTTGCATGTTGTACTCTCCGAAAGGCGGAGTTCTAAAGAATGATTTGAAAACGACTGCTTCGTGTTGTCCTTAATATTTTCACGGAAAGCAACGATGTTTTCGGAAGATATTTCATTTCGCCGACGTTAATTAAATCAATTCACTCAAATTTAACCACCACATTGCGACTAGTCCTCTCCGTAGGCTTTTTATAAATTGAGATGTATTAAACAACTGAAGAAATAAGATTAAATTTACACGAACAACCAAAATACTAATTTTCTAATTGAAATTATTCTCGCGTTTTGTCGCATTTACATGTATGGAACTGTTATTTTAAAAAAAATTATTTCAAATTACATATAATTGAAATAGAAATAAAATGTAATCGAAAATACTCAAGTCTGCTGGAAAATACTTAATCTGCCCTGTTTACATTTCAATATTTTAATGAAAATTAGCACGAAAGTGTTGTAACATCAGAAGCCTAATAACCCCTTTACCATCTGACAAAAGATCTTGATTTATTTAAAACATTTCTCTCCACGAAAAAGACACAAGATGAAAATTCAATACAAAAGCAAATAATGAACATGTATTTGAAGACAAGTAAACGACTGAAAAGAAAAGCGTACAAGGAGGACCAACGATTGTGTGGGAAAATTACTTCCACGAATTATTATTAAATCATAATGAAAATTGTAATACAAATAAGAACAACAAAAGCAACAATTAACTGATAATAAAAGACAAGATCAACAAACTTGACATGAAATCACGGCATTCGAATGCACCCAACGATTTTTCATTTAAATTAATAAAAAAAAAAATAAATAAATAAAAATAAACTAAAAAGAAACTGCAACAAACAAGACAACCAAAAAAAAGGATACAACACTGTCGTTAATTGACAGACTTAAAACGCCCTTTAAACCCACTAAACACGCACAAGTACTTCAATTATCTTCATACAAATACAACATGCCAGAACAGACGGACGGACAGACAGACAGACGGACAAACCACGCTTATCTTAAAGTGTTAAAAGAAAATTTAAAGAAAAAGATAAAACAAAACACATATTGTGTTTTTTTTTTTTCATTATTGTATGAAAGCAACAACACTTTTAAGAGAAAAATAAACAGTTTATGGAAATGGAAATTGAAATTGAAAAACGAAAGTCATAATATATCGCCGGAGACAAATAATACGTGCGATACAAAACGAATGCACTGAAAACTAGTTGAAAAGTTCTTACTCATGTACATTAAAAATATCAATATTTATATGAAGTTAAAGATCAGGGACTTTGATATTGACTTTATCTGTTGGGCGAAGTAAGAGACGACTTACATACACGCTATTCTCTTACAGAATAGCTTACATTTATATATGACTTTAAGTCATGGTAAGAGTAAGAAAAATAAATGAAAGCGGCAGTAGTGAAATCATATTCTTCAACCATAGTTCTATTACATAAAATATATATCGTGATTGCACATACAAACTAGTGAAATCACCACTCCATAATCAATTCCCTCATTGATTTATTTCATAAATATTTAATTGCAACATGTAACAAAATCCATTCACAAAATGTCCACGTACGGTTAATATGATTATGATTAGCCAATCAGAGATATTAAGGACGTGAGTGTATGTGTGTAAATATTTTACTAAAGAGCAGATAAAATTATTAGTTTACGTGCACAAAACTTTTTCTCTAATAACTTGGACTGCAGTGTTCAGTGCAGATGTTTTGTAAATTAGATTAACTTGTAATCGAAAATTTTAAATTGTATTACAAAACTCACATTGCACACACACACGCACATACACGCACCTATAAATATTTGCTACAAAAATTCCCTGCAGACATTTTCTATCACGGAAGTGACTCAGAAGTGACACTAAGAAGTTGAAACTCATCATCTGCGATACTAATTTCTCATTGTAGAAGCGTCTTCCGTATTGAGAAGTTGTACCCACCGGAAGTAACTTCAAGAAGTCTCTTCTGCGTTACTTCAAGCAATCACTTCTGCGTTAAGTCAAGAAGAAGTTACTTCTGCGTTACTTCAAGAAGTCACTTCTGCGTTACTTTACGAAGACTCTTCTGCGTTACTTCAAGAAGTCTCTTCTGCGTTACTTCAAGCCGTCACTTATGCGTTACTTCAAGAAGTCACTTCTGCGTTACTTCAAGAAGTCACTTCTGCGTTACTGTACGAAGACTCTTCTGCGTTACGTCAAGAAGTCTCTTCTGCGTTACTTCAAGCAGTCACTTCTACGTTAAATCATGAAGTCTTTCCTGCGTAACTTCAAGAAGTCACTTCTGCGTTACTTCAAGAAGACACTTCTGCGTTACTTCAAGAAGTCTCTTCTGTGTTACTTCAAGCCGTCACTTATGCGTTAATTCAAGATGTCACTTCTGCGTTACTTCAAAAAGACTCTTCTGACTCTTCTTCAAGAATTCGCTTCTGCGTTACTTCAAGAAGTCTCTTCTAAGATACGTCAAGAAGTAACTTCTGCGTTATTCAAGAAGTCACTTCTGCGTAACTTCAAGAAGTCATTTCTGCATTAATTCAAGAAGTCACTTCTGCTTTACTTCAAGACGTCACGTCTGCGTCACTTTTTTGCCTAATTTTATATGACCACAAAATAAATGTAAAACAAATTTTGGGCAGCAATCAATGAATAAAAAATTTAATTTATTAATTTCCCAACAAAATATCATACTGCTCATCATAATAACTTTTCGGTCAACGAGGGTGGTTGGAAGGAATATCGTAGGGTGTTTGCAATATACATATAAACAATATTCCAACAAATATGAATAATATTAATGGGTCGTATGTGCATATTAAAGCCAAAGAATGAACAACATGTGTTAAATGTTCCCATGTTACTATAAATAGAAATTCCCAAAACTCAATTTACTCACACAGAATAACATATTTATGATTTGGTTCTCGTTTCATGATTTGACTTCCCAAAAAGTATAGAAATTCTGAAAGAGAAGCAAAATTCTTCACAAACATGTGCATGGCTGAATATCTTAAGGATAAATATTTAAAATACAACTACAGAGTCATTAAATGAAAACAAAAACTGCTCGTAGGTTCAAGTGCATTTTATTCGTTGTGCTCTGCTCTTGAGTGCAGTGCATCAACGACTCACCAACACATTCATGTGGATATTATAAACAAGTACACATACACAAGAGTATAAATAAAATTGTTTGTGCTGAAGGGCTTGAAAATAATTTAAATTTAGAGGATAGTTTGAAAAGTATGTTGAAGGCGGAATTGAATTGTCGGACTAAGATAATAAACAATTGATAACCAGCGTCTTTGGGAAATTTTATTTTTATTTACTTAGGCCATTATCTATGAAAATCTATATATAATTCTATGGATAACTATTATTATACATATTTTTCTCATTAATAAAACACTAACATAATTAAAAATATTCTATAAAGTTTGTAGATCTATATCTTTTAGAAACTACAGACAATATATTGCAAATATTGTTGTTGTAACATAATTTGCTGCAATTGAATATTTCAAAAAGATTTTAATAAAAGTGAAATAGGCTCAATCATGTTTAGGGGATTCACACTGTAGTCATAAGGTCATAAGTCATAGAATAATAGCACACACTATATGACTAATGTGAACAAGTCGTCATAACTTGGTCTGCCAAATTAATTTGTATACATAAACTCTAACATATACCAGCGCCGTCTCGCCTAAAGATTTTCAGCCGTTCGACTCAGATTTCTAGAGTTATTTTATGACAAACCAAAAACGTACCTGAGAGTGTGCTATTATTTTATGACTTCTTTGTATGCAGCATAACAACTCTAAAATATTACCACTTTCTGTCAATATCATAAAATAGCACAGAGTGTGAATACCCCAATTGTAAGAAATTTGTAGTTGGTTACGACGGAGTATCCGTTCTGCTCATTAAGCAAAAATATTTACAATATAAGAAAATTAACTAAATAAAATTTATGTCCCAGAGTTTTCTAAAATCATTATTAGATCGTCATAAAAACGAGAGCGCGCAAAGTGTCTTCCCAGGCGCTATTTATAGTAACAACTTGTAATCGGAGGCGGTAAAGTAAGAAAATATGGTTTTATTTATGTACGAGTATGTTTATCTGTTTGTTGTTTTTGTATGCGAGTTTTTTCTATTTCGTGTGTGTGTGTGTGTGTGTGTTTTACTAATGAAATTTTAATAACTGAATATTTTATGTTCGACTGTTGGCATTTTGGAACATTGAAATATGTATTTCCAATGAATATTTGTAATTGGGGTAATAGAAAGGGCGATGGGTAATAAAAGTTCATAGAGAAGAAGTAGAAGTAGAAGTAGAAAAAAAAACAACTTTTCAATCAAGAATAAATGGGGTGTTATGAAAAGTTTTAATATTGAATGTTTTCATTAGAATGATGTGGAAAACTTTGAAATTCCTATTTCTCATTTTATTTATGTAGTTTTCTTCGAAAATAGTTGAAATTTTTCTGCAGCTCATTGAGGGGAGGGAGAGCTCTTCCACTATTCAGGTCAGCAGACTTTGCTGGAGTAGTTTAAAATTATTTTGTGCATTTAACAGTATGCACAGATCTCAGAGGAGTGTATGTGTGTGAATACAAATTTGAATTCAACTAGCCCGGACACAAACCGAAAGTTATATGAAATCTATTCTGCAGTTAACATTTAACAGTTGGAGTGAAATTTTATAAATTTTATTTAGAAACCAAAATCCGGGAATTGGACCTCAATCTGTATATAAAATATATAATCCAAGATGTATAAGTTGTTGTAGACGAACTTATTTAAATCACGTTGATTGTGATAATTTCTCTTCCTTGACAGCTACACCAAAACTGGCGGCAGGACTTATTGTAAAACAAGTCTATCCTTCTGGCATGTCTGCCGATTATGCAGCATCCTGTTACAATTGCGACGTGAGTCGCTATGTCCTTACGTAGCATGTCTTTTTAAATAGTTATTGGAAACAAAGTAATTCCTGGACAACTTATTTCGGGGTTCGAAATGTCAAACTAATTGTTCTCAAAAGATGTAACAATAAAGAATAAATTCACTTAAATTAATATTGAGTAAGTAAAGAAGTTTCTATGAAGGATAAACATCAAAAATATCCTTTTGAAATAAAATGAAAAATATATAAAAATAAATAATAAATAACCACAACGTAACCGAAAACTTCCAGTGCCGCCATTCCATTCTTGGCTACTTCTTTTCAGTTACGATTCTAAATACTCAAGACTTCTTACATATGAAGTCGTTGTATTTACATGTGTGTCGGTATATATTTTTTTTTTTAATTTTCTAATAATAATAATTGTCTGATAAAAGTAGGTAATTTATTTTTATGTTTCCTACTCAGGCAATAATTATACAGAGAGCAAAATAGGCGAGTAGAAACTACAACCGCTGCTGTACAATTCTAAAAATATGCAAGACAAACATGTTATTTGTTTATATTTCCATGGAATGTTTATATATGTTTTGTTCATATTTTTAAAGTAAATTTACTTATATGTAAATTAAAAGTTATTTCTAGCATTTTCATATTCTTGCCTACAAAAATGTTTCCCTTTCTGGCACGTTCATGTTGCACAGTTTACAAAATCTATAGACAAAATATCTATGAACAGTGCGATACTTCATTTGTAAATTTCAGTTCAATCTAAATTAATTTTATTGATGTTTAGAAAACATCCATAATAAATCGAAATGAAATAGTTTTTTTAATGAAGTTTTCATATATCAAGAGAGCTTTTTTTTTTATTTTCTTGCATATTGTCTTTATTTTCAATAGAATAATATTCGGTATATTTATGGACTTTATAATTTTACATTATTATATTAGAAAATTATATAGAAAACTATATAGAAAATTATTTATAAAATTATTTATAAAATTATTTATAGTATTGAGACTCAATTCATAAAAAATTAATTGAGCTTGAAGAATGATTTGAAATGAATTTCTTGTGTGAAAATTGTATTTTAAAACACAATATATTTTTCTAAATATTTAAATAACTATGAAATAGTTCATGTTAGAAAAATCATTAAGAAGTACAAACTTTTTTTATAATTCCTATTTCTCAGTGTTACCATCTCTTCGTTTTCATTTTGAATTGAACGACATTCAAGATTATATGAGAAAGTGTGTGAAAAAGCGTTTGAAATACTAAAACTCGTTTTCACACGAAATTAATTCAATGTCGTTTTTTTTTTGTTGTTGTTAAGGACTAAATAAATGAGAAACTGAAAGCAATTTGTAGAGGAGGTGCTTTTCAAATAGAAAAGGAATGGAATGAACTAACAAAATACTCATTGAAATCCGTGTGTTTTTTCCAGTTACTCCACTCAACTGAATACAAAAATTATAGGCCAGTAATAAAATAGAACGATTAAGAGACCCCATACGAAATTGTTAAATTATTTTTATGCCTTTTTAATTATTAATTACTTATGTATGAAAAACAAAGTTCTTTGTTTGAAATTTTGTTTTATTAACCTGTTATAAATCGGAAGTAAGAGTTTCTATAAATTAGGCCTTTGATAGATTGTACTAGTGAGTTATTTTGCATAAATGTTATAAATGCCAAAAATTTTTGTCATTAATATTTTCTTAAATAAAATGAAATTTATGATAAAAAAAATAGATCTCGGGGCAAATTACAGCACTTGTTATCAAACGAAATTACGAAATATTTCAATAGAGTTTATATGGAAATATTTTAAAATTTCGAATCGTATCGAATGCCGTAATTTGCCCCTGATAATTTACAATTTTTTATCGAAAACATTTCTTATTTATTTATTTATTTATTTATTTATTTAATAAGTCAATAGATTTTACATCCTTACTGACTGGTTAACAAATTAGTTCAAGAATTTAAATATAAAATAAGATTTCTTTTCAATACGGTATTACTCTCAGATAAGTTCATGATATGGTAACATTTGATAAAGTTGACACATGCGCGACGAAAAGAGTCATTATTAACATAAACAGAGCGGTAATATTTTAATGCCAAGATTTCAAAATTGCGAGTAGGTCTTACAGGAACGTTGAAGTATAGTTGATTAAGCAAGAACTCCGAATCAACATCGC
Organism: Linnaemya vulpina; assembly: GCA_963675445.1. Taxonomy (NCBI): domain Eukaryota; kingdom Metazoa; phylum Arthropoda; class Insecta; order Diptera; family Tachinidae; genus Linnaemya; species Linnaemya vulpina. Next base: position 22,649,385 of record OY776280.1, read on the forward strand.
CTCGAACCAGTCCCATAACAAATAAAGCACTCAACGTCGATCGTCGACTTTTTAGTGTAGGCACTGTTTAGAACACTAAACGCACTCAAATAATTTTGTTGGATTTGTATGTGTTACACTTTTACTGCAATTCTTTTTTCGGTACTTGAAATCAAATTTCCTTAGTTTCTCTCTTAAAAACATATATTTTAGCTAGTTCCTAAGAGCATTTCCCTGGGGCCAATGCAAATCATCATACCCAACATTTCTTAGAATAACTGAAGATATTTATTTCCAACTTTCACTTTAATAAATGAGAAGCTTAAAAGCAAACATTAAGGTCATAACAAGAACTCACTGATCAATTTTCCTCTTTTATTATATTTTTGATTATATTTAAATTATATATATTTTAAATTCAGTACAGACCTTGAACATTAACTGAAATTGGTTTATCCAGTTGTCGACCCTATTGACGTAAATATTTACCAAGTCTAACTTAAACTCCATAGAGTGTTTCATGTTTGTTTGTTCATTTCTATTTAGCTTTTTTTATTTATTTTCAACTTTTTCATAAACACTTATGAGCCACTGCATAAGCAGTTGAATAATTGTATTGCTCTTTGACTAACCTGGGGTTTTTTCCAAGGGTTCCACTTTTTGTAGCTTAAAACAGATCAGGTTGATACAGTTCTCGGATTGTTTTTCACAATAAAATTTGTGTAAATAGAAAACTGTTATCACATTCAACTAAGCCACCTAAACAGTGGTGATAAACACAATATACACATGAGCACTGAAGATGAAAGTGTAGCGACTTTCGAAAACAGCTGTTCTGCTCTGCTGTGTAAGTTGAAAAAAACTGATGTTGACTTCCTTTGTGCCTAGGAATATTTATCATCATGTCTTTCTGAGATATTAACTAAGTTAGAACAATTAGCCTATATAAATATTAATATAGACTTGCTTAAACTCTTATCGCTTGAATATAATGAAATCAAAAGTCTTTTTAAATTTGCCCTTATTTATTCTATATAGCAGAAGAGTTTATATATCTGATATAACTTAGGAGCTTTAATAAATTCAATTGAAAAACAAAAGTAATTTTAAAAAATTGGCTTGAGAGGATGAGTGTTGATCATAGAAAATGAAGATGGGAACAGATATGGTCCAAATTATGGTCCGGTAAGCACTTTATTAGAAGAAAAAAAATCACATGTCTGAAATAGTTTGTTAACTCTAATAATATCAGTTTTAAAATTTTGGTTTCTCGGGAGGATTAGTGATCAAATGATGCTCCTGAGAGCCACAATTTGTAAAGAGTGCCAGTTGTTTACCCATCGCCATGTTCCCATAATTGGAAAAATGCTACTGGCTGCTGCTTTTGAGCTCTTCGGCCAGGAGTTATTTCTTTTAATTAAACCACGCACAGATTCTGTGACCACAATTTCCAAATCCAACTGTTCATTGAGCATTTCAAGCCGTTTTTTTTTGGAAATTTTTAGTAAGATTTTGGGAAAAAAGAATCAGCTCATAACTAAAATTAAAGAATTTTAAAAAACGACAATTCCCAACAAATAATTACTTTTTTATTGATCCAACTTTCTAATAAAAATTCGCAAACCACCCCCCGATTATTCTTAATATTGTTGTAACAGAAGAAATCATCTTGTTGAGTTCTTTAACTTTCACAAATTCGTTAGTTCTTAATGGAGTCACTACAACACGTCGTCCTACAACTTCTCTGTATTGGTGACTTCACTAGTGAAAATATATCACAGACTTAAAGAGCGCACTGCAGCAGCCTCGTTCGTTGGTAAAGAATAAAATAGTCACAAAAAGCTGTATATCTTGTTCTCTCTCTTCATGTATCCTTTCCAGCATAATGCATTGCGTCAGTAGGGTTGATATCGCAAGCGGCGGTCCTGATGAAACAAATGTTGTGGTGCAGTTTACGATAATACAAGGAAATAAATAGTTGTTTATTTATATTCAGGATGTCGACAAACTTTTTGGATATACAAGAGACAAATCGCTTTTGAATCGTTATTCCTGGAAACAACTGCTCCCAAAATAATAACTAAGATTACAGTTCTTTATAAGCTTCAACAATTTTGAAACAATACTTTTTTTTACATATTGACAGTAGAGTTTTCATAAACATATAAAAAAATAAATTAATTAAATTATGCCACTACATGCTGAACATGTTGAAGTTACAAGAAAAGCAATTATAAATCTTATTAACTTTGTTTTAGAAAACTTCCGTCAATAATATTTTAGTATATTCATTCAATTTCAAACTCAAAAAGGAGTTTCATTTCTTCTAGTGTTCATTTGACTTCACAAGCTGACGTTTTTTATTGTTTTTCTCGCTGAGATATAAAACTTGATTCAGTCGAGTTAAAATGTTAATGCAGGGCGTTGTTGTTCATTAGCAATTGCGCGGCATAATATTGGCTTTACTCGTCTTCCTTCTCACGTGTTAATATTGAAATGGAAATGAATATGCAAAACGAAGGAAAATAATATTTCATAAAAGAGGAAGAAGCTTTGCGGGAGGCTTTAAATTTGTTTCGTATCAAACGTATTTCACATAAAATAGCTGAAGTACTCTACAGAACAACAACATGGAGAACAAATCAGACAAAGTGTGTGAAAGTGCTGGTTGTTGTGCTTGAACGTGTGAGTGGAATGTAGGAGATGAGTATTTTGTACTTAAACAATTTTTATGCTACACAAATTTTTATAGAAATAAACGTACACAAACACATACAAACCGTATAGAAATTATTTGAATGCAGTGTTTTCCTTTCCGTTCTTTTATATTCGTTGCCATTTAATTAAAAAGTTCTTTCCTTTTTTTTTTTTTGTGTGAACATGTCTGTAAGCAGATGATTCATTTGGTTTAATAGGGATATTAAATGGGGGAGTGTAAAGTATCAGTGTAAATGTTTATTGTAGAAATAATTATAGATGAATAAGAAGATGAATAAATGGGGTAAGTGTGTTTGAAATCAATACAAAGAAATTGTGGAGGCTCCCATGCAGGGGATTTTTTATGCTGCTGTATCTGCTAATTATAATAAGAAAACAAAAGAGTTTGTTTTCAAACGAATTGTTACAGTCTTAATCTCATTTAATTACACAACTATTTAACAGAAATATGTTACTCAAATTTAGTTAAATAATAGATCTTAAGCTGGCTTTTATAATAGTGACGAATGTGGTGTAAGGGGATTATTTCACAATCAACTAATTTGCAAAAGGAATTTAATTATTATGCACACTTGCATTTAACTATTTTCAGGCTTTTGTTGGTTTAAGTTCGAACAATTAGCCTATGAATCGGAATTCGATTTAACATAGCAATATAAACTGTTCGTTAAAATAATCACCAAAAAAAAAAAGAGTATCGTCTCTACATTTTTTATAAAATCTTTAGAAAACACAGCAAATGAAAACTTATATTTGGCCAGAAGTTAACAAGAGCACATGATGGTTGGATTGATGCGAGGCGTCTTACGATCTTGTCAAGGAAGTAGTACATCTCTACTGAGTAGGCATTAAGTCCTACTGAAAAATGTGGCAAATGGTCTACCTTGAAAGTCCATTCTTGTAGTTTTCCGTTTATTTCAGCCGTTAAACTTTTGAGCCCTTCAAGCTTAGACACTATTAATTTTTGAATCAACTGTTTCCCACGCGATAACCGGTGATTGATATCGTTTCCAATTACTACAGAAAAAACAAGAATACTAACTGATCAGATGAATAATTTCGAAGTCATTAAGAAAATCACTTCTTTATAAACTTTTCGTTCGCCAAGAGCTGATTAGTTGGTGGAATCAATCGGTGTAGCATTTTAATATTTATTCCTAAAAACCTACTTTGAAAAATTACCTTTTTTTTAAGTTTTTGAAGAAATTTTTAAATCTACCGGTTTGAATCGGTTCATGTTCAGGAACACTCTTCATAACGCTACGAGCTGGATTTGATGCGGTTCTGCCGGTGCAAAAGTTATAAGCCTGTCACATACTTACGCACACAAACAGACACCGTCTGGAAAGTCAGAAATCTGAGGAGAACTTAATTTTTACAAAATGGAATAAAGACAAGAACAAATTTTGTAGATCGCTTTGCGTTAAGAAAACTTATATGAATGCAAAAATAAAATTCTAAAATAAATCCAAAATTTGTTTGAATTTTATGTAGAATTTTTTCAACCAACAGCCGTGAGTTAGAACTGCAAAAAAGAGTAAAAGAGAACCGAGAGTGTAAAAATATTTGAAATTTTGTTTTTTGTGCGCTTATGAACTTCACTAATGCAAAGTGATTTCCAAAATTAAAGCCCTAGTTTGGATGGTGGTGCGTTGTTAGCCGAATTGCGATATTCAAATAAAGAATGGACTTTAAGATTGCGCCAGAGAGGGTGGCCACACAATCATATCCAAATTATAAAGGCATAAAATCTTTTTAAAGATGCTAATAAAATGGTTATGCCCATATGTTTTGGCTCTGTTTTACAATCATTTGATGTTGTTAACCTACAACAAAAACAACGGGGGGCACGAGTGCTGCCTTCTTTAGTAGCCTTCTTATGAAAATATCTCAAATGCTAATCAGCAAACATTTCAATATATATTAAATGGGCATACGATATCTATTTTTATATATCAAACTGAAAACGCGTCATTATAGGAAGGATTAGGAAGCGGCTAATTAATTAATTATCCACATCATAATTATTTGAATCTCTCCTGTAATTTAATGGAGTGATAAATTCAAGTTTAATTTTCAGCACTATTTTGTAGCCAATTAACAGTTTTATGAGGGCCATGATGTGTTGTAGTTTCCGTTTAATATGAAATAAAATTATGTTTGTTGTTCTTATAATTAATTAAGTTACAAATTTTGGAATTTAGACATGGAAACAGCGTGACATGCACTTGTCACATTCAACACATGTTGAAATGAATACCGTACAAACAAAAAGAAAACAAAATAGACCGAAAAGAAAATGATATGAAAATAATGAAGAATATAAATACTGGCAACAACGGACACCAGCAGCAGTGGAAGCAAAAACTTGTTCTCTACATGCAGCCCAAACACACGGTGTTACTTAAACTTTAACCACCGCACAGGTGGAAAAAACATGTTGTACTTAATAATGAGAATTTGTTTTTGTTATTATAAAATACTTGGAGACACACACACAAGAATATCAACAAATAAACAAACTCACACGCACGCACAGTTACAAATGAATTGTAGAAAAACCTCATCAAATTAACTGCCAGTATGTGACTCAACAAACGGGCGTTTCCCACGCTGTTGCTAGACCAAGCAACATATGGGACGTGGTGTGTGCGAGTTTTAAAAGCTCTACTAAACATATTAAATAAAAACTACAGACGAAAGCATGTTTAATGACACACATGCTGCTGCATTAGCATTAAATTATACAGGCAGAGAAATCAACATGGTTGGGACAACCATAATCCAAAAGCAGCACACAATTATTTAATTGCAACATTGATTTTTTATTGAATGTACAGAAACACTTATTTTATATTCAATTCACCTTGTAAACATTCCAGGTAACGTGTTAATAATGGCTGAAAAATATTTATTTAAAAGAAAACACTGTCAAGAGACAACCGCTGTGGTGGGCCCAGCACTCAGGGGAAACTGCCAACAGCGCTAATTATTTAATACTCTTCTGTCATATTTTGATTAGGAGTTTAATAAAATGTGTAAATTTAATTTATAACTTTTAAACTTATTTTATAACTGAGCCCCTTACTCGTAAAAGTTATAAGAGTTTAATAACAGCGTAATAAAACAAAGTTTCATATGAAATTTGCTCTATTATGTTCTTATAAGCTTCTAATAGATTTTATGAATAAGAAGAAAAATAAAAGACCTAAAGAAGGTTTTCGGACTAGATGTAGTTGCTCGACTTCCCAATTGATTTTCGTTAATTTAGTTACACTTTGTAAATCACTTTTTTTTTAATAAAAACTCTAGTGGTTTAGTAAGTTAACTGATAAAAATGCCTTTAAACGCTTTGTAGTTCCCTTGAACTCATTTCAGTCTATAGAGACTGTTTATGGAATTTGCAAGGACAGACATACTTCCAAAGACCTCTTTTTTAAATATTATATTTTTAGAATTTTGAGTTACGACTCTATTGCGGCAAATGCTCGATATAAAAATTTTTCTTGAATTAAAATTCAGATTGATTGTTGAGAATAGAAAATCCTAATACAATCAGCTGCCCAAGAATCCTTAAAATTGCTAATCAAAATTGAGTTGATTTCGGGATCTAAATCTTCGTAGTCTTGTGTCAACTACTTCTGCTAACAGAAACCTATTTCGTTTTAGATAATACGCATTGTATCTTTCTATATATCTATTATGAATAACATTTATTTTGCTGCTTGAGTTCTTAAATTAATGGTGATTTCTTTTCAAGAAATATATATAAAAAAATATATCACTTATTTTTCAAAAAGTGGGGTTTTGGAAAAGTTTTAAAACAGAAATTATTTTTCGTGAGCGATGTTGGATGCATTTCTAATAAATTGCTTATTTTGAAATGGCTAAATGTTACCATTATCTTTTAAAAAGTGTGAAAAATGTTGCATTATTTTCTAGAAAAGAAATCGACATAATTTTTGAACTACGAGTTTATATTTTATAACTACGATCTTATATTTTATATTATTAAGTTATAATTGAAATTGTCAGCTATTTGGAGATTGAATTCTTTTGTTATTAATTCCTTTTTCCTAATGACCATTTTAAAACAATAACAAGAACCGAACAAAGAAACGCCATGAATGTTTTAAACGCTTTTAGTCAATAAATTAAATAATTACACGATTGTATTCGGCACACGGTCTCTTGGCGCAAAACGACCATGTTTTTAGAAGAAACAAACAAGAATAAGCATTTTTTATTGGTTTCTGTTGTAGTTGCCAGCAAACCGTTTTACAGTTCTACTCTGCTAATAATATTTCATTTCAACCATAACATGTTTATGAGTCGATGTACTCCTGGTTTGGGTGCAGTCCTTCGTTGGTTGTGGTTGTGTAGTATTTAGTCATCTTCCCTTGTCATGTTGTTGCTATTGTTTCTGGCATCGTTGGCGCTTAACTTAGTTTTTCTTACCTCCAGCATAGAAATTCAAGTAAAACACTCACTCTCTCACGTATAGTAGGGTGGCTCGTGTTGGTAGCATATCTTTGATGTAAAAATAATACAAATATATTACATAATATATGTATAAAGATCTGGTCCACTCCGAAACGTTTGATGAGTTTCTGTTTGAAACATCCTTCATTTAAATGCACCCATCAACTTAATTGGCAAATAAACTTAATTTGGATTAAAGGCCACCCTAATACATGTCCATAGGTAAATCTAAATCTATGAACAGTGACGACTAAAAGCTGCAGAACTCAATGACTGAACAAAGTGCAAAATATGGTTCACAAATACTATTTATCTCTGCTGCTGATAATGATGATGTTGTAAAGTACTCCGGCAACTATAATTGCACACACATTCACATACACATACACATACACATATGTATGTGTGTACTTGCATCAATATGTATTTGCGCGCTAAGTATTATGGAATACATATAAATGTGGGAAAATACTAGATGCTGGTGTAGAGAAATACAAAATAAAAAAAGAAATATGAAAAAGAAAAACATTGACATATTACAAAATTGCCATGCGAAATACACAGAATGACTTTCCCATTACCTGATAACATTAAAACTAACCCAGTGAATATTGAAACTTTTGAAAGTTTTACAAAGGAAAACTTAATGAAAGGAAGTGACGCTTGTAGGGAAGCAGTTCCAACTAAAATTTAATCTGCGGCAACTTATTCAAAAAAACGTCGCTGACTTTGGTACTCCCATATTAAAATTGTTTCTCCGAAACGATTCATATAGAAATACATTCATATTCAGTGTTGTCAACTTCAGAATTTCCAAGCGCCCAAAAACGAAAAAAGAAGGCCGCAGTGTTACCGAAATTCGGCTACTTGTTAGTACCGCAATTGTAGAAAACTGCTCATTTCAGGAAAACATAAGATCACAGAGAGTGCTTAACATATTTTTGAGTTGATGTGTATTTCAGAATACAAGAATGTAATATATTCTTTTTGTTTTTCTACAAATTTAAGACTTTAGTTTAGCGTTTTTGTGCTACAAAATTTTAAAAATAACTTTTATTGTGCACATCTACATTGAAATTCGTTTTAAATCATATATTCTTTATTGCTATTCCTGAGCGTTGGGACACTTAAAAGTGCACCACAAAATATATGTTGTACATACTATATATTTTTATAAGATGACATCTATTTTTATACACCAGTCCACACAAGATGTCTAAGATGTCATTATGCACTTGTAGCCTCCATATATACAAACTTGAACTCAACTATATAAAACACTTCTCTTCTCAGATATCAAAAACAGATAAAAAAATGTTTGTTTCATCTAAATTTTAAGAAAAAAGCTGCAACAATTTGCACAGTGGGTTATAAGTAACACAGCCAGTGCAGAGAATTATGCACGTATTTATGATAAGATGACAATGCATGTGTACGGCACATGTGCCACTAATAGTTTTTGGCGCGCAACAAAAACTATAATAACAATTTAGTAACAACTCGTTGCACACAAGCAGCGACTTATAAAAAAAAAAAATAATAAAATAAAATACACAAAATATGTTGTTGTTGCTGGCAAGTAAAGCGTGTGTGTTTTTTTGCCTTTTTTGTGAATTGCTAGAAGCGCGCAAAAACGTTTACGATGTTTTTGCACATCTACATGAAGGTAGTCGCAATAACGATGAATATGACGCCATCTAACAAGATAACAAATTGAAATTCTTAAAGTGATTAAATGAAAAATGTTTGATAGAAATTTATGCACATACGAATTATTTAAGTCTTCTTGAATTATTGTTTAAATAGATAATTAAAATTAACTAAATTGTTCAATTTAGCTGTTAACTTAAATGCATTCAACTTCATTCATATAGAAGGACAATTCTTTTTATTCTGTAACTATTTTTCAACATCATGTGAAGAAATTATAATAAATAAAATACTTTAATATTCGTTGAGGAAAATAATTAACTGCTGACGACAGGCTCTGAATAAAATGTTAGAGGAGGAGAGGAATAAAGAAGTGGAATCTGGACTGCCCACCCATTTAGCCTCTTGGGTTTTTTGACGACTAACTGCGTGAATAGATTCCGCACCAGCCTGCTAATGTTGACCATAAAATATGCGAAGTTTTATATGAACTTCACAAAGAGATTTATTGTTTTTGAGGAAATTTCCACAGTTCGGAAAAGTTTTCGATCGCCACAAACAGGGACACCATCGGTTAGTCGTGCTCAAAAAACTCGTATATCTTGTATATCTAATTAAGGATTTCGATTCGTTGATAAGACTCGAATACTACATCAACAACCGCTTTCCACGTGAGATTCGGGCTTATCAAGTTCTCATGAAACGTTAAAATTGGTGGCAAGTTGCAGGGATGATCAACCGGTTTCCACATTTCCCATGTTAATGAACGTTTATATGATTAAGAAAATATACCTACAATCCGAAAATCTCATGTCCCCGATACTCATCAATACTTATGAAATCTAACCAACCAAATCAAATTTTTATATATCTAACAAAACTTAACTACTCCGTTTCCAAGAAACGTGCACTAAAATTGGGATTAAAAAAGTCAAGTGCACGTGCACTCACAAGTTTAGCAATAAAAAGGAAAAAAGAAATTGTTCGTAATCACGCGGAATTCATGCAAACCACGTGAGTGGCGCCCATCTTAAAGACGTACAAGCCAACTGTTAAGCGTTAATAGCATTTAAGCATCTGATAATCGTTCAGTTAAGTGGAAACAATATATAACACGAGTACATATACAAACACGGACAAACTTAAGCATGGCGGAAAATTTTAAATTGTTTTATTATAAAGAAAAGACTGTTGCGAAAAACTTACAAGCTCACACGCAAAATGATATATTAACCAAATAAGAGCATACGAGTGGAGTACAATAAAACCGAGATAGAAATCATGGCAATTACAAGGTGGTGCTGGTGACTTTATACGATTTATACGCACACACACCCATCTACATGTGTGTGTGTGTGTGTACATGAAGTTGAAATCAAGTGCCAATTGGCACACACTTACATATTGGCTGGTGGTTTTATGGTCGGTTATTTGAAACCCTGTTAATTGTACAATTGCCTGTGTTGCAAATGTCTATAAAAAATAATCACTCAAATGAGAATTGTATGCATTCACAACAAAATAGCAAATAAAAAAATAAAAAACTTTAATCAAGTAATTGCAGCAGCTTCTAGTCCAATTAATAACTTAACTTTTAAGTCATTTTCATTGCAAATCTAGATTAAGTGATACATTTCAATTGCTACGTTTAACAATTTAAACTCAAAATCAAATTCACACGATTCCCACGGTTATTGAAGACATCACTCTTTATCTGAAATACATGCAAACGGCATTATTATATTGCCATTGTTGTAGTTGTAGTTGTAATAATGCGGTATAAGAAGCAGCAGTTAAAGAAACTTTCACTTACAAAACACATTTATCCAGCAGCAATTGCAGAGTACAAGTACTTCACTGTGCCTTTGCATTTGCTCCCCTTTTTCCCAGCAGCAGAAGCAGCAACAGCAGCAGCAGCATTACAAATTTTCACATACTCATGCGACCCTATTCGCCGCTCAAAGATACGGTTAAAGCAGTTGGTTTTGGATTGATGTGCTAAACTCTTTTCAAAATCTAAATTTTTATTTCATGTTGTTGTTGCTGCTGTTGGCGGTAGAAAACATGTATTAAAGTGCATCATCAAAAATGAAGAAACACCCAGCAACATCCGTACTTTATATCCCAGCAAAAAATTTGGTAGTTTTTCAATGGATTACGAAGTTATTAAAGCAGCTCATTTATAACGATATTTTCAATAGATGATATTATTCTTTTAATGATGTGAGTAGTTTTTAGGAACCAGTGCTAAAGGTGTGGCGGCTTTCCAAAACAGCTCTGTTCTACTGTGCTCGCAAAATTGAGAGTTAAATTGGTCTTGATTGCTCCATTAATTCTTAGACTATTTATCGTCTGTCTCGAATACTGGCCTACCAATTAATTCAATTTAATATAATAAAAAAAAGTTCAATAAAAGTACCCAAAATAATGCGATATAAGGTTATGACTTGAGCTAAACACGAAACCAATTTTCACCTGAGAAGTTAAGTATAAAATATACTCAAGTACGAAGCTCATACGATATAGACTTCACCTAACTTGTATAAAGATGATAGAAAAATGTATAACATGAAAAAAACTAATCACTGTCACCACAAGGATTTGATCCAGGGTCCATAACATCGGTTCAGTATTGAAGCAGTTCTCATCTGCGATTTTCTAATAAAAATTTACAGAAATGGAGACGGTTTTGTCATTTCAAGAAGCCGCCGAACCAGTGGTAAAAGTAATTTCCACATGAGTTCTTATGAGAAGGTGCAACTTCTTTCGAAAAGAGGGTTGTGCTAATTTACTAAGAAAATAGAATATTAAATTGTTTTATCATGTCCTTCGAACACTAGCCAACTTAGAATAATTTAATTAAATACAGAGTACAATGCGGTTCGGAAAAGAATTTCATTTCGGAGTTTGGCTCTTCAGAAAACAAAAACCGAAAAATTCTTCGGAATGCTATCATTTTCAATAACTAATTCCCTGTCTTACAGTGCTAATAAATATTCGCAACTACAATTTATTATTTATTACAAATTAGTTTTCAATAGATTTATTTTCAAAGAAAATTATTAAATCATCTTTATGTCGAGTTTTTGGAGATTTTCATAGTTCCTAAAAAAAAGTGTTGAGGAAAAAAAATATATATCGGGCAATGGCCCGATTTCATTTTTATACGAGCACTTTTTTATTTCCTCGATTAAAACTAATGTGATGCTGTCGCAACTGAATAAAACCGCTAGATTATTAACGTTCTACAGTGGATTCAGAAGCACTACAAATAAATTCTTAGAGAATAGAAAATTGGAATGAAATCCACTTTGAAAAGAAATTGGGACATTTTATAAAAAAGTTTTTAAAATACATCTTAATCAATTCTTTCAAATCCTCAGGATCTCATTTTAGATTTTGATGTTTTAAGTGAATTAATTAGTAACTATAATTTATAATAATTTAGAGATTTAATCCAAGAAAGATCTCTGATCAGACGATCGTCATCTATTTTCTACTTGAATTGCGCTGAAACTATGAAAGGATTGGATGGCGTTGAGAAGGCAGATGAAGAAGGGTGAAAAGATAGGGAAGGTGTTGTAGAAATTTAATATTCTTTAAATTGACGGCGAATTTACTATACTGCTCTGGAGAAGGATGCGTCTGTGATGCGTTCTTTGATACATGACAGTTTCAATGGCCGTCGATGGCTTTATGCTACCAGTGGCTATACTGTCATCAGCCATACTTTTGTTCTTGAACCAGGTCAACAATAATTAATAGAGTCATACAGATCATAAAAATTCTTTACCACATTCATGACAGCGCGGTATCGAAGCCGGGGTCTTCAACTTCGTCACCATTCTGTAAAGCACAATGTTCAAGATTTGCGTTAATACCCACCAGTAGGGCTTAACCTAACGATGCTGCCAACACTGAGGGAGGTCAGCAGGTCACAGCCACTGGGGTAGGTTCATATAAAAGCAAACGTTATAACTTGATATGTGCATGGGTGTGTAGCCATCTAAAGTTTTTGCTACATTCGCGCTTGAGCGATGCCGTCAGCAACTGAAAAATAACAAGCAAGACAACCGTCTGATATGCGACCATTTTAGCTTTATTGATTTTCAATACTAAAAAACTAACAGAATCACGCTCGTAGCTTTTGATGAATTTTCTATAGCAGATATAAATTGCTACTACCGTTTAGGCGAAGGTCCAACAAGACTCTTACAGCCGCTGAGCAACAGCTCGTACCCAGTGACTTTCGATTGGAAAATAAGTTCAGAGTTGCTGCTATTTAGAATTTTTGGTTTGATTTCGGGAAAATAAAATAGTTTTGAGTGTTCGGTTATTTTCTTTTCTTTTTCAAAGAAATTCCAATAAATTCTGTGTAAAAATTTGAAATTGAATAGTCCAAAACACTTAATGCGAATGTTGGCAGTGAGTCAGAAATGCGTTAAAATAAGTTACGTAGCGTGAGATATTTGAAAATTAATCTTGACTGTGTAATAGACCCGGTATGTATGTCTTGACTAGTAAAACCATCCAAAGTCTTGTGGGAATGGATATCAGACTCCGAACATGTATTTTAAACTTCAGAATACAATCAATCCAATCCCTCCAGTTTATGTGTAATCGCAGTTACAATAAACGACAGCATTTTGAAAGTAAATCTAAAAGACTTGTTTAACGGGTCTCTGTCCTTCACCATATCAAATAGGAAACAATTTTCGGCTTTTAAATCTTTTTCAGAAATTGTTTTAAGACTTGCACGTCCTCAGCTGCCATCCACTTCCATAGTCGGCTGCTTAAAAACAGAAGAATAATTTTTGGGTGTTTTATCTGCAGTAAAAATGATTATTTATTTTGTTTAATTAATTTTCCAACAAAATATGAACTTTTATACGAAGAAAAGACAGCCGACAAGTGCTACAATAATGATGTAACAACAGCCTAAAGAAGAAATATTTTAATGACATTTTCTGAAGTTGAAAATAAAGAAGAGAAAAAAAACACACAAACAAGAACAAAAAGAAAAACAGATGTGTGAGAAGAAACAAACATTTACTGACACAAAACCCCTTTTATTGGCAGGAGATTGTCATCAATAACAAAAAGAAAAAGTTACAAATAAAAATGAAAAAATCTTATCTTGAATATCATGCCAATTGAAAGTTCCCCCACGTTAATACACTCCACACTTTCTACAAATACAGTAAACCATCGTTTAATGACTTTTAAAAGAAACATTTTCTTTTAAATTGAATTGAAAATATTAAAGTGTATCTGCTTCATTCAGTGTAAGTAAAAGGGGGAAAACACTCATTTCATGGGAAATTTTCTGGATAAAAAAGTTGCAGCTCATCTCTTATTCAACTACTCGTACAAACACAACACGTTGTGTTTTAGCCGCATTCTGTCGCTAAAGCTAATATTTAGAATCGTGATGACACACACGCTGGGCTAGATAAAAATGATTGTGGCCTACTCTAAAATAAGAGAACATTTTGGTTACACACAATTTGTGTTTAACGATTTCTTATCATTTTATAGGGTTTTACTTTAGAAGCTGTTGGTAGCATTTTATTAAAATAAATAAAAAGTTGATTTAATTGAAATAAACAAAATTTAAAAATTTTAAGAGATAAAACATCGATATCAGGGTAGTGCGAGATGAAATCGTTAGTTCGCACTCCTCTTCATCGACTCTGCTCAAGAGTTCAATGAAGTTAAATGAGTACACAAAAATTTCGTCTTTCTTCATCTGTCCTTTCAACGTTTCCTTATTATCTCATAGTTTTGGAACGATGCATTGGAGGAGTAGATTTCAAATATATAAAAGAATATAGAAAACGATTGACTCTAAAGACCATGTCCATATTTTAACGCTAATCTAAACCGCAAAGCTATAGAAACCTGCTGATTGTGCTATTCCTGGAGCTCTGCGAACACTATTATTTTAAATACCAAGTCAACATTTAAATTTATCGGAAATAAATAAAAAGCGTTTTTTATAGAGTGATACAAGTTTAAATCATAATAAAACATAGTAATATATTTTTGATATCAATGAAACGGTCTTTATTGGTTAGAAAATTTTATGATATTAATGTTTAAATATGATTTCAGCCATGTGGCCGCCACGGCTGGCGCGTACAAGGTGTATAAACTGTAACATTCTGACCATTTAAACAGAAATTTTCTGTGGATGTAATGTTGTTCCGACAAAAGCTGTTTATTTACGTACTCATGCAACCAAAAATGGGCTTCAACAGAAAATAAAGTTTTGAATGGACGAAGTGGGCGATAAGTTTGACGAACAGAACCATTATTTTGATTAAAAATTTACACAATTAGCACGCGTTGCTCTGGTGTAAATCTATCCATAATGAAATGTCAAAGCAAACTAAACAAAAAGCAACTATCAGCTGTTAATAAAGCAGTGATAACAACCCAAAGTTGTATCACTCTATAAAAAACACCCTATATCTCGAATAAACATGTTTCAAAGATTTTCCATCCGACGCTGTATATAGCCGCTACGCTTGTTGTTTATGGCTGTTACTTTTACAAAAAGTTTTTCTTAACTCATACTTCAGTTTATCCGCAAAACTCCCAATACTAACTCGCCAAACACAATTAATTGCATGACTTAACAGTTGCCTCGTGTGTTGCCGCCGTAAGTTATTAAGAAAACTTAAAATATTTTCTCACACTGACTCAAATAAGTGTACTTGAATTAATTATAATTTTATGTGTATAAAAAAAAGTCATCTAGTTCACCTCCATTTAAATACGGAAACTTCAAGAGCATGAACGAAAAACAGCGACAAAGATAACGTAATCAGTTGATTATACAAAACAACAACAACAACAACAACCGAACAGCACTTTGTGACACCATACAAATTCGCAAAAAATCTACATATTCCAATGCAATACACATGCAGCGATTAACAGCCGAATGCATTTAAGAAAAATATATGGCGATAGTTGTTATGGAGGTAGTTCAAGCAGAAGCACTCACAATAAAGTGTTGAATTGGCTGCAATCAAAATGAATTGTAAATTGCGCACGCGCAACTGCTACAACTCGGCAACACAACAGAGTCTGGTGGCGATGAGTTGCTTACAATAGATTAACTACCCAACAAACAATATGACATACCCGGGC
Source organism: Linnaemya vulpina (assembly GCA_963675445.1). NCBI lineage: Eukaryota > Metazoa > Arthropoda > Insecta > Diptera > Tachinidae > Linnaemya > Linnaemya vulpina. The sequence goes on from OY776280.1 coordinate 22,665,372, forward strand.
ACGGGCACAGGCTCAGGCACAGGCACAGCAACTCCACAAACAAACACGACAGACGGACAAATTTAAAGATATCACAAGAGGTTGCTGTCATCGTTATTGCTGTAGTTAAGTTGTTCATACACACTACAACAACATATACAAATGACAATGGAATTGAAAGAAAGCCAAAAACGACAACGAACACGTCTTTGTTAGCACGGCGCGACGAAGGGGGAGAAGATACATATAAAAACAGCACAATAATCGCAAAGACATTGGGGAGACAGAGTGTCAGTTAGGCAAGCATGACAACCAGCCAGCCAACAATCATCAAGCATTTATTCGTGTGTGCGCGCGTGTGCAGTCTTGGCAACCGTGGGAATCTGTGGTTTGCCACAATCCCAAAACCATTTGCAACTCAATGACGAAAGACAAATAAAAAAATAAACGAAATAAACAACCGCAGCAGCAGCAAAAAACAAAAACAACAAAATGAATACATTAACATTTTATAAGCATACAATTGAACCGTACGTTGGATTTATACGAGCACATCCATACGAAACCAGAGATTAAACTAGAAGAGTTAAGGGTATTAAACAATTGCTAGAGCAGCGAAGCACATTAAGAAATACAATTATTTTATTCGAATGGGTACTCTGATTCCGTTTTGTTTGTTTGTTGTTTGTTCGTTACAAATACAATTTGGTAAATTCAAAATCAGATATTTAAATTGCTACAAACATCAAGGCAAGACTTGCTGTGATCCACGCAAGTTAAAGCTGTCAACTGGTAAATTTCGATAAAATTTTATTATAAAATTACAGGAACAAGCATGCACACACAATATGATCCCCGAAAATGCGGGAGCACTCAAATCACAAACTAAAATATTAGATGGAGTGAAATAGTCAGGATTTTACATATCAGTAGAGATCATGTTCTGAAACTAGTGAGATATTTTTTTAAAAAGGTATTTTTCCTTATCATGTTTGTCGTGCTACTTTCTGGTGAATGATTGTTGTTCAATATTGATTGTTATATGAATCGTAAGACAAATCTAAACAGGTTTTTCTTAAATATCCTGTGTTTCACAGGATAATAAACATTCTTTCGATGTTTTATGTTCTCACGAAAGTTGCAGGAAAAAGGCACTGGATCCAGCGAACACGTTCGACGGGCACCAAAACATCACGTACTATTGAATTATACAGTTTCAGTCGAATCATATTATAATCAAAACAAACATGGTTGCGTACAATTTATTCTTTATCAACATTAAAATCCAAAAACTGTTTCTATTAAAAAATTTATCTATACACTAAGAGAAATTTCTTTATAGATTTTATGAACTTCGACATCAATTTAATTGAAAACTTCATCAAAATTTAACAAGCGTCACGCTTCGTTGGATAAAAGAAATAAGTTTCGCTAAAATTATTTTAACAAAAACAAATGAAATACTTTCGTTGATGCTATGAACTAATTTTATTGATACAACGACACGATTTCAATCCTACTGAGGAATTATTTCATAAATAGAATGAAATAATAGTACTTATTCAATGCAATAACTTCATTGACATAGTGAAGTTAGTAAATGAAACAATATCAATAATTGAATGAAGCAGGATCGTCAATACAATTAAAAAACTTCACCAATACATTGAAATGATTACACAAAGCAATTTTTCAAATTAGTCCATATATTCAGGAATTGTCGTTTTTAAACTCTATATTAAAAATTTTGTGCCGATTCTTTCTTCCCAAAATGCTACTAAAAAATTCAAAGTGATAAATTGAGTGGTGTAAGCTAATGCAGATCATCAGAGAACCTTTACCCCACATTTCTTAGAATAACTGAAAATATTAATTTCAAACTTTCACTATAATGAATGAGAAGCTCAAAAACATACATCAAAGTCATAACAAGAACTCACTGATAATTTTTTCTTTTTTATTTTCTCACGTTTTTATTTGACAACTTCTCTCAAATAAGACAGAAATTGTATTTGCATTTATTATATCTTAAGTTCAACGAAATCTTTATTGAAACAGCGAGTATATTCCATTTATGTGAAGTTAAATATGACGAGTTACATGTTTCGACGTAAGCAGTTACGTAACAACATATTTAACTAAAAAGTTATATATATTGTTACGTAACCAAATGGAAACAATGAAGTTTTTGTAATAAAAATTATATACAAAGAGTTCTTATTAATTCTGAATCAAATTATATTGAAATATAATTATAATTCATGAGTTTCAGTCCCTTAACGAAGTACGTTGCGACTATATAGCACTTATCGGGGTATATTCTATTGTTCAAAACAGTTGGAATAGCTTAATTGAGTCCGTGAAAACATTTACAGGCCATTCAAGTTCAATTTTATTCGTGTGAAAAATTTTGACGGGATTTCTTATTAATTCATTCCTTTACTTGCTGCCATTCAATAATTTTGCCACAGTTCCTTTGCTGGTTCTTTATTTGCATTTTATAAATTTTGCTTATGAGTTGCTGTGTAACTGCTTACATCAGGCCCTCATCTTGTCGTTTTGTCGTTTGTACCAACAGAAGCAAAAAAAAATATAAAAATAAAAAAAATCAGATCATAGTCAGTCTGTAGTTCCAGTGAACTGAGTCAGCAGTAAATTGCGTTCGTATGTTAATGTATTCGTGCTTATATGCACACATCCTCAAGCACGAGTGTGTATGTGTGTCATGGTGTTTAGATGTTTTTTTTTTTTGGGTAACAGAGGAAGCTGTGGTTTTATGTTGATATCTGCTGAACCTTAAGATTTAAATGATGCACAGTGGGATGCAAATGAAATTGTACATTTTTTGCTTCCTTAAATTCCTTGATATTATGAAACATTTATAAAGAGTCCTCAAAAGGGTTTTTTTAATTTTCCTCTGTCTCTTTCTTAACTATTTCTGAAGATCGGTACATATAATTTCTAGGTACTTCACACTATATTAAGCCTCCAGTCAGTTTTATTATTTTTCTTATTCCAAAACTTTATAGACAAAAATATTTTTGCCGCGAATTCGATTTGATTTGGTAGCCCTTAGTAGGCTCAGTAGCCGCAATTTGTTTTTAAAATTTCCTTTTCCTTGATGAGAAAAATATATCTTAACTCAAACTGTTAAAATTTTATTGATAAAATAATAAATTTTTTTCCTACAATTTTCACATTATAAAATAAAACGTTTTTTTGTTTGGAAATCATTTCTATGTGTGTGAAGATAAATATGCCGATTTAAATATGTTTGAAGTAAGAGCTTACGTCGTGACATACTTAACTCAAAGTTAAATATGTTTTTAAGTGCCATCACTGACATATTTACCTATACGACACATGTTTTTTAGATAATATTACATTAACGAGCATACGCTAACTGAAAATACAAGTACATTTTCTAAATTGTATTTGTGAAATTTTTTATTAAACTATCAAAATTGACTTAAGTGATTTTTACGCTCATCTTGGATAGATTTTGGCCATTTTTGGCCAAATTCTACCTTGTCACTCATATTCAACTTATTTCGTTTTTAGCCATGGACCTACGCTACCCGAAAATACAAGTGCTATGTCTCAATTGTATTTGTGAAATTTTTTACACATATACAATATGTTGTCAATATTGACAAAATTGACTATAGATACGCTATATCTTACTTTGAAAAAATCATAATAATATGTTGGACAGTTCAGTTAAAGAAATTTCTTATGGCTATAATAATTATATATCAAAAAAAAAACTTTTAAACTTTCCGCTAGGAAAATTGAAAATCTTAAACATCGAAATATTATTGGTTTTATCAGAATAAAGAAAGCTCTCTAAAGAACATTCCTGAGATACCCTGCGAATTTTAACCGATTCAAACCGCTAGATCGTACAAAACAGAGAAGAATTAGTCTTTATCGAATTGTTTTTCATATAATTTATAGGGTTACATCGATACACTCAGCGAACTATTGAACTATTGACATTAAAAAACCACAGGGACCATCTTAAATAGGATTAAAGTACGTCAACGAGAAAATTCTAAAAATTGCTTTTTTAACTACGAAATTATATATCTGAACGTGTCAGTGTTCTCGATTCTTTTATGGGAATCAAAAAACTACATCAATCACCGCTAATCATGTAAAAACAGTCTGATTTCAAAATTATAAATAATAGGGTGTTACCTCGAAGAGTTCAAAAGCATGGAATGGCACAAAAACCAGGTTATTATATTTTTGCGGTTCGAATTATCGGAAAGTTACAGGAATGGCCTTAAGGGTGAAAGGTTTTCCGTGTTTTTTTTTTCATTATAACGCACCCACTGTGTGACACTTGAAGTGCTGATGCTGGCCTGCTTGCGTATAATTTCGCTAGTGTCAACTTGTTGTGGTTTCTGTCGATTTATTTTCCGTAAATATATTCATTTTTATATCATTATTTTTCCACTTTCTACATTTGGAGAGTATTAATTTGTTAATGCCCATAAAGCGGTTACTATTTAATTCATCTGCCTCCAATGGGTGACTGTCATGGAAGAAAATCGACGATTGCAATAGTAAAAGAAGATGAAGAAGAATGAGCAGCGTTATCACTCGTTCGCATAAGTGCTGCGATTGTGATTGCAATTACGATATGACAAGAGTAATAAAATTTTATATTATTTTTAATACAAAAACTTACCCTTACACAAAGTAAATCTACAGAAAACTTAATATTTCTTATATTTGGAGTAAAATATTGTAACAGACTTTCTTAATATATTATAGCAGCAAAATATGTGATAATTTTCTCACAGCAATTTAAGGACATGAAATAAAGTTCGTTAGTGGTTAAAATATTTCATCAGACGATTATAATCAGAATGGAGACATCAGAATTGCTTACGAGTATTCAAAATGTAAGGAAAGTTGGAAGATTGTCTTAAAAAACAGTAGTTAAGGGACAATATTAATTTGCAGAATTTATTTTTGCACAAAAAAATAATAAAAAGTTGATCATGTCATGGGTGCGACTAGAAATGTATCAAACAAAATCTTCTGGCTTCTGTTGCCAGCAAATAAATGTACTCGTATACGAATATTTTTGACAATTTATAACTCTGATAATGCGTTCTTTTTGCAAATCAGTAAAAGCAATAATTCTCATTTGGTTAATATTAAACTGAGTAAAATCCTGAGAGATTTATTAGTACACAACAAACGTTTGTACATTAAAAAACTCGTACCCTTCTCTCTAATATTTTTTTTTTGTCCCGAACTAGCACGCAGGGGGTAGCCCCTACTGTGCATTGTACCAGAACTGGAAAAGAGGGAATATTTTAAGAAGACAAATTAATGATTAGAAGACTAGAAAGTATAAATTTTTTTTATAGCTACTTTTTAATTCGCTGGTGAATTTTTTTCCTACAGGTACCGACGAAGGAGGGTGCTGTATTACGCCCTTTAATTACAAGGACAGTGTCAATCGCTGTCTTTAATATTCAGCGGCCACTGCTGTTGCCTGCGTCATGAAGACAAGCCGACAACAACTAATGCGGAGTCGAACTTGAGATCTAAAACATCGTAGTCTTGTGTTTACTACTTCAGCCTTAAAAATCATGTTTAAATATCTATGAGTTATTTATTCCAACTTCTAAATATCATTTCAGTTCGTCATGCCGACAAGAATTTTATGCACCAGCGACTCTATGTTAGAAAAAAATTTTGAAGATCTTACCTCGGCGTTATAAACGAACGGAACCGAACTCGTTCACCAAATATTCAAAATATCATTGGCATTTTGGCTGCAGATCTTAAGGGCGCCAATATTATTATAATTCCCAGGAGATGTACAAAATAAACCATCAATCACATAGTTGTGAGCGTGCAGTCGTTTTTTTTTTTTCGGTTACATGTATATATTGTCGGCTCTCATTGATGAGAATCAAAAAGTTTTAATATTTTTATATGTCGGCTGATTTTTTGAACGTCTGACAAATCTGATTTATTTATTGTGTGACGATGAGAAAAAAAATTATTTTGCAGGCTACGAAGTCAAAACACAAATGCGATTGACGAGTTTATTTGTACGTCTCCGAAAAATCATCAATTAAACGACACTAACACATTCTCAAGGATTGATGATTTTTTGTACGTTTCCTGGGCACTTAAAGTTGTAGAGCATTTAAATTTTCACAACGTTTATTTATTTGGAGATACAAATACGTGTACAATTGACATTTTATTATAATTATTTTCAAAACTCTTTTGATATTTTACACACAAAAAATATTGCAAAAACTTTGTATAAAAATTTGTTAAATATGGTTGAAGGTCAACTAATAAAAATCAATTAATTGCCTTCGATAACCTTAAGCTACAATAAGAGTGCACCTGCTTTTAACAAAACATTTCTTAGCATGCAACGAAAAGGATCCGCATTTCAAGCCAGCAATCACGTAAGTATTTAGTAAACAAACATCGATACTCGTACGTAACAAGTTAACAGCAACACTTACTAAATCATTGTCAAATCGAAGCTATAAATGGGCAAAGAGAAACTGCAACTGTCCGCAAGTTACTGGCTAAAGTCTTAACAGACAATGAATGTTACGCATGCGCGTGTCAGACGTCGTTGGAGTCATGAATGGAGGACAACAAAAAATATATAAGCGCAGCGTGAACAAATGGCCAACAAACAAACAAACAGCTAACCGAACTGCATAAATAAATAAAGCCAATCAGTGTGTATCTGTGCTGTTGCCTGCTGTAAATAATCGATGTTTGCGCTAGATTTAATGTTGTGTTTTGCTTAGCAAACATGAGAATGGGATTTGAACATATTCTCACATTTTAAAAAAGTCTGCTCAAAAGGTTTTGGCATTAATAAACACTTCGTTTAAGGATGTTTGCTGAGATGTTAAAAGACAATCGACCGAGTTAGTTATACCACCAAACGCCAACAACAACAACAGCAACGACAACTACAAGCAGGTAGTTGCAGGCGAAGAATCACAAGTGTATTGTTGGGAGTTTTGTTGCTAATCGATTAATACCCAACACACACACACACATAAAATGTGGCTGTTTATTTTCTATTATTTTTATATTTCGACTGCAGTTTTATCTGCTGTTGTATTTATCTTGTCTACATTTCAAAATAATGAATAATTTATAGAGCGTTACTTGTACATATGATCGCTTGTCCGTTTCTTTTTTTTATTTTTATATTTATTTTTATTTATTTATTTTAGATTTTGTTTTCGAACGCGTTCTTGGTGTCCGGTTGAATGGGAATGTTGTCATTCGTTCGTTTCTTTATTTATTTGTATTTTCAGCTCGATTTTGCAGTGCGAGCATAAATTTTAGATTAAGAAGCGTTACTTTGTTTTCAAGATTTCGAACGGAAGATTAGAGTAAAATGTCACTGTTGTTGTGAGTGTTAGAGTGGGGTACAAGTTATATAAAATTTATGGGTCTCGTTCATAAAAATGAACGATTATTTAAGAAATTTTGTAAGGAAATTTGTCAAATAAGAAGGATATGAGAATGAAATGTATTTCATTTATATTGTTTGCTTTTCTAAGAGAGTGCAACATTTTTCACACTCTTTAATAGAAAAAGGCAACATTTTGTTGTATAAAAATACTGAGTTTTAGGAAAACTAAGCCAACAACCTTGACGAAAAGTATTTTGTTTTAAGACTCCTATAATCAGCATCTTTTTAGAAAAGAAGTGAAAAAATGTTGCATGTTTTCCAGAAAAGAAAATGTCATTACAAATTACTTATTCATAAACAAAAATAAGAGGGATTTAGGAGGTTAAATGTATTTTAAATTATAAAAATTAAATTTCGGTGGACTACTGGTTTGAAAAGTGGTTTTAATTCAGAGAGTCTTGATGAATATTCCAAAGCACGAGGGAAATCCAACATCAGTTTTAACTATTCAATAGACACAGCAGAGCAAAACCACTGTTTTCGAAAGCCGCTACACTTTATTATGAAAAACAATACGAGGGCTGTACCAAGCCGATGATATTTTGATTTAGTTGTAAGTCAATTATAGCAGCTTATCAGCATCAAAGTGCTTCAATTTGTAAACTATCAAAATATGCAAAGAACTTAAACTAAGATTTGCAAAGAATTTCAACACTTTTGGTTAAATTATGGAAAGAGTCTAAAGCCTACTCAGTTATATATCAAACCTTCTCTCGTCAAAAAGCCCTGTGTCTTGGCAATTTTCAATCTGTGTTTCTCTTGGAGTAGCACCCCTACATATAAATGGAAAAGAGGACAGGTGAAGACATGTTAGAAGATGTCAGATGTCAAGTGAAGACATGAAGAAGAATATTAAGAATATAGACAAGGAAACTTTAGCCGTTAAGGAGCTCAATGAAATATGATGCAAGATCTGAAACGGTTAGTAACAATAGGCCGAGAGACTTTTGTTTGTTTTCTCATCTATTTTGTGGACTAAATGTCAACTAATTAAAAAGCTGCAGGATGTATTCAATAAGGAACTATTTGATGAAAGCTTTTCACAACTCCATCTGAAACGGTTAGTAACAATAGGCCGAGAGAGTTGTGTTTGTTTTCTCATCTATTTTGTGGACTAAATGTCAATTAATTAAAAAGCTGCAGGATGTATTCAATATGGAACTGTTTGATGAAAGTACTTTTGCACCCACCCACTATTGAAATATCCATCTTTCTAGATTTTGATGGGGATTTATGAATGAACAATATTGAGAAAACAATGTGCGATGAAATGAGAATGCATAGAATGATTGCAAAATATGTGACTGATTTGTTTTTTTTTTCTTTTTTTTTTTGGTTTCGTATGAATGATACGCGTGAGACACATGGAAGCGTGAGATTAATTACAATTTGTTTATATGCGCTTCGCTTTCAGAGTTTGCGTCATTATCAAATAAACATCAGCTTTTTTATTGCTTTCCAAATAGAAATGCGGCACAAGAAAAATTATAATTATAATTATCATCATCGTAATCATCATTATCGTCATTAACACATGGTTGACAGAGTACTTGAGTATTTCAGAGATGTCCATGATTTTAACACTTCATTTCTAATACCAAAATAATTATAACTCACATCCTCAATTTTCATTCTTTTCCTTTTAGAATGATGTCGTGAATGTTTAATTGAATTAAGAAAAGAAAAATAAATTAACCGTAAGCGCAGACACTGAATTGTGCTGAATACGTTTGCTTGACTGTCGTCCGACCGCATTGAGTGCCATGTAAAATGTTTACTTGTAATAAATTCTTGCTTGATCGCCATTATCTCTTTTAGTAGAACACTATTCTGCTGTTCAGCGCCAGTGTTTATCATATAAAAATAGTTTCTAAAACACATTTCGTACAAACTCACGTTCTGCTGTGCAGAGATTATATATGCGCTCGGTTGTTGCACGTTGCACAAGTTGAACAATGTTTCGTGTGTTTAAAATTCATCCATATATTGCACCTGTTGCCACTGAGAATTCCCACGATCACAAAACATATTTTACGTTTTGGTTTGCATTGAATGTGTGCTTTTTATTGAAACTTCAATACTCTATTCAATCTTTTGTGAATTATAGTCTCTGTTTAGTTGTTTGTGTGTGTATGTGTGTGTGTTGGGCTGCGTTCCCCCTTTGCTTGCTTTTTTCCACATAATGTTGGATTAAAGGGTATATTAATAATGTTGTGCACACGTGCACAATGGCATTGGAAGCCCCTGGTGGTCGATCATGATCGGGTTTTTATTTTTGTTTGTTTGTCTTGAATCAGCACTCAGGGGAGGACCCAAACATATGCCAGGTATTGTGCCAGAGCGTTCAGCGCACAGATTTAAAGACACAAATTCCAAGAGCTTGTGGACTACCAGGCTTTTCACGCTGCAAATCCTTCAAAATGAAACCATGTTTGATAGCTTCAGTTTAAAATGATTTTGTCGAACTTTGAAGTAACCCAGAATATTGTTTTCTTTTGCAAGCACCTCGCAATTACTGAGGCTCTATTAAATGGCAAATAAACGACAATAATTTCAATGTCATAAAGACAAGGTGGAGGAGGGCAATTAATAGAAACCGGTACATTCACATATAAAATTTGATGTTGGACAGTAGAAAATCGCTTGAAATAAATAAACAGTTGCCGACCTTTGGCCATCAAAATTGTTATAAACTATTGCCTGGATTTCTAATACGAACTGAGCGGATAATAAAATGCACTAACATTTCAAACTCAACGTTTTATCCTTTTTTCCCAAAATCTTAGTTAAAAATACAAAATGATCAATTGAGGGGTTTTAGGTGCTTCCCGTGCGCATTTCGCTGAGGCTAATGCAGATCATCAGGGAACCTTTACCCAACATTTCTTAAAATAACTAAAGATATTTATTTCAAACTTCGACTTTAAAAAATGAGAAGTTTAAAAACAAATATCAAACTCATAACAAGAACTCACTGACCAATTCTTTTTTTTTCTTACTTTCTTATTCTACAATTGGTTGGTATTTTGCGACTCTAATTGTGGTTGTTTTTCCGGCAGGAATATATAAAACTTTCGAATATCGGAAAGTTGTTCGTTTTAATCCGTTTCGCAACTAATTAATTCTCATTAATTTTAACTTTCTTTATGCCGAGTGATAGAATAATTGAGTAAAATATTTTCCAAAAACAAACAAAAAATAATATATAATTATATATAAAAATTATGTGAATATATATGCCAGCTGCCCATAGTGCAGTCTGTGCGGCGTAGATAATTGAATTGAAAGAAAATGAAATAAATAAATAAAAAATCACCTGCATTGCACATGCGATCATTGCACACAAGCATTTGACTGCATTTATTATATTAATTTGACTGCATGACTACTTTGGATTTTACTAAAGTGCAGCACTTTTTTGTTCACTCGCATTCGTATTCGCAGTAGCTGCTCGTGCACTGTCTAAAGTTATAGTTAACGGCCTTATTTAGTATTCCCCTTGATGTGTAGTAACAAAAAATTTAAATAAAATAAAAAAGTAGTCGCTGCGAATACATGTACAGGCATCGCGTTTTGTTCGTGCCCATTGTGTTGCTCAAGTTACTGTTCTGCCAACTTTTATTTAACATATTTTGCTGTTGCACTTAAAATTGGCTTTTTAAGCCGGCAATTATTGCTGCCGTATATGAAGCGGTTTTTGATTTTTTAGTGGCTGAAATTATCGTTATCTGGCCTGAGAATAAATACATTGTGTTTTAATGTTGCACGATAGCCGCACGAGTTGTCACGCATGTTGCATGTAAATATTTCTCATGTTTCTCTGTCATTTTGTTTTAAAAGTCCCGGAATTAATTTAAATTATAAATAATCACACTTTAAGTGATTTTCTGCCTCGTAATTTTAAAGAATTTTCAATTCAAGGTTAGTTTGAAATGGATGGTTTTTAAGTGATTAAATTTCAATCGACCTTCCGATTTCTTTTCTGTCTTGTTTAATGGCAACTTTAAAAATAATACGCAAATACAAGAAAATACTATCAAATCATATATACTAAAGAAATATATATTCTGATTTTTTATTAAAATACGGGCAACTCATTTTGTATATTCATGAAACAGTTTCACTGAAGAAACATTTATAGAAGTGAAAAAATGTAGTGGTTGCGTTCATTTGGGAAAATATTTGACAACTGTGACCGCACCTTAAGATAATGTTTTAAAGTAACTGCTTCCTAAACATTTTTTAGGAACGACATTTATTTCAAATTATCACCAATTTAAACCTCATCTGCAATACTTTGATATTGCACTGATAATTTCAACCATAAATTACTAAAATATTGTGCACATTTGCTTAATACATGATTGCAATTTTCAACTACACAATTTATAATTTAATAAAAAAAATTCGCAACAAATTTCATGCCAAACTTAACAATTTTGCAGGCAAATAAAAAAAGAAAAACGACTGTAACAATAGATTTATTATGCCACAAGTCTCAAAACAATTTATAAACAATAAAAAATTTTTATTTAAAAAAATCACCAAAACAATAACAAAAACTACAACAACAATTTTAATGCAAAAGCATGATCAGCAAATATGTGGGTGTTTTTTTTTTTTTTGTTGTTATATTAAGAACAGCCAACCGACCGAGTCTGTTAAATGTTGCTCAAACTCAAGATTGTTGTCGCTGCTGGTGTTGTGTTGTGCTGACTATTACAAATGTTGCCTACAACAATATCAACAGCTACTGACTGGGTTGTTTGCATCAGATCAGCGAAGATGCTTAAATTAATACGATCATATTACAGTTGCTGGATGAATGGCTGTTTCGTTGCTTGACTGCCTGCACGCTGGTTGCCAACTCTAACGTGGGAACTAACTTTTGTGAACAGCAACAAAGACCAGCAGATAGATAACAGCACAAATAAAGTTTATGAAATAATTGTGAAGTGAATAGTGAGCAGCGCGTGTTGCAATAAAAACTAAAAATCTAAAGATAATCGTCAATTGTAATTCTTCGTAGTTGTTTCTTTTTCTTTTCTTTTTTATATAATTTTAATTTTCCATGAAACGAAGGCAGCAGTTTAAATCAAAGAGACACCAATAGAAATATGATTGAATAACTGAATGATGTGGCAACAGAGAATATAAATTAATGTGTCGAAAGCATGATGTCTTAGAGGAATATTTGGTTTATATATATTAAAAAAAAAAAAATGTGTACGTGCAAGAGAACCTGCAGAGATGGTCAAATCAAAAGTGTTAATAAATACGAAATAGGCTGGGCTATTTCCTTTTATTGATGTATAAAAAATACTTTCTCATAAAACTGTTGTTGTTTAAATTTCGAAATAAAATTCTTTAATAAATATTTTTCTTAATTTTTTTTTCTGTTGTTAAGCTTTAATGGTGTTATCTTGCTGTCATATCCGCAATTTTATTTTTATGATCATTAACGTTGTTGTTTTTGTCACTTAAGACTCATTCATTCAGCAAAATTTATCCCACGGGAGTCATTGTCGCACAATCGTACTCGTAGGTCTTCTACAAAACATTTTAATACTGTTTCATACATACAAACAGAATAATCTACGGATATATAAAATGTGAAAATTTTAATGTGCACAATTGCTGCCGCTTTTAAGAATGGACAGTGGGAGAGAATTAAAATATTTTGGAATTGTAACAGGAATAACTGAGAGGACAGTTTGTTGAATATCAAATTGCTTATGTCCCAATTGGCCATGTTTGTAAGATATTTTGCAAGACAATAGAAAATCGTGGCAGCGTAAATTAATTGTTCGGTTGTGCATTATCTCTAGTTATTTTGGTGCGTCTAATTTTTACTTCAAAATTATATTTCAATAGTAATATTGTTGAGAGTTTTTGGTCATGCTGGTTGTGCCAGAAAAGTTCTTTTCGAAATCTTAAATTTTGAGAAAATAAACCGTGGCTTGACGGCAAAAATAAGTCAGGCATTATGACTCAATTATCGTGTTCATCACGTTTAACCTGCAGTAACTTTTTTCTCTTCCCAGGACTGTAGACATCCATGAGAGGGCGGGCTACCTTTTCCAACGAGACAGGAACTGAAAAACAAATGATGAACGCAGCTGACAGGAATACAAAATATTATGATGCATATAAATTATATGTCACTGGCAATACTGGCAAGGCAAATATATAAATTCATGAATAAGTAAATATATTTTGAGAAAAATTAATATCGACATCTCACATACTTGTACAAGAAATTAAATAAATTAAAACAATATTTTGTTGAAATAAAAATGGAACAAAAAATCGAAAAATAAGACATGAAAAATATAATGAAACGGCAACACCGGCATTTGTAATATGTCGTATGCTATTTGTCATAAAATTTTTATAAATAAAAGCTTTTGTTACATTTAAATAAATAACGATAAACAAATATAGTGGCTTTCGAAAACAGCTGTTCTGCTCTGCTGTCCTAGTTGGACAATTAAAGGAGAGGATAGTTTTAAGAGGACAAATTAGAAGATAGAAATTTAGTTAGTTATTTTCACTTCATCGGTCCTTTTGCGCCTTGGAACATTTAAGATAATTTACTGAATTAAATATATTACGGTTTTGAACAGACCTCGCACAACAGATTTATTTTTATACAACAGCATTGCGTGATAAAATAACAATAACAACATATATTTTTTGATATGAAAGAATTACAATTGCAAATTGTCAAGATACTTGTGGAATAAACCACAGACCAGACGTTGCAAAATATTTGCTTTCTGCTGGCCCATTGTGCAATATTTAAGAATGATGTTTGAATTCCAACCAAACGCGCCGCACGTTTCATGCGCTACTGACAATTAAAAACATAAACTTTTGCTCTTGATAGTGAGCAGGGCTTTGTGCGTAGTGAGTAAGGAAATGTTAACTCTGCATATCGTCAGCTAGGATGCGAAACAACGTGTCATCATTATTCAGAAGCTTACAAAAGAAGCAAAAAGCATTATGAAACGAAAAATAACTGAAATTGAACATTTTACTTTCACATTCCAACTAGTTTCGCTGTTATAGTCTTTCCTGCTTATCCTGCAAACTTTTGGAAAATTGATGACACGTAGTTTTGCATTTTAAGTGACGATATGTATTACGTTGTAGCAATAATGGGTTTCCATTCTTTAAACTTTTTTTAAACTGCAGTGCTTCTGAATAAAATATATGTCGTAGATTGTATTTTTAAAGATTTATAAAAATCCAAAAATATTTTTCTGGGTTTCTAATTTTCATAGAATTTTTTATTTTTTTTTTTGTTTTCAACGAACCAAACATTTATTCGCATTCATTATGCCAGTCAATTCCTCTTTCGACAAATAAGTTTCTATCTTCTTTCCCATTTTCATGCTGCTTCATATGATCTCTCTTGAAATGAGTTATTTTTTTTTTGTACCCGCAGAAATATCACACGCCATCAACATTTTTAAGATCCTAAAAGACGTGTCTTGTTTTTGTTATTCTTCAAAAGAACTTCATTCATAAAAATTCATGCTTCGAAACTCATGTTACAGTTAAATCACACAACCAAATACGATCATCGCGGCATGAATATATACAGAACTGGTTTCTATGATGCAGTGGTATGTGGGAAAGCCCGAACAACAGCTCTCTTAAATGGTTTATACCACGATTTCTCATTGGCTGACAACAATTGTCGTCATCGTGCCAACTTATTCATCGTGTTTATTTCAACGATCTTTTTTAATGCACATGTGATCGTTTTTGCGATCGCTTGTTGGTGCCATAAAGTGGCTGTTGGTGAGCGAGCGCGTGTCTTATGGACGAGTCTTGGGCTAAAGCTTTAATTTCATTAGACTCGTTTGTTCATGGCTGGTGTGCGGATGAAAACAAAGCAAACAAATTCTCTCGCGTTCATGTCATGTACGTGCATCATTGTGACACTTTAATGCAGGCACGAACACACAAGTGGTTCTTAAAAAGAGTGGGGATCTTTCGACTGCTGTTTTGTTTGAGTGGATCAAGAAAATAATAAAATTATTGTCTCGAGACGAGACAAGATCATTTCAAATTTAAACTTGTTGAAGTTAAGACGTTGTTCTTTCAGTGCCAAAATAAATTCTGTTGTGAAGTTAAGCCAAGAATAAACAGTTGAAAATTATTTTAACATAGAAAACATATTGAATATAAATAAAAAAAAAGAAATTGAAAACAATTTGCGAGCAAAAAAAAAATTAATTTCAATATTTACTCGTTCGTATTTGTTTTGTAAAAGTGAATGAATTTTACTGCCAGAATGCCACCCAACCATCAATTCATGCTTAATAACTTGCCAATGGAACCCGTATCGCGTACTTATCAGTATCGCAAGATCATGAAGCCCATGTTGGAGCGTAAAAGACGTGCTCGCATTAACAAGTGTTTGGATGAGCTAAAGGATTTAATGACCGGCACCTTACAAGCGGTAGGTCTTGCAAATTGTTTGACAATAGAAAACTTTTAAGAAACGATTTTCATGCCGATAGAAATATTTTAGCCACCACACAGGAATGTGAGATCAGGTATTGTATAATAGGAAAATACATAATTTTTTAAAAGATATATACATCCATACATACACACATTTTGTATGAACGTGATACTATTGTCAGGTAACGCCACAGCTGCTTCATGTTTACCCTACGAACAATTGTCAAATTTAGTTTGATTGTGTTGTGAAAACAAAAGACAGAATAATTCTGCCAATTTTCGGTATTCCACTACCAACAAAATACTTGTATTGTTTTTAAGTTTTGTGGAACTAGTGTTACCTGATAATTGTACCGTGTATATGTTTTTAAAAACTTAGCAGTAGTCGGTCTCAAGGTTAAGTAAAAAATATGGTCTTTCTGAATTAATTTCAATATCAACAAAGAAAGCTGAATACACAAGGAAATGTTTGTGTATCTACGAGTATCTATTATCTGTTAAATAAGTCTGTTAATAGTGGAATAATTGTTTGCGTAAAAGTTTAGCGTTTTTAACATGCTTTTGGGGCCGTGACTGTTACCAGTTGTAACAGTTGAAAGTGTAAAAAGGGGCGTTGACGATTGAAATAATTTGTTTGTAAAATAACAACGAAATATATACAACAACAAGAAATCACCAGATATAGTAAAAATCTTAAGCTTGAGTTTGGCACAATATCTGCTCAATGTTTAAATATGTCACATGTACTCGTAAATGTTCACAACTACAAAAAATAAAACAACAACACAAAGAAGTCCATTCTTAACTTGTTATATTTTTAATTGTTGTATTTTCTTCTTTTAAAAATTGGATGATTGCGCAAGCAAAATTTGCTTTTTAAAAGCAATTTAAATTTATTGGTTTTTTGACTGACTCAGTCGAATCTTGATAATTTGAATGTCGTGATAACATCAATTCCCTCATTTACTTCTACAGCGTCATAACTCAAGAAATTGCATTCTGAGATTCAGATTTAATTATCTTATCGTTTTTGATAGTGTATAAAAATTCTTTGCAATGTTTTTTGTACTTCAGTTCTGAGAGAAAATTTTGTAAATTAAAAATTAAAAATGATACTATTGCAAAAAATGAACGAATCGTTTCCCCGGTCCCTTGAAAACAAAAAAAATATCATTTAGTTTGGTCTCCCCGTTAATATGAAACTATTTCAATACCACCTTGATTGCCGGTGCTGTAGACATGCGATTCTCAGAGTCTAGAAACCGGACAGTTTCACTTTGTTTTACCTTTTCCTTCATGTGAAGTTCTCTCTCTGTGTCATAACGGATCGTATTTCCCGAAAATATAATCGTCGACTTTTGGAATTTAAGCAATTTAACTAGATTTCAGTTTTAATTTTTATTGCAACTATTTCGTTATAGTAAAATATTGTCCAGTCATCAATCTCCATACAGAGGCAATACAAGCCAGCTGCTTGTTTGGTCAAAATCCGTCCAAGATCATCGGTTTTGTGAAAGGCACATTTTGAAGAATTGTAGGGAACATAGTTTATGAATTATAATCATATTGTAATACAATTTTGTTAAAAATAAAGAAAAACCACTTAAGAGTCGTAAAAAAGCCAACCAATTGTAGAATAAAAACGTAAGAAAATAAAAAAGAAAAAGTGATCAGAGAGTTCTTGTTATGACTTTGAGATTTGTTTTAGACTTCTCACTTATTAAAGTGGAAGTTTGAAACAATATATTTTCTTATTCTAAGAAATGTTGGGTAAAGGTTCCCCGATGATCTGCATTAGTCCCAGTGAAATGCGCCGAGAAACTGGCTAAAACCCCTCAATTGATCACTTTGAATTTTTTAGTAAAATTTTGGGGGAAAATAATCAGCACATAATTAAAATTAAGAGTTAAGAACAGCTCATTTTATATTATTTCAATACAAAAATCTCATCGATTCCATTTCGTTACGTCATATCTAAATATGTTGTTACGCAAGCGCTTACGTCGACTCATACTCATACCGCATATTTTTCTGCACACAAATTAAATTTAATAAGTTTTTTTTTCCATTTAATAGCGAACTTCTGAAAAGTGTGTCAACATAAACAGTTCATCCTTCAAAAGTTGAATAAAATTTATCAAAATATTTCATGCCGGTCTGTGCAAAAAAAATTTTTTTTTTTCATAAATTTAATTTAGAAGATAAAACTGACAAGAATATCTGCCTAAACATTTACAATTTTTTTCAAGTGACTTTAAGCGTTCGTATTAGTTCTGCTATGCACAGAATGAAAACCTTGTTAACCTTAAATGCCATCCCTGTAACTTCTCGCTAACTTCAACCGCAAAATTATTATAAACTGGTTATGTGCTATTCTATATTTTCGAGCTCTTCCAGCTAAAACGCTGTTATTTAAATTTTCAAATCAAGCGGTTCCTCGGCGATCAATGGTGATCGATTGCTATAAAATAATACAGAATACTAACTGATCAGGTGTATGATTTGGGAGTTTGTCAAACCAAAAAAAAATTTTGGATTTTTTTGTTGTATACGATATCTTACATACCGATTAGGCAATTTTGACTCTGCTTACGGTGATCGACATGAATTTTAAATGTCAAGTACCATTTAGATTGTGGGAGCGCTCGAAAAAGCCCCTTAAAAGTTATTCTAACAGTTCGAATAGGTTCCATCCAATCACAGCGCTCTAAGTTCAGGAACGCTCTTCAGAACGTCTGTTTGATTCGGATCAGACATGCCAAAGTTGGAAGCACTTACACACACACTCTGTCTTACACACACAAACACACGAATACTTACAGGCATAGCGACGGGTTCTTAGAATTAGTCAGGGAAGCTTCCTAAGAACTCAAACCGTTTAGATCTACTGACAGCTCGATTTTTTATTTTAAGACGGTAAAGTAACACTCACTTTTAAACAATTTCGTCTGAACTTTTTGTTTTTTCTTTGAATAATAACCCATAAATGTGGAGTTGACAGCACTTTTTTTCAATTATTATAGAGTGTGAAAGAACTGAGGAGTGCAAATCTATTGGCATAGGCTTCGATGACTCTAACATGAGGAGTTTTTGAGTTCTAAAAAAATATTTCAAACCGATACCAATCACACAGGATCTGGAAGTGCGAGCAAAAAACTTATATTTATAATTGAGTTCTTTAGGGAAACAAAATTATTAAGAAAAAAATAATTAATATTTCATTATATATTAGCGGAATATATCTTCAGTATCCGTAAAACTAAAGTATCATCGATACTTCCCTAATATATAGAAACAAACTCAAGACGTTTATTTTAGAATTGAACTATTTATTTCTAATAAATAATTTCAAATAAAATAATCTGTCTAGTGTTCGATTTTGGCTTTAAAAGTTATTCTTCGTTCCCTTTTAGGACGGCGAAAATGTCTCGAAACTCGAAAAGGCCGATATTCTTGAATTGACCGTGCGCCATCTGCAACGTTTAAAAGAGAAAAATGCTCTATTTGTGCGTCACAATGAAACTTTAAATATGGAAAAATTCTGGGCTGGTTTTCAACACTGTGCGGCCGAAGTTGCACAATTTCTTAACAAATATGATCAACAAGTGGGCGGAGAATTGATACAACATATCAGCAGTTATGTGCCAAACATCAGGGCAACAACAACTACAACAAGCATAACCTCAGCAACAGCACCAATAAGCAGTAGAATAGCCAATAGTTTTACAGCTCCCAGAGGGCAAATAAATCGAGAACTAACAGCGTACAACCAAAGAATATATAATAAAGGACCTGCAGTGTGTATGAGGCCAACAAGCTCCTGCAGTTTAGCTGCCACTGAATATACGGAGACAGGCCAACGACTTCACTTTGAAGTGGCTAAAGAATTCAAAAGAGAAATTGTCGAAGAAGGCAACAACGTATGGCGGCCATGGTAAAACCAGCTGCATGTTGAAACAACTCTAGAAGTATTTTTAATTATTAATCAATCGTTTTAAGTTGACGTGTACAACATGCTTAAGGACTAAAGCTTTAATCGTATTAATATTATAATTATTATAATTAATGACTTACTACCAGGTGGTTGTAGCCTTCAGTTGTATCCTTTGAAAAGTCACTCACCTCCTTGCAAATGTGTGAGAAAAGACAACTACAATCTTTGAATTTTATAAGTTTATTTCGATATTTTTTCATAAATTTTGTTTTGTTTTGAATTTAATTTAATTGTTTATTTTCTTTCAACATTTTGTATTAATCAAAAAACAATATCTTCCATTATTTTATTTCAAAATCTTTGCAAAAAAAATTTTATTAAAAATGTTACAACTTGTTTCAAAAATGTTTATATTAATTATTTTCTTTCTTTTTGTTTAAATTTTATTGTAATTATTTTTGTTTTATTTAAAAACGGTCTTAGCCAGGCTTAACTGTACGAAAGGAAATAAATGAAACTGAAAAACTTTAAACTTAAAAGTTAGTATTGCTTAAATACAATTAATTATTTATTTTAAGGGTATTTTTTTTTTATTGTATTTAACGTTCTTTAGGCTTGAGATTGTGGTTTTGTTTTTGTATTTGTTTTGATAATGTTTCAATTTATGTTCACAAAATATATTTTATGATTTTACTTTAAGTTTCTTATACACTGACCGTTTGGTTTTTTTTCTTTTTCTTTTTCAATTTGGAAGCAGTAAATGGCATATTTTGAATATAATTTTATATTTCTTAAGGGTTCTTAAAAAAGTTCATTTTTCGGTGTTTTATTTCATTGTTGATTTATTTTTATTTATTTCATTATTAAATATCTTAATGTAAAATTTATTAAACTTATTCGAGATGTTCTCAGGAATTTATGTTTCGAAAGTATTAATTTATTGTGGTGGTTAGATGGAATTGTTTAACCCCCTTAAATAAATAAATAACTTAAAGTAATTTTAATTTAGATAATTTATTTACACGATATTCTTCACTCAATATGTTGTCTTGCAATTAATTCGGTTGCTCAATTATTAGAAGATCTTTAGGACTTTTGTGCAGTTTTCGTAAAACATTCTAGACTTGTTTTGAATTTTTAAACACCGATATTTATTGCCTAACTGATTATATTTAAGCCACAAGGTTTTGTTGGAGCCATTTAAAAATTTACTTAAAGCAAATATTTATTTGTTTTGAATTGTTAATTAAGTCAGCTTCTATTCCTTTCGGGGTATGAACTTTGAAACTTTGTGTTGTGGAAGACACTTGCCCAATTGGCTTTAAGAGGCTCTAAAAACTATAGAAAGTTTTTTATATTAAATTAAAAAATTCAAATCGTTAACTGGTTCCGAACAGTTGGAATCTTAATGTCACATGTTTGTTTGAAATACTTCATCCTTTCGCAATTGTTTAATGCTTTTTCTACCACACTTCTTATTATATGTATTATTATTTGAATTCATTTGATATCTCCGGAGAGATTTCAATACAGAACAAAATATATAAGCAACTTAATATAATTTTATCATTCTACGTTTCATTTTTATCCCTGTAACCTCATCAGAGTTGTATATTTAAAAATATTTTCTATAAAATCATGTCCAAGCTAAACTTTATTTTAGGCTATTGCTTCTATAAGAAATGGATAGTGTTAAGACGAAATTTGATGAGAGTTTAAAAAATGGAGAATTTTTATCCAGTACAGTACAGTACAGTACGAAGGATGATGCTCTATTCTGTTTTATAGAACATGATGTTTGTAATCGCTTTCAGGGATGTTCACCAACCTGTGCTGTGCCTTCAACATTAAAACAGAATGACAATAATTAATTAAATATTAATTCATAATATTTAGTCAACAGTTCGTCGCTTGTCATAAAATGTAGTAAAAGCTTTAAGTACTAGTTAGGGAAATAGTTATTGAAGGATTAAGAACGGAATGTAAACGATTGAATTTCTCTTTTTCGTTTATTCGAATATTAATAGAAAAAAGCATTGGCAAAGAATGAGGACATTTTGATTTTATTGCAGATCTTGTGTAAATTGTTGGTAAATTATGACCCAATACTTTGCAACTCTCCCAGATACTGACAGGAGGATACGAACGTGATAAATAGCAACATCCTTGTAATCGAGTTTACTTGTATGCGTGTATATCGAGGCCGTCAAGGCACTATAAGTTTGTTTTGAGACATCATATTTTTTTATTTATAAATTTTTTTTGTTCGTATTAAAAAGCGTTCATACCAACTACTCAAATAAAATAGAACTCCAATATTAATTCACTTGTAGCAGAGCAGTAACTATTAGCATTCGATTGAATTGTATTCACATGATTTCGTATTAATGATTGTTAATTAATTTAATAGCATTCAAAATCGTCAATTTATTCAAAGATTTCAATTCGAAATCATGAGTTTAATAGCCAAAATATGATACAACTTTTTTCATATCAACCGATATTATTAATTGCATTTCTATAAGTGAAGCTCCTTTAGTAGAGAATTAAGTCTGTCAGATAATTGTACCAGAAGACCGCCATGATTTCAACAAAATTTTTATTACAAAAATATAAATTGCAAATAATTTAATTGTTATCAATATTGCTAAAAGAAAATATTCCCAAGTGATTATCAACCACAAATTATTAGGCATGATTTTTTTTTAACTTGGTTGATTTTTGTAACAATTGATTGTAGCCTTTTACAGCCCTGCTACGTAGGAAGTTCAAGATAATAGTTAGGCAAAAGTATTGAAGAATATATATCAGACTTTATAGTTTTATATCCGCAAAATTTACCTTACTTAAGGAGTAAAATGTATCTCTGCTTTAACTTAAAGATCTTTTAATAGTGAGCCCCCTAATGTTATAAGACTAACCTTTTGGTTTTTATCATTATCATTATTATTATTATTATTATTATTATTATTATTATTATTATTATTATTATTATTATTATTATTATTATTACTATTCAAAATTTTTTATTTTTATTTACGTTTGTTAAGAATAAACAGTTTCCAAAATAATGTTAAGCGTTGAAAATTGATTGTTGCAGCTAAAATGTTTGGTTTTAAGTTTTATATACTTCATAAGTGAGCTTTTAATCGTTTAGTTTAAAGTTAAAAGTGTTTGTAATAGATTTTAATTTTTTATATTTTTATTTTCGTGTTGGAATATTTAATATTATTATTTAAGGCATGCTTAATAAATGTGCTAGATAGCATTTACAATTTTAAACATAATTTCTAAGTGTAAATATTTTCATTTTTACTTCAATGTTTTCTTTAATGGCTGGATTTATGCTGGCATGGAAATATAAGCGATATGCGGTAAAATGGGAGTGAATTATTACAAAGAGACATATATAGTAATATATATATATATATATATATATATATATATATATATATATATATATATTATAAAACGACCTGAACAGCTGGTGTAATTTTGTTTATGTTCATCTTTGCGTTATGATGCAAAAATGTTTTTTAATATTGACAACAACGAAGTTGCCAAATAAATTAAGTTGTAACAACTAAAGTTTTTGTTTTACTTTTTGTTAGATAAATTTTAAATTTCTACATTTTGCATGGGTTTTTGGTTATTTATATTTTCTTAATCGCTTTAAATAAATTAAAAATTACTAGAACAATATTATAAAAAAGGAAAGTTTGACCATAGAAAATTTGCAATTGCAAAAGGAAAAACTCATTAATAACTATTTATGAATATGCAAGCTTTTTTGTTTCTAACAAAATTAATTGAGTATTTTGCGTTAAGCTGATTAATGGATTTAAAAAGATATTTAAATAAAAAGCACTAGAAATTTTTTTAATTGAACAACTTTCATGAACAACTTTATATGAATGTGATGAATAGTTCTATATGATCAGGACCTGGTGACTGCATAAATTATAAGACAAAACTTGTTGTAAAGTAATTATAATTAAATTAATTAAATCCACTAATTGCATTCGGGGCTTTTAAATAACTTTCAATGAAATTAACTGCCATTAAAATTAAATAACCAATAAAACTACGCCACAAAGCTGCAACTCTTGTCCGACGATTGCCTTTTTCTATCACGAGCTTTTCAGTAATTTACCGCCGCTAATTTCAAATATACCCTGACTTTTTTGTAACAGCTCTTCTTGAAGTGAAAAAATTACAAAGTATTAATATACTTCTAATGAAGACTATATAATAATTAATTTCCCAAAGAAGTCACAGAAGGGAGTGAAGAAGTATATGAAAATAAATTATTTAATTTAAAATAAAAAGGCCTTATATATATAAAAATATTAGAAAACAAATTGTGTCTTAAAATAATTTAGATTAACAAGAAGAGTTTTTGTCAGCGATCCAAATCATTTTTGCTTTATATTTGAATATGACAGCGTTCGTGATTGAGGCTTATAAAAGTTACGTTGGCCACTCACTGGAACTTAAAGGAAAAACTTAATTTCCATATAAGGTGCATTGAGTTTCTACGTTTGGAACAGTTTTAAGTACAATTTCTCTATGATCTGAACTGAGCCCATGAACCACTAGTGAGACTGTTAAATTTTTAAAGATTTTTTATCGAACTACTTATTGAACTATTCAATTCAATTTTGGTAGGTTAATTGTTGGCAAAGTGTTTTTAATTCATTCAGATTTGATAAACATTCCGAGACACAAGGGAAAGGCATCGTCAGTATTCAAGTTACACAGCAGAGCAAAACGGCTGTTTTTGAAGGCCGCTACACTGTCATTATCAGTACTCGTGCATGTTTTTGTTTCTTAAAATTTTCTTAAGTAACTAAAAATAATGTTACTTTTGCTCGGCGAACAAATCGTGAAAACACAGACGTGATTCGAGTACTGAAATACAGGAGAAGCCTTGCATTTTGAAACACAAACAGTAGTCATAGCGAGTTTTGAAAGCGCCTAAATAGTATTGGAAGGAGGCTAAAGCTTAGAATTTACTGAAACTAAACTACTAAATTATTATAGTCAATTTGATAAGTTTAAGTTGTATATATTGAAAATATATCTGCTACTTTTGTGATTTTTATGCAGTCGTTGAAAACAGGTAACTTTACTTCTAACAAATAAAGAAAAAATAAATAAATAACATAAATGCAAAACACTAATATAATATAATGACTTACACTTAGTCGTTTTAAATTTTAATCAAAGTAAATTTAAAAAGCTCTTTAATATTTATTGGACTCTTCACATGTAACGTTAAGCCATTTTCGCCGATTTACATCAGTTTTATCTCTATCTCACTCCGTCTCGTTATGTTTTATGAAATCTTAACAAACTTTTGCACAGTTTCTAAGCTCAGCAAAAATCTGTAACCACCTCCCCAACGTGAGTGAGTTACCTGTGCAATAAGTGGACAGTCAGTCAGTCACTTGTTAGAAACTAATGCCTGCTAACAATTTTATGTAGAAGTCCAGCTTCATTGTTATTTTTTAAGTGGACACCTCCTCCACCCAACATTTACTACACAAAAATCTATTATAAAATAATAAAATGTTGCAAAAGCTTAGAATTATTTATGCCAACAAATCGCTAGAAGCCAAACAACGCCTTTAGCTAAAAAGCACTTGAAACTTTAGCAACTGTTATAAAAATACAAAAACTAGTAAAACTTTTAATGAAAGAGAGGAAATAAATGAAAACGCATAAAAGTAAAACAAACAAACAAGAACCAGCCGACGAGGCACACATCAAGAGGTTATTATTAATACTTTATAAATATTGTGTTTCAGTTTTGTTTTATTTTTCTTTAAAAATACTTATAAAAATTACAAGTACATACTTAGAAAGTAACAAAAGAAAAGTTTCAAATACATTATTTTTTTTTTCAAATAAATATCAATACATACATACAATGTTCTTTAGAATCTCTAAACAGTTTTACGTTTAACAATATGAAATGGAGAAATAAATTCAGTACAATAAATAATTATACACAACGGAAGAGTATGAAATATGTGATATAACATTGAATAATTAAAGTTTAATATATAATTAATAAAACAAAAAGGAAATGCAGTGCGAACAGGAAGAGTTACTAGTCCTGTTTTGAAATGGCACAGATTTCCTTTGAGCTTGTGTAATTTAAACACTTAAAAGCAAGAGATATAAAAACAAACAAAAATTTTTTAAATAGAAATATTTAAACAACTTTTTTCGTTTACAGAGAAAATGTATATATTCTTTTTTAAACAAAGAAACTATAAATTTTTTCTTGCAACAGAAAGTCAAAGCAATCGGGTGAAAAAAGTAATCGAAATAGTTCTATAGAAATAGAATAGAAAACTAAGTCCACATATAAAATTACAGAAATTATTTTAGAATGGTGATTAATTAAGTTTTATAGTAAATATTTTGTATTTAAAAAAGTTGTTGTGTTTTTGCTTGAACAACGAAATTTAGAGGTGTTCAAAGATAATGTTTTGGTTGGTGTGTGTGAATATTTTGTTCAGGCAATACCAAGCGAATGGCTAGAATTGATGAAAATATGTGTTAAGTTCTTATTATAGTCGGCTGTTGCATTCTATACAATAATTCAGGGCATAGAATCAGGGGTAAAAATGCCGACGAAAGTTGCCAACATTCTTAATAATTATTTCCATCTTATTTTTGTTTTTTCTTTCTCCGACTACGGCAAGTGAAACTGGAAAAAAGCCAGCCAATGAAGTCAATAAATAACCTGTTAAAGTCCTACATTTGGCTGCGGCGAATGTTATTTACCCTTCACCGATGTGTGTCTGTAATTTGAAATACCAAAAGAAATTTAAATTGTCCAACCCTGTAGCGTCTCTTTGATATTTTAAACTGAAACTAACTTCCTGATATAGAAAATAGATTTATTATAATAAAAAAACCTGTGTCAGTTCCAGATATTTACATTTAAGTACCAAACAAAACTTTATGTTGATTTCTTTTCTATAAAAGAATGCAAAATTTTTTACACTTTTTAACAGAAAATTGCACGATTCCATCATTTGAAAATAAAAAACTTATTAGAAATTAATTTAACTTTCCTCTCAACTGCCACTTATTAAAAAAGAAAACTTCATTACTTTTCCAGCTCTGGAAACCTATTTTTGATTTCCCTGATTTTCAATGACCACCTATTTAAAACCATTTCCTATGCATTAGGCCAAGAAAAACGTACAGAAGTATGAAGAGCCTTACTTCGACTTACCTATTCATAAGGATGCAGAATATAATTTATGAGGTCACATATTAATATTGAGGAAATTTCACAAGGAGTGACAAACGAGTCATATATTTGTGAAGGTTATTAAAAGAAAAAGGGAGAATTGAGTTCTTGTTATCACTTCGAAATTTGTTTAAACTTTTTAATGAATTTAATTGAAATTTTAAAACAAAATCTGCTATTATTCTAATAAATAAGCGGTACATATTCCCTGATGATCATATTATGTCCAGTGAAATGAGCATTGGAAGTAGCTAAAAAGTCCTCAATGAACACCTTGAAGTTGTTTCTAAATTTGGAAAAATACTAATCAACACGATTACAACTGAATTCCCCTATATAAAAATTTAACTCATTAAAATTATGGGTTAAAACTCACTTTAACTAGATTTTATATTTTATGAATATGACACTAATATTCATAAAATCTTTCAAAACTATGCTTTGGTTTTTTTTTTTTTTTTTTTATTTGAGGAAAAGTTCAAGTCATTCTAGAATGACTATGAATGAAATGAAATCTAGAGATTTCATTAGAAAGTGCAACAACTTTGGCTTCGTTTTAGGGAAGAACTGTTGCGAAAATAGCTCTGATTAACATCAAACGATAGACCCTTATTTAGGATATGCTGCAGCAAGTTGAGATGGCTTTATTTTGTTTTAAGGAATTACATTGTTTTATTTTTACAATGAAGCAAATCAAACTAATGGCGTCTTCTCTTCTGAAAAACATGGAACATTTTTTCCTTTATTTGCAAAAAGGTGTAAGTTTGGAAGAGTTTTAAAACAGAAATTATTATTCGTGAGGAGTGATGGATTAATTTCTAACAAATTCCTTATTTTGAAATGGCAAAATGTTGCCTTTTTCTGTTAAAAAGTGTAAAAAATGTTGCACTATTTTTTAGAAAAGAAATCAACATAAAAACGTTTACTGGTCTAAAATGATTTGAAACAACTAGTGATCAAGTTGGTAGTTTCTTAACGACTTATTTTTAACTACCTTATTGTCGGTACATTAAGCTTAATGACACAGTGCTACAAAAAATTTTTACTTCGGAAATTTGTTGCATTTCCTTAGAATCTGCAATCTGGCAGGAACTTTGTAGAATTTTATATACAATAAAATAGTTTAATTTTGCTAATTGCCGATTCTGGCCAGAGAACTTTTCATAATTCTTATAATTATCTTTCAAAAATATGCGACCACTAATTTCTAAAAAAAACATATATATTATTTATGTTGCATTAAGAAATCTATTGAGCTGCCAAGAATTCGAATATACTATTTTAAATAGATTTGCTTATATCCAAATAGGGTCATGTCTTATTTCAATTCATATAGAATATAATTGGAAATAATTTAAAAAAAAATAGTTCTATATCAGAAAATATGTTACAAAAAGCTTTAGATGATGTCTCTCCTGTATTCAGGATCTATTTAATTTAATAGGTGTTGAGTTATCAGAAGATCTCAATGGTATTGGCAAGCAAATAGAGCGTGTTGCTCGAGGGACTAAGCAAATATTTAATGTCTCAATAGAAGCATTTGAAGACGGTGATAGACAACTAAATCAGTATGCAATCGGTCCTTCAAGGTTTACCTTGAGGTTATTAAATCGCGTACAGGAAGGGATTATAGTAGGGCAGCTGACTGACTCGAGCGTGGACGCAACGTGTTGTGTGAGATTAGGGCACTCATGGCCCAACAACGATCTTTTTTGCGAGCTACACGGCCTTCACTAAGATCAGGTTCCCAAGAATCGCACCATCCACTAAAGTGTGATAGAGAAGAAGAGTAGGTGAACTCCTCTTTGGCCAAACGATTCGTATGTGGAATGAACTTTCTGCAGAGGCCTTTCCTGCTACTTTTAACTTGAGGAAGTTCAAATCGAGTGGCGACCAGTTAATATAACAGTTCGTAATACATTTTAAATACTTGGCATGCATTTTTTAATTATTAAATATTTAAAGATTTCAGATCAGGAATTGCAGAGAATATATCAGATTAAACCTTCCAACGTGGTTCTGGTATAATTTTTATATTAAAATTCTGAAACGCTTCTTGCAAGCAAAAGAAGAAATTCCTGAGTCATAATATTTATCAAAGGTTTATCTAAAGGTTATTAAACGAATTCCAAAACTGACAGGATAAACAAATAAATAGGGCATCAGACTTACCACGATGCTTAAAATATTAACACAATATCCTCATATAAATAGTTTATAAATAAAATGTGAAGAGAAAAAGCCAAGATTTTAACAGCTGAAAGGAGAGGGAAGTCATATAAAAATGAAAAAAAACAATTGTAATAAAACCTTATATCGTTATAATGGCTTAAAAAGTTTCAAGTCTAAAATATATATATTTTTATTTGTTTATTATTTAATTTAGTGAAATTTATTGAATAGATTAATTTTGTTTTAAATATTGTATAAGTTTAAGGTGTTGTTTTAAGGATTAGAATTTTGTTTTAAATCTTAAATGCGTTTAATTTGAAAAATTAAAAAGAAAAGCTTTTGAAAAATGATACACAAAATATATATAAAAACATGCATATAATAAACGGATTTTGCAATAAGAATAATAAGTTTGAGAAATCATGCCCAAATTGGTTAGAAAATAAAAGCAGTTTTTATTAAAAGATTTTGTTAAAAAATAATTTACCTTATTTTTTAGTAATTTTTTGGGATTTTTTGAAAAAATCATCATGCGTTTGGCGAAGAATTATTAATTTTTATTAATTGCTTTTTTTTTGCTGTTAAGCGTTATATTAAGTGCGGCGTAGAATTTTGAAAAAACTTGTGTTATAAAAGTTAAGAGCCAATTTTGTATGAATTTTATTTAGTACATGAATTGTTAAAAATTTAATTTTGATTTTTCTTAATTTTGGTAATTTTTTTTATTAATAAATGAGCCTTAACAACAACACTTAAAACTACATATTTGTAAATATTTATGAATATTTTTTCCAAATTATTTTTATTTATAATTTATCATAATTTGTATTTATTATTATTATAAAAAAGCGTTTTATTCTGTTTTAAATTGGTGTTAATATAAATTTTTCCATAATTTATTTTTAAGATTTCGGCATTCGTAAGTTAATTATAATTATTAAGGATATTTTATATTTGTAATTTATAAAGTTTGAGCTTTGACAGCGCTGCAGCAGTCAGCGTACAACAACACGCTTAGAAATATTGATATACAATCATTTTTTTATTTTTATTTTTGGATAAACTCAATCCGGAAGTGTATGAAACTTGTCAATATTTGATAGCTGCCGTGGTCATAATAGGAAGGATTTTGTTCTTTATAGAGATGAAGAAAAGATCTATCGGAAATCCCCTCAGAGCGTCTACTAGTTATTTTCATAACGTTTGCTAAACAAATTGTTCGCTCATATTATGAATGACGCCACCGACGTCACATCAACACGACAGCAAAAAGTTGTCACTTCTCGTTCAATTGTCGACAATATTTAATTGTTATGAACAGCCGTTGGGTATTTTCCAAAGCATATAATATTAATAGAACATGTTATCAGATGTTAATTTCTGTCGATAAAGACTGGACAAGGAACGATATTTTGATGTCGTGTTGATGTGACGTCGACATCGTCATTCATAATACGAACGATTATTTCATACGTAATGCAACCCAGAAGTCCATCTCTACACACTATTCGCTTTCCAACTTGCCCAGCGTAGAAATCTCTCTCTTGGAGTTGACAAATGAAATAATTTTATTATGAATAGAATTTTTGATGGATGCCAGTACAGATGTCATAGCAGTTAAAGAAATTAATTTATGATATAGAATTAATACAAGAGCAGTTTTAATGAACAGAAAAACGGCGAATCAAACTGTTTAGTATCGCAAGTATAGGGTGTTTCTTATAGAGTGATACAACTTTGAGTTGGCATAACTGCTTTATTTGACCACCCATTTAACAGCTGATAGTTGGTTTTTGTTTAGTTTACTTTGACATTTTATTATGGATCGACTTACACCACAGCAACGCGTGTAAATTGCGGAAATTTTTTATCAAAATAATGATTCTGTTCGTCAAACTTATCGTGCACTTCGTCCATTCAAAATGTTATTTTCCGATGTAGCCCATTTTCGGTTGAATGGGTACGCAAATAAACAGAATTCTCTCATTTGGAGTGGGGAGAGTCCACAAGCTTTTATCGAAACACCCACAGAAAATTGCTTTATGGGCTGGCGGAGTCATTGTCCCACATGCCTTCAAAAACGATGATGGTCAGAATGTTACTGTTTGTGAAAATGTGTGTTCCAGATTGCGCCTTGTACGCGCCAGCCGTGGCGGCCACATGACCGAAATCATATTTAAACATTAATGGCATAAAATTTTCTATCCACTAAAGACCGTTTCATTGATATCAAAATTATATTACTATATTTTATTATGATTGAAACTTGTATCACTCTACAAAAAACACCCTATCGACTTTTCTAGCATGAAATATCTGTTGCTCAGAGTAACATCCAATTCGATAGCAGTTTAATATTCGTATTTCTAGACAGAAGAAAAAAAATTATTGTGATATGGTGTAGCGGATCGAAGGGAAAATAAAAGCAGATTAATAAAATCTTTTTTGTGTTTCATTTCCATCATTAAAGGGATCCCTTGAGGATTAAAGGGATAGTATCGTGATGAAAGGGAGATTAATAATATAGTTTTTCTTTTAAGGGATATTTCTTCGTGTGCTCATAACACTCAATATCGTTTCTGATCTTGTCTGTATAATATTTAGTTCACAAGTTCCTTACTAGCAGCCATTCTTAGTAAAAAAAAGATTCAAGGATTCGCATTTAAGGATGCCAATAAGAATTTTCCAGAGCTTATCGGCTCTACAAAAAAAAAAATAAATAAATAAATAGAACGGATTTCTAGAAACACTTGAATTAAGCCTGATTTAGATGCGTTAGATTTAAATTTAATTTTCTTTACGTTTCCTTAATGTGTCAATAAAATTGTATGGAGTAGAGTTTTTACTTTCCGCAATAGTTTCATTTCCTGTCTTAAACACTGTGAAGATGTCTGCCTTAAAGGTGGATTAAGTATACGGAGTTGTAGTTCACATTCAAGAGGGTCTATTTCCTTTTGTTTTGCCTTCAACAGAAATTGTATAAAACAACGCACCTTTCCATTCGACCGTGATTTGTTAGATCTTCGTTTGTTTGCCTGCGTACACAGAAAAGTTATAATTTCTAAGGACATTTTTTAAATATGTCTGAAGTTGGGGTGGGTGGTTATACCAATTTTCACTTCAGTGGTTTTGCATTGCGGGTGATTTTATAATATTTACGTATGTTTTTTCCTTGTTTCATTTCTAAGTTCTTGTTTTTTGTTTTGTAGATATCGAATGTATTGATTTTTGTTATACTTGTAATTTGGCTCTATTCGTTTTTTGTTGTCAAGCTTTAACTACTGCTTTTCTTTTCAAATTTAATTTATTAGATTTTATTACATTTTACTTCTTTTTTTTGTCTAAAGTTTATATAAAAACACAACACTGTTGTTGTAAAACTAAATCTTTTCTCAGCCAAAATTAATTTTCAATGATGCAGCCTCATTGAAAATTAATTTTGGTATATGTGTGGGTATGTGTGTTTGTGTGTATGTGTGTGCGTATGTATGTTTGTATCTTTGCGTGTGTGTTTATGCCTTTGATATCATTTAAGTTTATTTTGGCTTTTCATTGTTTACTGTTGTTGTTAATGTGTTGAATTTTTGTTTTTTATTTGTTCTAATTAAGTTTTTGTTCAGTTTAATTAACGTTTGAATTAAACTATGACTCTTTTGGTTAATCACCACCTAAACTTAACGCCTGTACTATACGTGGATCAGCTTTGCTACCCTCACGAAACTCTTCTAGTGTCAAACGATCATCATGATTTTTATCCATTTGATCGAATATCTTATCCACTCGCTTCTGGGGCGTGTTCTCGTCATCCGTTTGCGGCTGTTGACCCTTGAATTGTGTTGGTTAGAAGAAAGGCAATAATTAATATCCTTTTATTCACTATTATTATTATTGTTATTTTTATTTTTTTCTTGAAATTGTTTGATTTTAGTTAATCAAATACGTACCACCATTTGATAAATAGCATCCACTATGTTGTACATTTCTTCTCTTGTTATATAACCATCGTTGTCCACATCATACAAACGAAATGCCCCTGAAAAACGTTTCAATAATTTATGACAAAAAAAAATAATAATAATGAAAAAATAGATACATTAACTCCACTCCATGGAAAAATCAATAAAGCAAATCTGTATTTTAGATATCAATTTTTCAAATAACTCGTATACGTACATTGAAGCTTTTCATCCAAATTGCCTCTTGATGTAATCGATAGGGCGCGTATGAACTCCTCAAACTCTATCGCTCCATCCTGAATTAAAAAAAGAACAAAATTTGAGAGTAGAGTAACAAAAGGTATTCGAGATTTTCTTATTACACTCGCTGTTTGTTAAATGAATGTCAGATTGTAATTGTTGTTGGTGTTGTTGTTAGTGGAATGGAAAGTTTATGAAATCATGTATTCGAATTCGGATGTTGGATAAGAGAAATAATTCATTGTTGCGACTATTCCACATGATAGTTGACGGTTGAATGATGTACAAGTGATTTATATAACAGAGCATTTGTTGATGCGATTAATGGGGAATATAATATTATCTATTGTTTGCAAGTGTTTTCCATTTGTTGTCATTATCTTCCGAAAACTGTGACAAGTTGTTTGACGAGCGGAAATGTGTTTCATGTGGAACACCGTGAGCAAATTGTCGTCTCATTTATCATGTTATTGGCAAATATGGTGGGGGATTTTATTATGCCAATTATGGCTAAACGTATTAATAGATTTTTGTTTGGTAATATATTGTTATTTTCATTTCAAGTTGTAGTGAGTTGAAAATGCCAGAAAAGCTTTTAGTAAAAAGATATTTAATTTGTGTCATTTTCCTTGCAAATTGTTTCCTTCTGTTGTAGTTGTGAAAATTGTGATTTCTTTTTTTGATAAATTGGAATTATAGTGTTGATTTTCATGCTTCAGATCTGCATTTATAGCAGAGATTATACGAAGTGAAATGGTTGTGTTGAACTATTGTATTTATCCGGGTGGCAGGCATCTTTAACGTTTTCCTCCTTTAAATTTAATTCATAATCTGGAATATATTTTCAAAATATTTAATTCTCTTATTTCTTATTTCGCCTTATTTCTCTTTCCTTTCTTTTTTTGTTCTATCTTTAAGTATTTTATGTTTTCATTATCACTGTGTTTTATTAAATATTTGCTCATGTTATCTCCGATTTCATCCATATCGACAGCTGGTAGATTTCGTTAATGTTCGTTCACACCTCTCAAATATTTGCCCAAACAAGCATAATCACTACATATTTAGGAATATTATTTTCACTCAGTTACGTCTTTGTTGAATGAAATAAATTCATTCATAAATTATAGACACTGTCGTAAAATATAATGTTATTGGAAACTTATCTGATTTAAAAGCTTTTTCACACGTCGTCAGTGGTCACGCCTTTTTGGGAAAATAATTGATAAGTGTGAATTAATTAATAAACATTAAGTTTAAGAGTAGCACTCATACATTTTCAGTTTCCTAGAAAAATTTTGAGAGAGTTCAAAACATTTTTTTAGCGCTGTAGATATTTTCATGCCTTTAAAAGGATGTATTAATCTAGTATCATAATATTTCTTATCACTTGCCAGAAGTGACACCTGGATCAGTGGCAGTGGACTGCAGTGATTAGCAGGACACTGCTGTTTCCTTGTTCTCATTATGGAAGTATCCCTCGTTATATCTGATTACTTTTTATGACGCTTCTTTACGTGCTGCTTATTTTCTGTTAAGCCAACTCCTCTTTAAAATCAACAGCCAGTTTTTATTAGACGAGCAGCAGTTTTAAAGGGTATTTTTCATAGAGGTATAACAGAACTTTCAAATGGCATAAAAAAGGATTAACATGTTTTTAATTGCCATAAAATTAACTCCATTCGAAAGGCAATCTTCTGGTACTAGAAATTATATATGATTTCTGTCAAAGGCCCTCACGGCTGACTCGGCCGTATTGTTATTTGAAGGTCATATTTTCTTTGCCTTCATCTAACACTTGTAATCGTATATTGGCAATAACACGATGAATGTTTTCCTCCAAGTGGGCAATTGTTTCATGCTGATCCGTGTAGCGTAATGACTTCACACCTTTCCACAGAAAATAGTCTAGCGGTATTAAATCGCACAATCTGGGAGGCCAGTTCACAGGTCTGAAACTAAGAGCTAATCAAAGATTTCTTTCCAAAAAGTAATTGTGGCACAATCGGTTTGACATATTCCACCGTTTTGTTGGAACCAAAGCTCCTGCCCATCATAATTGTTGAATTGATAAGAGGAAATGTCAGAGACTCCTTCAGCCCATACAATCAGTTTTACTGGGTGTAACGTTTTCTCAACACACTCTTGAGGATTATGGTCACTCCAAATACAGCAATTTTGGTTACCAACATCCCCATTCAAACAAAACTCAGCTTCATCTTTAGACATAAATCGCACGATATTTATTTCGAACAAAATCTTGATTTTTTCAATTAAAATAATATAAATTATTTTATAACTTAAAAATTTTTTCAAATTCTGTCAAACAGAAGTTGAGGGCTCCATGATTTTAACCATGTTATGGTTGAAAGCATGACATTTTTAATATGAAATGTTTTGTTAGTCAAAAAGTTGGTCTGTACCATTTAAATTATATTTTTATTGGTTCTGTTGCTCGCAGAGAAGTAACTTCCATGACACCATTAATTTTCCATAGTTTCGCAAAGTTGTTTAATTTTTCTCTCCCATTATGCACGAGCTCAATGGATTTAAATAGGTAAGTGTTTCCATAACATTTTATTTAACCAATAATATCAATTGATTAAGACCAATATAACCAAAATGTTTCATTCATCTTTTGAGAGTTTTGGCTCTAAAGCATTTCACCACAGCAGTACCTTTTGGACTTCAATTTAGTTTTGACTTTTGTGAAATATTTATGGAAATTGAATTTCTGATTGCTTCCACATTAACTCATACAAGCATTTATTTTCCTTGTTCCATACAAAAGGTTATTTACACAAACTGTTGTTGATTGATGTCAAGGTCCTGAATAATTTGTATTTGTTTGCTTTTGATTTATGTTCCCGTCTACTTTTCAATTGTGTTGTGCAATGAATTTCAATGACTTTCTGATTGATTGTTTATTTGATGGTGGTTTAAGTGCAAATAATTGTATTTTATATGTATATAAACTTTGTTTTTTTTTATATATATATTTTTTATGTATTAACTCACATTATTTTCGTCAAATACTCGGAACACTAATGAGGCAAATTTACTAGGATCACCTTGTGGAAAGAACTGTTTGTAAATTCTTATAAAACCCTAAAATGGTTAAAAAGAAATTAATAATAAACACATCCGAATGCTCAGATGTTGTTCTTTATTTTTTATTTTTTGTTGTACAACATAAAAGAAATAAAATAACAATAAAATTAACAGAAACATTTCAATAATAAAAAGCCATACAACGCTACTGGCAACACAAAAATTAATGCAATGAAAAAAGCGAAAGAAACAAGAGATTAAAGCCGCAGTTTTGTTAGCTCATGATTGTGATATAAAAAATGCTTAAATCTTATGAATGGTAGAGTATTAAAATGCACAGACGGCAATTGTGTGTTGTGTAGGATATAAAGGGAAGGAAAGTAAAAGTGCTTCATTCGGCTGTGCCGATTCTTATATACCCCTACACAGTGTAAATCAGGAGTATAAGCAATATATAATTTAATTGTGGGTTAGACTACAAATTTCATATCAAAATGGGGCAGATACAATCCAACTCTTAAGACCTTTCTAAAATGCACATAAATATTTAATTTAAAATATTGTTTTTATTTAATTTCTAAGTTTTCTTATCCAGCCCTGGAACCTTTTCTTTTATTTTGATAACTTTCAATACTAATTTCTTTCTTTAATTTTATTTAAATTCTTTACCATTCCAGGAACAATTTAAATTATCCAGTTCTGGCGCTGCCAATTAAATCCTTTAAAAACAAGTCATATATTTTTTAATTTCCAAAAAAAAGCTTGAAAAACAGATGATACTAAAGGCCATCCCTGTAACTTCCCGCTGATTTTAACCGCAAAACTATCGTAACCTGGTTCCTATGCTTCTGAACTCTTCGATCCAAAACACTATTATTTTAATTTTCAAATCACCCGATATCCACATGGTTTTTTAGATGCTAAACGAGAATCGAGAACACTAACTGATCAGATATATAATTTCGTAGGTGTTCAAATGAATCAAATTTTGCAAACTTTTTCGTTAAAGATATCTTACGAACGGATTAACCGATTTTAACCCGGTTCGCAGTAATCGATGTGAACTTTTAAATATCAAGAGCTGATTATTTAATCTAAAATTGCCACTTTAAAATAGTTTGTAAGCCCATCGTATCGAATCGATCGAATGTATAAAAAATTTTAAGGAAGTCCTCGAAGAGCAACGACTTTGATTCGTTTCAGCCATTAAAATCTTCTAAACGGGTCGGTAAAAAAACTGCACACACACATACATATAGATATAATTACACCTTTTCCAAATTACTAACGAACTCTTCCTGGGTACTCCAAACGTTCAGATCTGAGGAGAACACGATTTCTGCCTAATTGGGTCAAACCAGCAGGGAAGTCAAAAGTTGTTAGTTCTAGTTGGTTACTTTCATGTACTAAAAACTATTTCAACTGTCCAACCCTGTAATCATCTATTCTTATAAATTTTTTATTTTTGATACCAATTCAATCCTTCCTGAAATATTTAGATTTTGTAAAAATAAACACACACACTAAAAGTATAGATATCCTTCTCGGGGTTGTGTGCATCATGTCAAATAATATACGGAGTTTTTTCGAACCCTACTCTTTCATATTAATGAGAGTGTATTTTTAACATTTTCTACTGATTTGCGAGGAGTCAAGAGGAGTTGGTATAACTCCAGTGATAAAAAAAGCAACAAATAGTATGAGACTTGCGTTACAACGAAACCACAGACTTGGGTAATAGAAATAAATAGAGAACATAAAACTTCTGAGTTTTACTTTCTGTTTGTGCTTACGAGCTTTCTAATTGTGCAAGATAAATGAGCTCTCGGAGTGATAACTGAAAGAAAATTATATTAATGCAACTAAAACTACTTCAGCCAAGGAATTGTGTACATTTTGTTGCAAATTACGAAAAAAAAAAAAGAATTGTGTGTGTTGGAAGTGCTGAGAACTTAAAAGTTTGCTTGTGCAAAAGATGAAAAAGTGTTTGTGTTAGTTGTTGCCAAAAGAAGTCTTTCTGTTGGAACTTTAGTCTGCTGTTTGTTGAAGACAGTGTTTTAATTGTGGTTCCTTATTAAAGAAATGTCAATTGTATGTCGCTCATATTGTGTCCTTCGCTACTGCGAGAATTAAATTGTTTAAAGTTGAAAAAGCAATTAAAGTTGTTGTTTCAAGACGTTGCAACTGACAGGAGCTGGCATTCGTGGAAATAATTTTGATGAATTATATCCTGCTGGTATTACAGAAAAGTGATCTTATTTCAGCCACTATTTTCATAGCAGAGAAACAAAATTGATTTATTAAACTTTAAAATTTTCTAATTATTTAATATAAATACTATGAGCGTATCTGCTCATATATTTTCGAAAATGAGCAACACTGTGAATTCTCTGCACTATAAAACTCTTATAACCGATTTTTTTTTTAGCTACAATTGGATTACGTTGAAATCAGTGACCTTTTCTTTTCGGAAGACAGCGCCACAAGCCGTCTAAGCAATTCAGTTATTTTTTGAAAAATTCCCAGATCGCGTAATTCCTCGATTTCCAGATTTCAAATGGCCGCCTAGCTCTTGTGATTTAATGCCGCTGGATTATTTTCTCTAAAGCCATTTGAAAGACCAGACAAATCACAAATGACTGACGCCTTGAAATATAACGTTCGGCGATGCATTGACCTGATAAGCGAAGCTTTATTGTGAAAGGTCATTTGCCTGACATCATATTTTCATTCTACTTCCTATTGTTGTCAATAACATTTAAATTGTTAGTGTTTTAAGACAATCGTTGTTGTTTTAGGCCAAGTTATTTCTTAACCTCAAAGCTCTCTGCTTATTGATTCAAATTATTTAAAAAGCGTATGGGAAATTTTCACTTATAAATACTTCAGCATTAAAATTGTTAAATCCAGTGATATTGAAAATAAATATATCTTGGAAATAGAAAATTAATCTAGTGACAATACAGGGATTTAATATATGTGAACATCACTTTTGTTGTAATACAATTCTCGTATACTTCTTTCTTTAATGATAAACTTATTTAAAATAGTGAAAGTGATGCGACTATTGAAATTAAAAAGTCCCTGATTTCCTGGGATATTCAACATGTCCTTCTTAATTTTATTTTACGATTTTCAGCCTTGGAGAATTTTAAATTTAAAACATTTATAATAAAAGGTTATTTCTTGTTAATTGCACCCAGTCCGAGCGACTCCTGTAACTACCTAAAAAGGATTTTATGATTTCGTTTAATGTTCTTTAATAAAAATGTGTAACTGGGGTAAGCCAAATTCCCCCAAAATATTTAACTCAAATGTAAGCTTTTGAAACCCAAAAAAAGTGGGTTTTCGTTAGTCCCTTCTGTCAAAATCGGTCCTTACAGTCTCTCTAATTTTTGGTGAAGTCCAGTATTTATGAAAAAATTATAAAGTATTTTAGTTAGTAACTTGTGCTTTGATCAAAAGCTGTTAAAACAGTTTATAATTAAATTTAGCTTAAATTTTATGTTAAAACTAAAGCAGCCACATGAAACTCATTCATAAGCAACATACAGCGAAATAAAAGAAAATTTTAAGGAACAAATAAAACCAAGCAAATGGGTGCGTTGAGGAAAGTTCTAAAATATTATTTAATCTCATTCAAACTACTGTGAACACAAGAAAGCACTTGTGTTCGTTACATGGGATAACAGGGAAATTTGAAATTTATGCAAAATAAGGATACAAAAACAAAATACTTCCACAACTTTCAAAGTATTTTATTTCAACATTCTGCTCAACGTCTTGTATTAAGAGAAATTGTTTGGAGTAGTTATTTGAATAGAAGCAAAAGGAAGATGAAAATAGTTAACAAAATTTTATTGTTGTTGTAAAAATCTCAGCTTAATAAAAGTTTGCGAAAACATAAAGAAATGAAGACGAAGCCAGACATTTAATAACTCTGAACGTAAGAATGTAATTTAAATTTTCTGTTTTTTTTTTTTTTTTTTTTTTGGTTTAGCCAAACTTACTTGTTCTGTGAGTAAACCGTTCGGACAGTCTTTTAGAAAACCTTTGTGCCTAAAATAATGAGTTACGAAAAGTAAAAGTAAAAAAGAAAAACATCAGACGAATAAATTCTTTTTTGATTTGTTTTAGGCAGACTTTAGAGTAGTTTTTTTTATAACAGAAATTCCTTCTCAAACAATGAAATATAATTGTAATAAATTGAAATTCACTTACCATTGTCGGATTTCTTTTTCCGTAACTGTAAGAGAAGAAAGAGAAAAATTATTTGGTGTATAATGAAAATCTCTTGTTATTTTGAATAAATTCTTTAATGTAATTTTAGAAAGATAAAAGTAAATTGTACTTTAAGTGCTGAATTTGAGATAAAATATACTTTCAACAATAGATCCTTGCAAATGCCATTTTCGTCGTATTATTTTTCCGCTGGGACAATAACAACACAAATAAAAACGCTGTCACCAGAAAACAGGCACAAGCAAATAGATGTTGAAGGAACGTGATATTTTCGTATCTAAAATTTAGATTCTAGTGCTGCTGCTGCTGTTGCTTCGTCACTTTTTTATATTTTTTGACATTAACACAGTTTTTCTTTTTGATATGATGTAAGTTGATGATGGAAAAATTCTTGAAATAATGTTGGAGACATGACCTACAAAAGGAGAACACTTTGGCTGACAACAATCTCATTTATATCGTTTGCATATTTTATTCAAATTTGAATGAAAATCCCTGGAACTCTAAATTGAGCTTCTCATTAATGAATACATGATGGCATTTTTGTTTCTTTTTTTTTTAGTAGGACCAGCACTCAGGGGACAACCCCTACATATGCAGTGCATTGCGCTGGAACTGGAAAGGAGGGGATAGTGTTAGGAGGACAGATTAGAAGATGGAAAGTTTTTTTGTAGCTGCTAGTGCATATCAGCAGGAAACCTTTAGCCAACATTTGTAAGAATAACTAAAGATATTTATTTCAAATTTCCACTTAAAATAAATGAGAAGTCTAAAACAAATAACAAAGTCATGACAAGAACTCACTGATCACTTTTCCTTTTTTATTTTGTTACGTTTCAGTTCTACAATTGGTTGGCTTTTTTGCCGACTCTA
Source organism: Linnaemya vulpina (assembly GCA_963675445.1). Taxonomy (NCBI): domain Eukaryota; kingdom Metazoa; phylum Arthropoda; class Insecta; order Diptera; family Tachinidae; genus Linnaemya; species Linnaemya vulpina. The sequence goes on from OY776280.1 coordinate 22,707,062, forward strand.
ATTGCTTCTTTTAAAGCCATCGACATGGCGAAGCGCTGGCTCTTCTTCATACCAGACTGACTATCTTGCAAAGTGTTCATATCTATAGCAGATAGTTGACTTAGACCGTATTGAGTCCAAGAACTGTGATGACACCGTTCCACGATTGCATTTTACTTTAGACTTTAACAATAAAATTTCTTTATTATATATATTATATATTTATTATATAATAAATAAATTAAGTCGATAGAAATTCGGTATTCTAAATTTAATATAAGAAAATAATTTTTAAATATGTTTTTCTTTCACATTAACGCTTGTATTTTGGTTCGTTATTGTTTTAAAGTAAAAAAATAAATTTTACTTTCCATTGTTTTAGTTTGCTTAAAACATATATTTTTTTTTTAATTCAGAACGACATGGTACACATTCCAAGGCGAAAGGGAAAGTTAACATCACTTTTAACTTTCAAATTATACTGCAGAGCAGAACAGTTGTTTTCGAAAGCTTATACAAGTTCATCAACAGAACTCACGTGTACTTTGTTTGTTATTACGACTTTTTAGATTTCATTATGAAAAAAGTTATCAAACCGATTTGTTTTGATTGTTTAGTTTAATGTGCTCTCAAAGAGTGTAAAAATAGTTGCACGTTATGAGGAGATAAGGACATGAACCACACCAGTAGTCTTATACGTGCACAATCTGACGTATGAGTAGTATTATTGATGGTATTAAGTATACGCGTGGAAGCACAATACAAAGTTTTTTCCTCTGTACTCTCAAGTTTACATCAACGTCATCGAAAAAACTTATATTGAAAACTGTACACAAATAAATCTTAAGTGTACAGGGCTGTGAATTTAGAACATTGCATTTGTGTACGTGTACACATTTGCGGTGATGATAACATTAAATTTGTTTTCTGTCTTCATAAAATTAATGTGTGTGTGCGCAGTACGGAGAAATAACCATCTACCATTCATGTGTTTGTTTGCAAAAGCATATACACGAGATGTACACAAGTGCAAGCATGGTTATACACAAGCGGAAGGTGTACAGAACGAAAGAAAGGAAATGTTTATAGTGTATTCAAGGTGTACATTGTATTGAAGGTGTCCATTAAATTTCTTGTACATTTCCGAGATCTTTGGTAGACACATACAAACAAACATACAAGTGGAGCTAGTAAGAAGTTTATTAAAAGTCATACCAACTACAACTCTAATATCGCACATTCTGTAAACTCTTATAAAAGTTATCACGTAGAAATACGTGATAACTTCTGCAGTTCTTTTACAATTCTAATGCAATTTCTACTTGTTTAAATATACTTTTGTTTTTTCCCGAGAGAAAATACCTCTCCATACATCATTATTGTCAATAAGAGTATTAAATTTCAAGGATTAATGATCCCACTTTTGCTGTTGACATACTCATGTCCTGTTTCCTAATTTAATTCTATTTATATTTTTATCGAATGCATTAAATAGCAAAAGCTGATAATACAAAACGAAACTCTATTAAACAATTTGCTGATCTGTAAGGGAATAATATTCGTTGAGTTATTTACTTTTTAAGCGAAATTGCGATAATAAAATGGCAAATGGAAATTGATGCTGAAACGTGATATCTAAGCAAATGGAAATAGAAAATTGAATAAAAAATTGTGCATCAGCGAATTCGGAGAAATGGTCGAATTTCAATTTAAAAACTTTATTTCACAAACTTTAAATGAACTTATTTGTTTTGGCCAAAACAAAATAAAGTTGATAAAAAATAAAGAGTTTAAAAATTATTATTATTTTTTTATGCAGAACTCTTTAATTTTCACATTTAAATACACACTCTCATGAAGCTGCATTTATGATTATTATTGTTGCATTATTTACGCACCAACAGCCGGTGTAATAAATTGTTTGATCACACGAAATATAATTGTATCGCAAATTGTAACTATAAAATTAATTATATGTTCTCTTATGGCAACGTCATACGAATGACATTTTCCAGCTGCAGTTTGTACAGAAAGACAAACAAATTTTGTATTTATTTTTAATTACGTTTTTGTTATTGTTTATATATTTCAAGTTTTTTATCTCACTGCTTAAGCGAATACTTTTTTTATCTGGCGCATGGCATCAGAAGTTAACTTTTCGGTAGCAAATTGTATTTTAAATAATGAATTAAAATGAAAGTTGTGTACATTCGGGCAGTGATTTTGCTTTTAGAGTCTAAAGAAACTTTAAGAATATTCAAACCAGAAAAGTTTCGCTTAAGAAAGAGGGGGAGAAAAAAATAAAAGAAAAAGACATGACGAAAATAATCAAACGTGAACATAAGAAGGTGACAAATGCGTGTAGCCATGGGTTCGTTATAGTTCTCGTACTGATAAAGAAAGTGTAGCGGCTTTTAAAAACAGTTGTTCTTCTCTGCTGTGGAAATTATATACTTAAAACTGATGTCGACTTTCCCTTGTTCTTTGGAATATATATCATGCCTCCCTGAGCCAAAAAAACAACTTTAGAAATAAATAGTTTATGAATAGTTCGTTACAAAGTGCTTACGATATGTGACATATTTTATTGTCAAGTGTAGGATACAATTTCCGAAATGTTAAATTTTCCCCTGCTCTGACGCCTCAATGAAGCTGGATTTTACCCATGACTTGGGCTATATTGGCTTTGCGAACTGCTGTGGTTTGTCGCTTAATCGTGACTTGTAAAATCTCACAAGGAAAAATTTAACAGGATCAAATAGGGTTCTAGTTCACATCACCTTAGCTCTTAATATATACTCGTGCACAAAATATCGTTCAATATGGCATGAGCTGTATGGTACGTAGCGCCGTCCTGTTGAAAACATACGTCGTTGGTGTCCAGTTCATACAAATTGCTGCGGAGCCCATTTAGCGAACACACATCGTTGTCTATGATCGTTTAACGCGTATTACTGCGTCATTTAATTGTGCCATGGCGCACAATTAGCAGAATCGAGGCCTGCGAAAGGTCACGTTCCGATGAGCGATGCGAAATCCAATGCTTCGGATTCTCTTGCATACTTCCACAGACAACGCCAATGCTTTTGGCAGATATTGAGTTTACTGGACCAGTGGATTCAAATTATCCTCTTAGTAGGAGGATAAGGACTTTCACAAAATTGACGGAACGCAAGACACTTTTCCCATACAGAATATCTTTTCCAATGAAACAATATTATTATTGGCACGTGTTGTTGAATGCTAAATCCTCCCGTGGTGATTTTGTTAACAGACTGAATATAAGACAACTAATTTGATGGCCATTGTAAACTGTCAAACGTCGGAGGGCCCTGTTGGAAAAATATTTACGTAACCTGCAAACCTTTAACCTTTAAAAATACGGATGGGTAGAATAATTCTGGATTTCTTTACAGGATAACTGATGATATAAATATGGTCCTTCTTGTCCTACTATCACACAATCTCTCTCGATAATTACGTGGAGCTTAGAATGAATATTAGTGACTTTGATATCTGCAAAAATGATTTATGATTGCAGAGTACTCGGTAGGGTCCGAATTGTTGGGATACGGGTCCAATATGGACTAATCGGTAACGGGCTTCCATAATCCTTTTTAACCCTTCAAGGCAGCAGAGATTGGAGTAGGTCACTTTGTATACGATGATCCAATAGCAGATAAAAGAAGATAGAACTGGAGTTCCGCTGGAAGTACCAATTACTTAATAGGACTTTGGACAGGATTATAACCATAGATGCCAATAAAAGCGAAGGGTTTCTGGAAGGACTCTATTGCAATTTAGCACTTCTTATGTGATCATTTAGCTTTCATTCGCGCAGTAGATCTGGGCTTTTCGAAGCTGATAAACTACCATATATTCGATATTGAATTGAGAGAATCGAAAGGAAATATACGGCACTGACGATGAAAGCGTAGCGATTTCCAAAAACAGTGATCCTGTTTTCCAGTATGTATTTAAAAAGCTTTTTTGAAGCGTCCTTTTAATGAATTTAAGGTTACGATATTAAAATAGTTGTCTCTTAGCCCAAGAGCTGCATGATAAGATTTCGTTACCACTTTTCCAATTCATTTGTTTGTGCAACCACACCCTTTTTCTGAATGCAACAGTTTGGACAAACACGCACTGCATGTTTGCATTGCGCCAGTATTTATTGATAAGCTTCGACTATCTGATGAAACACGTTCTTGGTATTTTATAAAACTATTTCGTAAAATATAGTGAAAGCATATATGTAATTTTTTTACTGTATCCCTTTGAATGCCACATAATCCTGCTTAAATTGCAACAGCAACAGCAACAATATAAAATGAAGTATAAAATAAAAACACTGTAATTGAGAATATTATGTGTTGCCAAACGGTTTGAATGGCATGTTGGAAGCTGGTTTAAGACTCTGAAGGTCTTTGCTTTAATCTGTGTTTTGTTTCATAAAATAAAAGGCTTTTTTTCAAAGGCTGATAGTGTGAAATAAGGATGCTGATAAGCGGTAGTATTTTGTGGAGCAGACCGAACAGAAAGACCACAATTAAACAGTTTCATTCTCATTCACTTTCTTTAATTACATCTGTTTTCCTTTGATTAGATACACTTTTTGGCTTAAATAGAATTAATTAACAGATAACTTTTACTTTTATATTGGCTGATTGTACAGCGCAATTGTATACATTGACAAAATTAATTTGGAATATAAAAACATTATTTTGAAAATGGTGGAAATCTTTATATATTTTTGTTAATATATTGAAATAATAAAATACGCATTTTAGTTGAAAAATATGTTATTAAGTAATTAATTACGCAAAATAGTTAAAAAATCGTTTAATATTGACAGTGATAAACTATCAAAAGAGTGTGGAAAGTGGTTAACCCTAAAGGACATCCCTGTAGCTATCGTAGCCTGGGTTTTGTGCTATTCTTTGCTTTTAAACTCTTCGAGCTAAAATTTCGGAACAAATAAAGAGCTCTAACTGATCAGATATATAACTTAGGATTTAAGAAAAAATCACTTTTTTCGGATTTTTTAGTTCACGATGTAACAACACAAGTGGCTTAACCCACTTCGACCCTTCTTACGATGGTGGACGTGGTTTAAAAACGCTTATAACTTTTGGGCGGCTGAATCGAATCGGACTAAGCTGGTAGAGTTCTAAAGAAAGTTTAACTTAGATTTACTAGTCGAACTAATAGATTTAGAGATACATTTAAAAAAAACTCTCTTCAAAGTGTTTATTTTTAACTCGGAATCGGCTTGACCGGATAAGAGCTCATCAACTTTCCTTAGAACTCTTCCAGTTTTGTCCAATTCAATTCAGCCGCCCAAAAGTTATAAGCAAGCTTAAACAAACACAACAAATATAGTGACGGATTCGCAGAATTAGTTAAGGAAGTTTCAAAGGACCTTAAAACGTTGGAACCGATGTGAACTGGTTTTTTTTCAAAATGGGGTGAAACCAATAACTTCCCGATTTCAATATCAGTTTTTCTAGCGTGAAGTTAAGAAGATAAGTTCCACTTATTGAATACGAATGCTGCAAATCATAAAATGTTCTCGTGAAATTCCGCGACTTGGACTGTTTGGGGTAGGAGCCATTCATGACAGTTTACTGCTAAAGAGATGCTGCAAAGAATTAAAGCCGCGTTTGCTATTCCGTTGGCAGGAAAATAGAATTCGCAAAAAGGCTACAAATCACGATTCTTTTAGTCCTGCAGTGGGCAGGACTGATATGGATTTATCAAAAGCGTAGCAGTAAAGATTTGTAAGGAAAATGAGTTGGATCAATTATGGTTTCGAAGATTGTAGCCAGGTTTTGTCACACCCAAATGCCACTAAAAGCACTCTGCTCATACATCCTCGTCAGGTATTGAAGGTCTAGGATTAGATGTTAATGAAGTGAAATACTTCCAAAACGTGTGCAGAGTAACTATTTCGCCAATTTCGGGACACTCGCTCATTTTTTAAAGGAATTTTTATTTGCATTAACTTATACCCACAAAAAAAGTAAATTTTGAAATATATCAGGGGACTTTTCTTGGCTCCAAGGGGGCTGAATTGGGCGGTATTCGTTTCAAATTTGCTAGAGATTAATGCGAGAGATATCGTAAGCTTGAGAGAGAAATCGAGAGATTGTGAGAGTAGAAATTAATATTATCCTTGTGTAGACTTGGGATCCATTTTTGCATAGAAATGTATGAAACAGGTCATGCTGTTAATATTCAGATTCATTTTACTTTAAGTGCCCATGTAGCTGATTGACGGCGATTTTACGATACCTAAGTTTTTTTGACCCAGTACAAAATAAAAATATGAGAATTAATAATAAAACCTGATAATGCGCAACTGTCAACATCTATGACATCCGCAGACGTTCGCTTCCATCACAAAATTTTGATATAGTTTTGTCATTAAAAAAAGATTGAACACATTAAAATAATCACACTAGACTGCCCTTAAGATTTACACTTTTTTCAAACAACAACAAATCATAATTAAGCCTTCACGTAATACTTCTTATTCCAGTAAAAGAAATCTCTCTAAATGTCAAAGGACATCACTACAAATATCAAAGGACTTTAATGGAACTATTAACAAAACCCTGTGGCATATTTATGCAAATTAATGGATGCTATTTTATGTTGAACAATAATAAAATCTCTTGTCCTCCATTGAAATAATATCCCATTATATTAACATTCAGCCCTGTTGTGGGCCGTTTATTTATAATTGGAAGCCTTATTTCTGTTCGGCTCAAAATTACCACAACTTTGCACACATCAAATAACTTTGTTCAATTTCACTCCTTTGACTAAATTAATAGCATTAACTTCTTAACATTTATTACATATTTTGGGTAGAGTATTTTACAAATGATGCTAATAAATTGTCCTCGTTAGTAGTGAAAGATGTAGGCAACAATTAAGCAAACAGCAAATGAAGTTATTTATGGCAACTTTGTAATCATTAAACACTATTTACAGTTGGGTCCTTTGGAAGAGATATTATTGAACGTCTACCACATCATTAAGCAACTTGACGAGGAACGAATTGAAAAGTACACAAAAGCATGATGAAGGGATTGTAAATATTATCAAGATATGAAATTGTGATATGAAAACTAAGTTTTAGTTTAAACAAACTTCACAAAATATGATTGATAGCACGGTTGGTTGGTTAGTTTGGCAGGGAGCAAAGCAGCAACTGTTTAATATGCCAACGAATATGTTAACACAATGTAAGTAGCCGTACATGGAGTATGAAAGGGTTGAAACTGTACGGGTGGGCTAATTAAAGGCATGATTCAAGACCTATTGATGCCATTTGTATTCCCATTAGCTTTTGTCCTTGAAGATATTTGAATGAAGCAGAAATAATATTATCAGTTGCCGCTTTTATCACGTAAATGGCTGGGGTTATGTCAAGCATTATTTTGTAGACTTTGGACAGACTGCTGTACTGGAGGAAACAGTTGGGTTTTTATTTATAAATTGATGTCAAATGGTATTTACAAAATACCTAAAAATGCGGCACTCTCCTCTACTTCAAAATACTGTGGATATATACCGGGTGTTTCTGTTCCTTCCTATCGGTGTGTGTATGTCAGTGTAGCGCAAGTATCGGCTGTTTTTTATAGAGTGATACAAGTCTAAATCATAATAAAACATAATAATATATTTTTGAAATCTATGAAACGGTCTTTATTGGATAGAAAATTTTATGACATTAATGTTTAAATATGATTTCGGCCATGTGGCCGCCACGGCTGCCGCGTACAAGGCGCAATCTGGAACATCAATTTTCACAAACGTTTCGCAGCATTTTTGGCCGTATCTCGCCGATAACTCTGCGAATGTTGATTTCCAGGTGTTCAATTGTTTGTGGTTTATCGACGTACAAAAGTGACTTTACATAACCCCAATGAAAATAATCCAATCGGGTTAAATCATACGATTTTGGGGGCCATTTCGTGAAATGATTTTTTCGTCAAAAGTTTCCTTGAGTAAATGAATTGTAGCGTCCGCTGTGTGGCATGTGGCTCCGTCCTGTTGAAACCGCATATCAACAAGATTAATGCCAGCTTATTGAGGTACGAAAAAACTTCGAATCATGTTCCTAGACTGTTCACCAGTGACAGTAACATTCTGACCATCATCGTTTTTGAAGACATAAGGGCCAATGACTCCGCCAGCCCATAAAGCGCACCAAACAATAATTTTCTGTGGATTTTATGGTGTTTCGACAAAAGCTTGTAGAGTACTGTTTATTTACGTACCCATTCAACCAAATGGACGAAGTTCACGATAAGTTTGACGAACAGAACTATTATTTTGATTAAAAATTTCCACAATTTGCACACGTAACTCTGGTGTAAGTCGATCCATAATGAAATTTCAAAGCAAACTAAACAAAAAGCAACCATCAGCTGTTAAATGGGTGCCCAAATAAAGCAGTGATGCCAACTGAAAGTGGTAAAACTCTATAAAAAAACACCTGATATTTAAAAAACTTTAATAGCTTATTAACACTACTTTGAGGGTTAAAATCTGTTTTAAAAATTAACGATAAAAGAAACTTTAAGACCTCCACTCCAGTATTAACTTACAGCAACTTCGTACTTTCATTTGCCGTTTAATTTATTACCCGAATGTGACCTTCAATTTATGTTACAGTCTTATTCGCAATAAGGCTTTTTACTATTTTATTATATTATTTACTCACACGCCATATTATATTTTATTTATTGTGTTTCGTTTCCAGCCTGTCTGCTTCGAATGAGTTTATGTCAAGCTGATTTTAAAATTCAAATACAAAAATTCCGTTTATTGTGTCTTTCTTTAGTGCCATTAAATTTAAGGAATTTCTCCTGTTTGCAAGTTAAGAAAAAAGTATCACAATTCCGTTTTTTTTAAAGGCAAATTATTGTACTATTTGCATAAAATGAAAGACATTATTTTAAATATTCCTGGTATGTTTATTGCTGTCTGTGGACTTTTCTTGTGACAGCTTTTAATGCAACAACATGTTTATAATAAAACTTCAAGACCAAACTGACAAAAATATAAGACGTTCACATTCATTTATATTTGCTCATAAAAGCGTAACCACTATGTTATTAAGGAAAGATATTTAGGTTCCGTTTCGGGTTTATTAAGTGAAACAGTTTCACAGTTTTTCCTCCCAATTATTGAAAATATGTTCATCTTTAATATGTTTTCTGAAGTACAAAAAAAAGTTTCTATATACTTTAGAACATGTTTGAAATGTCTTTTAAGAAAACAAATTAATATTTGAGAAGAGGGCAGATGGTTGGTATCAACCGTGTATTGAATTTTGCTGTGGTCTCACACACAAATACGTACGTGAATTACATATTCAAAATGCATGTGACGACTGTACACACCCTCAAAAACATTTTAAAATTGCTCGCGTTACATAATATTTGTTTCAACGTATCGTAATAAGTGTTGGCGTTATTTGCCAACTTTTCTGAATTCAGTCTCATTTGGGACTTTTATTTTCAATATTATTTCGGCATATTTTTTTTTTTTTTTTTTGTATTTCGCGTGGTGTCAGTATCATAAATATTTAAAAATGCAGCCATTTTTGACAACTGTCGCAGCGGAAGTAGTTTCATTTTGTTCAACTGTTAAATGAAAAAATAAAAACAAAAAAGTTACCATCAAATTCTGATTACGTCTACTGGGGGAATAAAATGAGAATATTTTGCGGAAATCGATATTTGGGAAGTGACAGCTTTTGTATTTATGAATATTTATAAACTTAGTGGGCGATGGTTTGTTGTTTCGCATGTGTTTGTGTTATTTATTTGTAAATACTCTTGTTTTAATGGATGTCATAAAGCCCATAATCGCTTTGGAGGAGGGTAACTGTGTTGCTTGTGATTTATAATCATCATGATTAAATATGTTGTTTTAAAATAGACGGAACTTAAATGTATTTAAGAGAAAAAAACTGTGCAATTAAAATTGGTTTGAATATTTTCTTCTCCTGCAGCTGCCCGCAATTTATTTTTAAATAAATCAGTTTTCATCACGCTCATATCGAGTGCATTTTAAGTCAATAACCGTTAATTATACATATTGAAAAAGCCAGACTATGACTTCACGTTCATATGACTTTGAAGGAAAGTCCTGCTTTAAGCCAGAAAAAATTTGTGATCTTTATAATTAAGTAAAGAATAGAATTGCCACAATGAATTCTCCTTCTTCTCAACACATTCCCTTCCTTTCATAGCCATGGGGAGGTTTAATGATGGTCCAATCAAAAAAAATTCTTGTATTCATAATTAGAAGCTTCGACAACTACGGTATTCCCTTTGCTTCTATGCGATGGTATAAGAGATTGAGCAAACGAACTTTTAAATATTTTACTTAAATCAAACGTCTTTAAGATTAAAGATTCTAAGGGTCATTATTTAAATTTCATATTTGAATTTAAACATCATTTAGAATCACTAAAACTTTACCTAAACCCCAACTGTGTGATAACGTACAGGGTGGATGAACACACTTCTAATTTTAACAAAAGGTCCTTGCCAGTGAAGTTGTCATAAGCACACATGCATGAGAGGCTCATTTATAGTCAATTTGATAGCATAGTTTTAGGACAAGATACCAGTTTTTTATACAAAAAGCGCTGTAGAGCAGCCATTATTGTCTGGTCTGGTTCTGACACATACGAAAACAGATTAAATGATATTTTATTGAAAAACTGTAGTAACCAAAATTGCTATAAAATTCCTTAATTTAAATGTATGTGCTGATTCCTTTTTCCCAAAATCTTCCTAAAAAATTTTATATGAAAACAATTATTAGTTGTTGTCGTTCTTTATTTTTCTTGCAACTACAATTAGAGTCGGAAAAAAGCTAAGCAATTATAAAATGAAAACGTAAGAAAATAAAAAAAGAAAAAATTATCAGTGAGTTCTTGTTATGACTTTGATGTATGTTTTTAGGCTTCTCATTCATTATAGTGAAAGTTTTAAATAAACATCTTTAGTTATTCTAAGAAATGTTGGGCAAAGGTTCCCTGGTGATCTGCATTAGCCACAGTGAAATGCGCGTGGAAACTGGCTAAAACCCCTCAATTGATCACTTTGAATTTTTTATTAAGATTTTGGGAAATAAGAATCTGCACATAATTAATATTAAAGAGTTTAAAAAACGGAAATTCCCAAAAATATGTAACAACATTGTTATAAGTTATTTAATTGCTAAAGTTATTTTTAAAATATTTAAGGGCCAAATATAATAATGGCCCTTAAACTTAATAATTTTATTTAGTCCAAAGAAAACCTTTAGAAAGGGAAAAGCGAAGAAATAAAGAATTAGTTGTAGTCATTTACTGCTCAATTTGCTAGCAAATTTATACGTGATCGAGCCAGTTGCTACCGATAATATTCAGCAAGCGGTCTTCGTCATAGAAACAGGCCAACAAAAATTAATAAAACCCATGCCTGAAATGAAAATTCGTTAGGATAGAGCGAAAGGAAAAGCTGAAGATATATGACTTGTAGCCACTTTATTTTAAGCACATTATTGTGACGTTCATTCTCATTATTGGATAGAGACAAGGGCTACATCTTCGTCTTGTAAGCAGGCTAACAAAAATTAACCCAAGCCAGCACTAACGCAATCCTAGATATATTATATCTCATATGGCTGAACACGTGGTTCAACCTAAAACCTTCGTGCGTTAACTGATTCAGCCAACGCTGTTATAAGAAAATGATGCTAAAATTTATTTGAAACTGTAATAACGTTTAACAAAGTCGTTTTAAAGATCGGATTTACTTGAACAAACAACTGATGCCCTGAAAAATTAAGTTTCAAAAGAAAAGCCAAGCTTTATTTCCAAATGTGGTTCCAAATTTTGGACGTCTGCTAATATCCGGGAGGTTGCCATTTCGCCAACATGTTATTTCATTATTCATTTCCATATTTCTACTTTCCATTGTTGCCAATAAAATTGTATTCGTTAAAGAAAACTATGCTGCCAATCCAATTTAATTTGTAACCTCAAATTTGTCCGCCTTTTATGTATATTTGAAAGCACTTAATTAATCAAATTATTTGCTAATTTTTTTTTCTTTGTTGAAACGTTTATCAATGTGCCACTAGCTGAAGTTAGCTTTAATTAATAAGTTAGCAAATATATAGTCAATAACTAGTTTGCAGTAAGACATCCAACGACGTAATTTACACGGTACAAATGTCAAGACATTGAATTTTTTATTGCTACAGAATATCAAAATATTGTTTTTAACTTTTGTGACTATATTTAGCACCGACTTTAGCCAAACGAAATAAATTTGCGATCTTATTCATAAAAAAGTATGTATATAAATTCGAAAAAATATTCCCTGTTTATTAACTGCTTATTTGACAAATTTTGTGCAGGGTGCTCTTTAAAAAAATTAGCAGTAAAGAATCATAAAATATGTTTATGACTGACGCCAGTTGCTTTCAGCCATTTATTTAAGAATTTCCTAGCAAATAAGCTGTTCCAGTCACTCCGCCTGTTGACTTGAAATATTATTTTTATTAAGACCTTCCAGACAATATATTAAGAGTGGTTCGCGTATAAGCGCCAACGAACACAGTCCTTTATTACGGGCCTGATTCATGAAAAATATTTTATATTTATTAACTGCAAATTTGACAATATTTTTTATAGATAATTCTCAATTAAAAAGGATATAAGAACGAAAAATGTTTACGATCTGCAAAAATTAATATTCTCTCATTTACATAAAAACGATAAATCGACTGCCGGTTGTTGTCTTTGCTGTGTTTGTGGTCGTAAGGGAGTTGTTTCCCGAATTGGATTGTAATTAATACTCTAGTGCTCGAAAGACATGATAAATGATTTAATAATTAATGCAGGAACCATTATCAATTTATTTTGCAACTCTCACAGCAGAGCATAAAAGCGCTGTTTTCGAAGGCCGCTATACTTTCTCATTAGTAGTCAGGTGTCTTTGCTTACTAGCACTGATTAAATGGTTTAATTGAATGCAAAAACAGTTTCCTTTTATTTAAAGTTTAGGGGAAAAACTGAACACGAGATCTGCTTCCATAATGGACTGATATATAGAGCTTCCTCTTCACATCCCCTTGATGACAGTGATTATTTTTTCATGTCCTATATTTTTCGCGAATATTTTCGTTACGTTTTGTTTAACTCACACTTTTATGGTTTGAGCGGGATTAGTTTTAATTCTTTTTGGCTTTAAATCAAAAACAGTATTGAAAATGTTACGCACTATTTAATAAAAAATATATATGATATATTCTTTATGTATTAAACTAATTTAGTTTGCCTGTTACACCAACGAAACACATCCAAATTTAACTTCAATCTAATTTTACTGCTCATTAAACTTTTTAGTTAGAGACTATCTTTGGCCATGTTAAAAAAAAAAAAAAACATCAGAGACTTTTACAAGAACCTTCAGCCTGATTTATGTGTTTAATTATAGTTACCAAAACTTTAGCAAAACAACAACAACTGTAACACTGTCTTCAAACTCCTCCGCCAGCATTTTAATATCAAATTCATTATTTGTTTTTTATTTCTTAGTCTCTGCTCCTATTGATATGTAAATTTTGGCATTTTAATAATCCTGCCATTTCCATGGCCATGGCGACAAAGACACAAGTGTGCCATCCAATAAGTCTAGTCTAGAGAAGCTCACGTTTTGCCTTGGCAACAAGAAAAATTGCGAAAAATTATTTTAAATACAACCAAGTCGTATTCACGAGTCTTGGCACATATTTCACTTATAAAAAGCAAGATATAATAGCGAATACAAAATATAATGACAATATAATAGCCAAAAACAATAAAAATTCAAGTTCAAGGATTCATCATATTCCTTTAAGCCGTTTTGATTATTTTTAGATAAACAGGACCAAATAAAACGTAATTAAACGCAAACAGGCAAATATACAACACGAAGCAATTTCCTTAGTTGAGCCAAGTTAGATTTCAAAATAAATATTTATTATATTCTAGATAATTTTAAGTGGTTTCATAAATATGTCTACGTGACAACATCATTTTCTACTTACAATATGTATCCGTTGTTAAGCGATCGATGGTGTCCTGCTTCAATTTTGAGTTTTTCTTGCCCATTTTTGTGCTGCGTTGAAATCTATTTAGAGTTTTTAACTGACACAATTATTTTGTTTCTATAAAACCTTAAACTTTTGTTAAGTTATTGTATTATTTATTTTGTGAAAGCACTTTTTATATATTTTTCGTAAACTTGATTAATCACTGTAGTTTTAAGGCTTTATTTTTGAACTGTTTCCGCAACCAAACCAAACCACTGGCTAATCATTTACACTGTTTTCATGCTACACTTTTCATATATCCTTTCACACATGAAAGCCTGCAAAGAGAAAAGAAAATTAATTTTATTTATAATGAAATCCAAGAGCGTAAATTGTTAATGTGAACACATTTACAACTTGGGTAATGATTTACATGAAAGATGGGCTAACATCTTTTTGGGTTTAAATTGCTGCTATTAATCTTAGTTGTGATGAAGTTGCTACCGCAATAATATTTTTCACTTAAATTAATATTTCCATTAGATGGAATCATTCCCGCACAAGCGTTCGGTCTTCGTGTTAGCAGCAGGTGATAAATATTTAATGCGTTGGGCTCGATTCCAAGTCATAAGTATGGAAAATGCTTGTGTCAATAAAAAAATTCTTATAAAATATTGTTAAAAATGTCAAAACTGAAATGCCTGCAGTGAAATTTACTGTCAATTTATATCAATTTATTAAACTGCCACATGTTTAATGCAGCAGTCAGGGATTTATTCATTTAATTCTTGATTATTTTAATTTATATATCACACACACATGATGCTCAAATCAATACGTGCATTAAAAACAATTATAACTATCTTATTCCCAATAAATTATGTTCTATAAATTAAAAAAACTGACATGTTTTCATTAAATGAAATGGACAGCAGATTTTAATAAAATTTAATATTGATGGCTTAATTGTTCCAGGTTATAAGGAAAAGCCAGCATGAGTTTTTAACAATTCAATTTACACATCAGAGCAAACACTATGTTTTCGGAGGCCGCTACAATTACGTTATCAACAGTTTTGTGCATTTTTTTAATCTTTCCAACTGCAATCAATCACACATTTAATCAAAATATTCATAAATAAAAAAATAGTTCAGGAAAAAGTTCTCATTTATATTTCTCAACCAACCTCGTATAAATAAACTAATTCATGAACATGAAAATTTTGGTAATTGTAAATAATTTGTATGGAACTATTTACTGCCACATAGTATTCAATTTTAATAATTTTGAATTAATATATAATTTTTTTTAATTATACGGACTAATATTTTTTAAGCTTAAGGTCTCTTTATTTTTATTAAATTATAAATTGTTTTTCGATATTTCGTCACTCCTTTGTGTGACTTTTTATTTGATAAAAAATTAATTTCCTGAAGAAGTCACACAAAGGGGTGACGATATATCGAAAAACAATTTATAATTTAATAAAAATAAAGAGACCTTAAGCTTAAAAAATGTTAGTCCGTATTATTAATCAAAAAGAGGTAAAAAAACTAGAAAAATTATAATTTTTTTTGATACTTAAATTTTGATCATTTGATTTTGATCAATTCATTTTATTAATTTCATGTTTTTTAATAGTTTAATTTAATTTTTTTATAGCATAATTTTGATAGTTTAATTTTGATAATTTACATCTATAATTTCAAAGCATTTTGAGCATTTTATTACTTTTTTTACACAAAATTTTATGCAAATTTTTTTATTAATTTTTTCCTTTAAAAGAGATCGCCAAACTTGCAAAACAATTCAAACTTCTTTGACTCTCTCAAATCAAGTAAAACCGGCAAATATCCACAACCGTTAACAATATGTTGGGGAAGAGTAGTACAGTTGCGTTACCTTAAATGCTAATCGAATGCGCGTAGCGTGCAAGATATCGAAACCCACTTTATTTATTTTTCCAACAGTCTTGAGATGATGTAACAAAAAGCTGTTGATTTGGGCAACTAGATTTCCAATGAAAAACATATTTCTCAAAGAAAATTCATTCATTCAACATATTTCCCTTTAAGCTATAAATTCACTTTTAAATTTATGTTACTTTCATTTTCAATTGCAAAAAAGAAATCATTCAAACAAACACAGGTTTTGTCCTCTTCCATTAATTTAAAATTCTATTAAAATAATTGTGCCACACGTGCACCAAAATCCAAAAATATGAGGCAGCACAATCCATATTCATCCGTGTGTATCTATTCTATCAGTTTCATATTCATACTCCGTGCATGCAGATGCATGTCGGAATTGTAAAGAGTATCTAGTTAAAAATTAATAACAACATTTTGATAGGAGAACACCATGAAAGCATGTCTTTATAATCGTATGAAAGAAATGTATGTTACTTCCAACCACTTTAGGAATTCGCATTATACTCTGGGCGGTGTGCTGCGTGCCCCGTAATACATGAAAGAATCAAAGCAAAACTACAATTCAAAACATTATTCACAGCATGCGTGTGTTTCTGTTTCTGTTTCTGTTTCTGTTTTTTTTTTTTGGTATGAAATAATGAGGAATATAAAGCAAATATTGAATTCTGTTACACTTAACAATTGCTCATACGAATTAAATGCTTTATGTGCTTTCGCAACCGTATCGAATACATGGCTTTAAGGTTGAGACCATCATACAGTGTTGGCTAGAGATATAAGTCTCGTATGTGTGAGAATTTACAGCAAAACAAACGAAAAACTTCTCCTGTTATTGAATAACTTTTGAGACGGTGTAAAATATGTTTGACGAAATGCACAATTTATGGCACTTTCTTCCCATGAAAAATGGAAT
Organism: Linnaemya vulpina; assembly: GCA_963675445.1. NCBI lineage: Eukaryota > Metazoa > Arthropoda > Insecta > Diptera > Tachinidae > Linnaemya > Linnaemya vulpina. Next base: position 22,723,982 of record OY776280.1, read on the forward strand.
ACAACTCTGATATATAAGACGGTGGTTCAAAGTCTTTTATAAACTACTTTATGGTGTACAGGAACTCATAAGATTAGGAAGGGAAACGAGTTCTACGGATGCATTTAAGTACTTAACAAAGTTCTTGGCCAACCGACGGCCCTCAAATAATGTTTTATTGCCAATGAAATAAATAATTTAAAAAAAAATTTGCAGTATTCAAATCGATCTTAAATGTTATTTAAAGAATTTTATGTTAGATTTTCAACAAAGTTTACAAGTATAAAATAGAATGTCAGAAAGATTGTAAAATTTATATGAACTAGTTAATTATTAATTAATAGTCAATTAATCATTAATAAATAATTGACTTAATTAATTATATGTTATATCTAATTTACTTTATAGATAAGACCTTGTGCTTGTAAAATGGCTTTAGTTATCAACATGCACATACATTTCTAGCAGTACGAATAATTTTGCATTCCACTGTTCTCTGCTGCTTGCAAATGGAACCTGCAAACCTTCAAATCGCAGTAAAGTCACGTAGAATAGATTTAACGAGAAGCAGATTTTATTATTGTTCTTGTTGTTATAAAATGTAATTGTTTTAACTGCATTTAGCATTTTCAACTAACCCTCGTGTTTTTGTACAACGCCATTATAACTGGAGTATTGGCATTTGAAATTTCTTAATCAAACGGTTGAATGTGCAGGGTTATAGAGACTTGCTTAACTTGCATCAATTAAAATATATTTTTAATTACACATAGGAATCGTTCTTTTTTTAATACTTCCTGTAATTAATTGCACTGACTGGCCAACTAAATAATCTTAAAAGCTAAAGTCCCACCTGGTAGCTTTCTTACTCTAAACGGAAACTTTGTAAATGTATCTTTTGGTTTCATGATTTTTTTTATAATAAAGAATTCGATATTCACATTTTATAAATCTCCAATAAAAATTAATGCAAAGCCGCAAGTTCTACCTCTTGCAAAGATTCAGTTATGAACTAAGAGTTTATACTAAATAATTTGTTGTTGTTATCAGCCCGAACAATTTCCTTAAAAAGTTAATTATTTAAAAAATATGTGTCACATCATAATGTAACGCGGGCACAAAACTAATCGCACAAAAATATATTAAAAATATTAATTAATATAAAAGCTTAAATGATAATTATAAAACACAATATGTGAATGCCGTTGATGTCATTATCATCAATAATAATTGCGCGTATGGAATTACACAATTGGTAGAGTTGCGTATGAGCGTTATTTATAAAAACTCATACGCACTGCGGTGCAACGTATGAATGTGTAGTTCACTACTACATACATAATATTCAACTAAGTCAGCTTAAGGTTATAGCATTTCAGGGAATGATTTCGTTATTAAAAATAGGAGACTTGGCTGCATAAAAGGAGCTTAAAGATTTCAATTTCCATACAAATTGATGGAAAACAAAATGTCATTTGACTCCATGGATAATCATAACAGATATTACAAATAGGAGCTGAATGAAAAACTGAGCATTAAGATAATATATTTGTAAAGCTCCTGAAGTGAAGAGTGATGGATGAAATTAATAAATAGGAAAAGGCACACATCAAGACTCATCACAGTTGTGGCAGGACACTGAACGATCGCTGGTAATAGAATTCCCATATGCTGCAATGAGGTCTGTCGCAGTTATCGCTTGGAAAGCAAGCCCATTTGCTTGCTCGACCTCTCAAAGTTATCGGAGTTTGATATAAATTATCTGATCCGATACTTAAAAGCGGCGGGTTTACTGTGCAGTGCCAATAACCTGATTAGTGTATTTGGATACCATCTTGCACAGGTTGACATCACCGACTGAGGGGTCGATCAGAATGGATTCAACCAGTTTATATTTCAATGGCTAAATGAAATGAGCAGCCGTGCAACAACAGCACCCAACCAACCATCATAAATTAACAAAATTATCCCTCATAACACTCGTAGTCTACACTAATTGAAACACAAATCAGCATTCGCTATTCGACAGGTGAAGTATTGAAGACAAGACTACGATGCCGAGCTTTACTCCGCACTCAGTCGTGAATATGGGGTCAACATTTTCTGATCTGCACTAGTGCAGGATTGTGTAAATTATTATCGGTTTGCTTCAATAGAGAAGGCATAACGCTGGTCCTTTGAACGTTATTGACATCGCGATTTACTAAAAGGCCAGAACACAGCCCCCTCTATCGTAAATATTTGTAGCAAAAGTTCACTAGCGAAGTAAAAACAGCTACAACAAAATTCCTTTTTTTCTTAACTGTTCTTTCTAGCTCTGGCACAATGCACTGCATACATAGGAGTCATCACCTGAAGGTTAGTCGAAGAAAAATATATAAAAATATTCTTTAATTTGAATTTCGTGCTGATTCTTTTTTCCCAAAATCTTACTAAAAAGTTCAAAATGATCAATTGAGGTGTTTTGGCTAGTTTTTATGCGCATTTCACTGGGGCTAATGCAGATCATCAGGGAATCTTTACCCAACATTTCTTAAAATAACTAAAGATATTTACTTCAAACTTCCACTTTAATAAGTGAGAAGTCTAAAACAAATATCAAAGTCATAACAAGAACTCACTGATCAGTTTTCCTTTTATATTTTCTTACGATTCTTCAATTAGCTGACATTCTGCAGACTCTAAGAGAAATAAAGAACAACAACTAAAAATTGTTTCAATGTAACAACTATTTATTTAGAGTGTTGACAACATAAATTGTTTTTGAACGGACACACTCGCTTTTTAATTTTGAAATTAATATAAATTTATGGGAATTGTCGTTTAACCTCTTTAATTTTAATTTTGTGCTGATTGCTTTTTTTTAAAATGTTAATAAAAAATTTAAAGTGACAAGTTGAAAAAAAAAATAAAAATATATATATATATATATATATATATATATATATATAAGTATATATTGTTTGATGGGAGATAATCGACTTACTGCACAGCGAATTGATACGATTAAAAATAAAGTTTAAGAAAGTACGGGCGTTATAAAAGTGATCAGGCCTATGCCGATAATACAACTTTGCCTCTTTTACGGAGTTGTGACCGCCTATTTTGCGTGCTCACTAATTCTACTTTTCTTCTACTGCAATTAAAGATAATAAACTGAACGATATGAAGTTTCAAGACAAGGATAAAACAACCCATTAAACGGCTGAAATTGTGTCAACGTTGAATTATTTGAAACCCAAAGTTCCCATAGTTGTTAAAAAGTACTTCAAAAGTATCGGGTAAGCGATCATATAAATGAGATCGTATACTACGTTTACTTCAACATATTTCAGTGATATAAAACTGCGCCTCTTTAACTTTGAATTGCTAAAATATTTCAATGTAAAACCTCGTAACGAAATATTATCGCGTGAAAAGTTGATCCAGTGAACATATTATTTTTTGCATGCTTCACTATCTGCTGGCTGTCACATGTGTTTTGTAAAATAAAAACTTCATTTAACATATTAACAACATTCATGGCAATACACCGTATTGATTTATGCAGGAGCATTTGTTTGATTATTTTAACTCGGTTGACTTGTTCATGGTTAACTCAGCGGTTTATGTTTTTATTTCTACAATGAAAATTCTGCAAAACGAATGCGTTGTATTTTTTTCTGCAACCGAAAGTCCATTAATATTCAATATATACGAAAGGGTACTAAAATATTGAAAATATTGAATATGCAAAATGAAACTAAACGAAAGGAAACGCACACGGTAGAAGGGCAAAGTCAGCATGATTTCAAAGAAAAAACCAAAAAGATTAATAATATAAAAGTGAGTGTAGTCACAGGCTTTCGTTGTCTCTCGAATAACTAGAACAAGTAGAAATTGGCAGCAAAATATTATTTGTTTTAAGTTTTGCTTAACTGTAAAACTTTACAACTTGACTTAAAGTTGCATAAAAGGCAGTCTAAGTAAAATGATTATAAGGAAGTAAGAAAGTTGTTGAGTTTTTGTTATAACTTTGATATACTTTTCATCATCTTAATGATATCGGTTCAAGTTTCAAACAATATTTTTTTATTGTTGTAAGAAAATTTGTTAAACGTCATATGAACGAACCCCAGTGAAATGAGCAACCCCACTGGTTTTCAATGATCTATTTTAACTTTTATTATATTTAAGGGAATAACAAACAGCACAATTAGTGCCGAAAATGTTACTGCCTGTTCCACAATATCGAAGAACTTCCTTCTTCGTATGACTGTATTTGAAATAAAAAGAGTTTCTACAAGTTTCTTTTTATTTAAAATATAGTTTCACAAAAGAAGTCCTTCGACATTGTCAAACAGGCTGTTACTATTTTTAGATACCTTCGAAAAGGAAAAAAATGGCTAAAGATTTTGGTAATTTTCTTTTATTAATATAAATATTGACATGCTTATTGTTCGAAAATTGGTCTTAATTTATAGTCTGGGTAAAGATTCCAAGGCACAGAGGAAAGTCAACATCAGTTTTAAATATTAATCCTGAAGAGCAGAACAGCTGTTTTCAAAACCCGCCACATTTCGATCATCAGAAGTCATATTTATTTTCTTATTATTATTTATTATGAATGTTTGATTTTAATTTGCTTATTTTGTTTTATATTTTTAGTTCCACCGAAAATGAGAAGATAGAAAACTTGTTTTTGCTATTTTATTCTTTTCTTCACCGATAAATTTTTTTACACTCTCAGCACGTGTTAATGTTAGAGCTGTACGGCTCCTGAATGAATTAATTCAATTGAATCATTCAGTCAATTGAGCGAGGTGAATCTTTCATTCAATTGAGCGTTTTTAGCTCAGTTGTTTCAGTTGATTCATAAGATCTGTCTCTTTCAGTAGCTCTTTTCAGTGATGTTTCAGTTTGTATGTCAAAATCCATACGAAAAAAATGAATTAATTCACACACATGTGCTAATGCATACATGGATGTAGTGCTCTTTATTTATAGAGTTGCCAGCAAAAAAAAAACAACTGAGCTATTGAATGAACTGAAACAACTGAATGAACTGAATGAATTAATTCAGTAAAGTGAGCGGAGCTAAAAAGAGCGCTCACTCAAAAGAGCTGTTTTGTACAGCTCTAGTTAATGTTAATCAATGTTTATGGGCTAGTGCTACCCCTTCGCCATTCAAATGGACTACAACAATTAACGCAACCATTTAATTTCACTTTAACCAAAATCGTTGAATAAAATATATTTTTTTACATATTCAATATCAAAGAACTCTGGTTATAATATTTTTCGACACTGTCACTCACAATCAATGTCTTGTGAAATCGCGAAAAGATTTTAATTTTAAGTTCGAAACCAGGAATCAGTGACGTCCGTTCTCACCATGAGTTTAAGTAATTCAAAAGTGAATTAATCATTAACTTCTAAAATTGAAAATGAATAAGAATTTCAAAAAAGGAATAAATTTCACATATAATTTTTTGTATGGTTCTTTGCTCATATACTCGCACAAATTGTCACAAGAATTAAAACATGAAATACAAAAGAAGTCACAATAAAGCCAACAGCATGTGTTGCACACGAATGGAAAACAAATTGCAACAAGCAAATGAAATTAAATTGGATATCTATAGACTGCAGCATATTTTTCAACATTTTGTTCTTTTTTTTTTTTGAAGAGTAATAAAAAATGGTAAAATGATTTACTATTCAACTTCGAATGCACTCCTTTTTTTTCTTGGAGCAGCAATTAAAGGAAGACGTCCACACAAGCGTTGCGTTAAATTAAAGCTTGAAAATGTGATTACGGAAGGATGCAAACAAGAGAGAAGGCCTTGTGGATCCTTCCATGTGTGCAAGTTATAGACAAAATGTATTCTGTGTCTCGTTTCTGTAACTGAAAAGAGAACTTCTCGCATCGAAAAAATTGTCGCCACTCTGTGGAACACAGGATGAGACAGAATATATTTCTTAATGCATTTAAAATTTTGTTGGTTTTATATAATCATTATGAATATATTGTTCTACGGATAACCCTACAATAAAAGCATGACAACCATAATTATTTAGTTTTTCGATGTGAGAACTTCTCACAGCAGTTACAGAAACGAGGCACTGTAAGTAGATTATTCCATATATGAATTAAGGAGCGAGTTTGAAGCAGGTCTAACTCTTATTTACGAGTTAATATTCCAGCCATTTCTGTCCGTATTCGCAGCTGCTGCAGTAGTTTTTATGGGCATCAGAGTCATCATACAGTTTGAACTCCAAAATTAAGAATGGTTAAATTTAAGAGTGGAGAGTAAATTGATTTGAAACTTTTTGACAAATTCAGTTTTATTGATACTCATTTAAAGAAGAAATACGGGAATAAATAACTGAATATAAAGTCGGGTAAATGTCTACCTCCAGCACGTCAGCAGACGTCTGTTTTCACAAAATTATCAACCATATTTTGCAACAAAAAAAAAACTTCTCTTACCTCGTTAAGATTTCAGAGCCTCAGTTGTTTGAGGTTTGTTGCCGTGAACACGATCTTTAAAATAGCCCTAGAGGACGGCGTTAAATTACAACAATAAGACAGCCAATTAAAAAGGATCTCGTCACTTCAAATGATTTTGTTGAAAAATGCGTAGTTTTCAAAGAGTCTTTTTAAGTGATAAAAAATGTTTAAAATTTAAATTCTAAAGCTTAGCGTTTCTTATTTAAAATTTCCTAAGTTTTTACTAAATAAACGTGCAGGGATGGCTGTCACTTCTTGACATTTCATCATTTGGCAGCCAATTTAACTCCTAACCTCAAATTTGCACAACCTGTTATATTTTAGCATGGATAACAAACAAATCTATCTGCTATTCTCGAGGTTGCCTGAATGTTTTCTTTTTTGCCATATTCAATTTCTAATCTTTAAGCTGTTTATTTTAAACTTCAGTCTGTTTTTAATAGAGCACTGAGTTCAGCTTGACAATTTCAAAATTTCAAACTTATATTTGCTGGATAGGGTGACACTGAAATCAACATCTTTAACACGAATTACCGTAGAAGTTGAATGGGAAACGGAATTATTATGGAAAATTTTCTGCTCTCTTGTATGTCTGTGTACTTGTCATTCTCGATAACACCTGCCAGCATGTCATGGATTTTTTGTACACAAAAGCCAACAACATGTTTTTCGAAAGTTTACGAATTTCTTTCACAAATCAGTTTGTTTTTTTATTGATTCCTTTGAAAAAAGCCATACAATATGAGAGAAAAAGTAGAGGAAAATTATGCAACTCATACACAAGATTTTTATTATTAATAATAAAAAAATTGGATCAAGAGCTTTTTGAATTTGAATAAATTTGTCTGCATAATTTTGTTCGTATGGTTCTTTCAGTTCTGCGGTTTCCTTTACAAATAAAAATAAGAAGAATAAGAAGAAGAGGAAGAAGGAAATGGTGATTAAATGCAAATTTGTTTCCTATTTACTGGGAGATTTTGATGTGTTCGTTATGCCACAAAATTCGTATTAAGATTGTATTCTGTTCTTCGCAATATTCTTTATGTGCTGTATTCCTTTTTACATGTTTAATTTAAGGATGAATTATTAAAATTAAGCAGGATTTTTTTTTGTATAAATTTTATAATTTTATGATATTTAAATTTTTGAAAGTGATGCGTTGCTTTCTCTCCACCAGCAGGATAATTTCAAAAACGCTTTTTCATGATTTTATAAAATATTTGCTTTGTAGCGGGTGCCGCAATGTTATCCTTTTTATCTGAAGTTGGTTGCTACTGTTTTGCATATGGAGTCATAATTTAATTATATATAATATTTATGAGCTGGAGAAGTATTGGAGCTGTATACTCCTCTGGAACATAAAATAATAGCGTAGTATTTTTCTTAATATTCGGTGGATCGGCTTTTAGGACAGCGTGTATTATGACTTGGACTTCCTAATCATGTCGCGTTTTATGGACTAACATTCCACAGCTAAACTGGTCAATTAGAACAGACTTTAAACGCAAAGTGACTAAGAGGGACTGGCTGCTATTGAACTAGTAATTTCGTAGAGAATATCGAGACAGAGGCTGCTAAGAGTTAAAAAGCATTTAAATAGAGACGTGAAGAAACCCCCTTGAAAGGGGCGTTTCTTTAAGACGGATGCTGCAATAAAGTTTAATTAAAGGCTTCCTCATGCTCCCGAACAAACTGCAGAGAAATCATCAATCAGTTATTGTCTGCTGGCCATCACACTCTTGTGAACTGCAGAAGAGCAATTTTCAATCTCAAAAACGATAAGAATTAAAATTAATTTTGTTATAAAACTTTAAGCTGACAACACTTTTTCATCAAGTGACTTAGTTTCGTTTGCCATTTCTACCGGAATAAACTGACGCCTGGTCGATTATTCCAAATTATCCAAATTTATTTTAAAAATCTGTTCGAAATACGTACCGCGGAATTGAGTTCAGCGATGAAGCTGATGTTTGTTTCAACGCAGACGTCGATAAACAAAACCACCGTATTCGGAGTGATGGTACTTCTCAAGTGTACGTTGAGAAAACGTAACATCCAGTAAAAACTGACTTGTTTGGTGTGCTTTACGGGCTGGTACAGTCCTTGCGCTGTACTTCTTGAACAAAGATGCTGGGCAGAAGGCTTTCAATGGTCAATGGTGATCGCTGTGGAGCCGTAATTACTAACGTTTTCGTTTTTGAATTGAACAACCCTGATGTACAGAAGCTATTGATTTATTAAAGGAAACAATTGATAACCGCATAGTTTCAGTTGTTGCATCTGTGAATTGGAATCCTAGATCGTGCGATTTAAAACAGCTCGACTAGTTTCTGTGGGAAAATGCGATGTTGTTGGTCTGTTCCGATAAGTCCCAACGATTGACGACTAGGAGGAAAACATTAGCCGCGATATTGCAAATATACGTTCATAAATGTTGGAAAAACTCGTGAAAAATTGGTGCTTCAGAGCAAACTACGTCCGAGCCAGCCGTGGCGGTCATATTGTAGTTCTGGCACAATGCAACGCATATGTAGAGTCCTAATCTGAGTTTTGGTCCAAGACAAAAACAACAAGACAGTCAATTATAAGGGCAACTTAATAAAATTTGTTTCTCTTTTGTTGTCATTTAAATCTGCTTGTAGGACTTGATTAAGTTTTCACAGCCTAATAACTCTCAAGGATATTTCCAAATAAAGAAATATTTATTTATTCCCCAGGTACATTTTAACCATATTAACCATACATGACATACAATGTCTATTCCATGTGGGTCCCCATTTTAATACATTTTTCTTCTCTTTCAATTTCCTCCTGCTGTGCAGATTTCACATTTTTATTAGACAAAATCTTGATGTTTAATAAATGCTATTAAAGCAAATGAAATCTTTTCCATTTGTATTTTGCCTATTTGGTTTAGTTGGGAGTGTTGAAACTGAGTTTTAGATTGAAAGACCTGCCAACGCTTCGGCTAAACAATGAAATTAAGAAATAAACAAAAGGATACGCCGAACTCAGGCATTGTAACGCAAAGGTCAACTGCTGTTTTCTTGGATTGTATTCTAACACCCAAACACACATACACACACACACACAAATACATAAACGGAATACCCAGTTTCACTATGAAGCACAAATATTTATGTTAAACTTATACAAGAAAATAGCAGCTCTGTAGAAATAAAAGTTCAATTTCAACCAACATTAATCCGGGGGGTGGAGGCAGATATTTGGAGTTGTAATGAAAGATACAGAACAAACTAAATAAAATCAGCACTATGGCACTAAAATCAATTCCTACCATCCTGCAAAAATCTTTGGGGAAATTTTTATACGAAAGTCATGCCAGAGTACAGGACTTGTGGCAAAAGTTACACTAACAAGCAAAATTGTTCTTACACTTATTTTTAAATTAAAACTACTAGAATTTCATCTTCAAACCAACCACGAATTAAATTACTTCAGCAATACTTTTAAGGGAAAAAATGTCCTGAATTGAAAACTTTGCAAGAACAAAAATATTTCTAACTCTTGAATTTTAATTATGTGCTGATTCTTTTTCCCCAAATTCTTACTAAAAAAAATTCAAAGTGATCAATTGAGGGGTTTTAGCCAGTTCCTACTCTAATTTCGCTGGGTCTAATGCAGATCATCAGTGAAACTTTACCCAACATTTCTTAGAATAACTAAAGATATTTATTTCAAACTGCCACTTTAATAAATGAGAAGTCTAAAACAAATATCAAAGTCATAACAAGATTTTATTGATGACTTTTCCTTTCTTATTTTCTTACGTTTTAATATACAACTGGTTGGCTTTTCGCCGACTCAAATTGTAGGTGTAAGAGAAAGAAAGAACAACAACAAATAATTGTTTTAATATAAAAGCAATTTATTTAGAGTGTTGACAACATAAGTAGTTTTATTTTGCACAAGCACTTGCATTTTTTTAATTATTATATTAAATATTTCTTAACGCTTGACATGTGTGCAAGACCAATGTATAGTGGGCTGGAAGGACTCACGAGGAATATAATTCTTTTTTATTTCTAAATTATCAAAAAATAATAATTAACCTCCATTAAATGTGTAGTCTTCAACCTACAACAACAATAGTATACATTTTATTAAGCTTCTTATTAGCTTCACTTGTATGTTTGTTGGTCTATTTGTTTTTATATGACGTTTGTATTGGGTTTCCACGCGTACACTTAATATTATTAATTAATAATTACAATATGAAATTTATTTGTTGGGTGGTTAAGCAATGTCTATATGCATTTCATTGGCGCTTTTTACCAAATCGTCAATAGGCTTCAACCAGTTTTGAAATAAATTCCATATTATAATTTTAAATTTAATTAACAATTAATTAATAATGTTACTCATGCGTTAGACTGTACGCCCACCAGACTGTTGCTGTGGTTCACGATTTTTTCTTCTCATTATGTGTGAGTGCTTTCACACTCTTTCGAAGCATATTAAACTAAACAAGCAAAAGTGATATATTCGTCTTTGCTGAATCTTAAATACCCTTCACCAACGCAAGTCTGCAGTTGCATATATTTTTAAGTGCCAATTTTGAATTTGCTAGGTTATAAAATAGTTTTAGTTAGCGAAAAAAAAACTCAGTTGTCTTTTTTGTTACTTTTATAAATAGAAAAAAGTTTATTTCCTACCCCTGGAAACGATATTTTAATTTTTTCTTTTTTAATTTTCTTACCGATGCAAATCTTCATGATATATAAAGTTAAGAAAAACTTAAAATTTTTTAAAATTTTAGTTATTACATGTACTAAAAAATACTGAATGTGGCCAAAAAAAATTCATTACCCATCCCTGGTTTTTTTTTACTTTTATAGTCTTTAATAGACAATTAAGGCTTCCTAAAACATGAAATAGATTCAATTTACAAGCAAACAAAATTAATTAATTGGCTTTTGATATTAATTCTACATCGTGATGTATGTATAAGCCTCCCAGATCTGGAACCGCATTCCGAAATTTCAATACCACTCTATTTAAGTTCATTTCCAATCCATCAGGCCAAGAACGAAGCCTGTAGCTCTTCTGAGGGCTTGGGAAACCCGATTTCACGTAAAGACAGACGGACAAACAGACGGATATCGCTCAATCGTCATCGCTATTCATGATAATCCAAGATATATATACTTTATGGAGTCCCATATTAATATCAAAGAAATTACACACAGAATAACAAACAAACAGTTTCACTTTTTTGTGAAGGGTATAAAAACAATATGTCGGATCGAAACAATTCTCGTACGCTGTTTCAAGATCTGTTTGGCACAAATTGAATCAATTTTATTCCTAACAAGTGACAACAAATATAAATACACACTAGTACTGATAATGCAAGTGTAGTGGCTTGCGAGAACAACTGTTCTGCTCGGTTGCATAAGTTGATTATATAATATTTATCAGGTGTCTTACTGAATTAAATTTTATTTAAAGAAATATTGTTTGAACAAACACTTTAAAGAAAAAATTAGTTCTTAACAAAATTTTAAAACCATAATGAACTGGAATGCAAATATTACTGTGAAGAAAACCCAGGAGTTTTTTTATATCGAGTGCACGATGCCTCTTTTTTTAAAAAATACTTGTACTTTGCATCATTATTAAAATTGATGCTTAACTTTTTAGTTCAATTTTCTTAAAAATCATGTTTTTTATATCTTTTAAGTTTGTTTTTTTAATACAAATTAATTTCCAGGCCGTGTACATCGAATGAAATCTCGTTCAAACAACTGTAAAACCAAGATAACATTTAAAAATTTTGTTCTTTGGACGATCGAAAAGTTATTTCGACTTAATTTGTTAATCATAGAAATAAGGCAAAGGCGGTTCATAAAATTTAACAAAGAGTATAAAAAAGGCCGTTAAAATAAACAAACAAAAAAAGGAGCTCATTATTGTTATCACATTTCTGCAAAGTTTTTTTACCACCCACTGTACCCAGCAACAGAAGAACTTAGAAAAGCGAAATGGCGTTAACATGAAATACTGAAAAGAACAGGCCTAAAAGGTTATTTTCACACCAACTCATTTAAGTTGTTAAGCCTCAACACATATTTCGTTTGCACGTTTTCGTATTTCTTTTCCATGAAATTTTTTTTATATTCACGTTGTAATTTGTAGTAAAAGGGCAAATGATTTGCGGATGATAAAAAAAAATAGATATAAAAATATGGGAAACAAAATACAACAATTCCATGAATAATTTAAACCAGAGGCTTTAAGGAAAAATCTATCAAAATTTAAAAGATCATGTAAGATAAATAAGAAAATGGCTTTTACGTGAAATGGCGAATAAATGAACAATTCCACTTTGCTGTTGTTGGGAGGACAGATGAAGGCGGACGGATAAGGAGATAAAGAATTTGTTGTAGCCGGCGAAGGAGGGTCTGCATTCTGCTCTTTTGATACATGACAGTGTTAATCGATGTTCAGCGAGCAGTGCTACGCCTTCGTCATTAAGAAAAGCCAACAACAATTAACGCAATCGGTCACACGTGCTACTTGACTATTTCAACCATCAATACGCTCAAACAGAACAGTACGTAGATCGTACTCTGAGCCAGAAAAATGTTCCAGATGGTCCAAAAGATGTGCATGTCGATGTTCGAAAATATGAGGAAAACTGTTGCTGAGCCTGGCGTCTGACAATTTTTCCCGTTCCCAAGATTGAACAGACCTGCAATGGAATGGCGTACCAAGACTCCTGCGAGGATTGGAAAAACGCTGAGGTAGACAGTGGCGAAATAGAAGTTATGAAATTTACTTTGAACCGACCTCGTGTGTATAGTAATTACTTTTATAAATCTATAAAAATTCAATTTATTTTTGTGTTTTGCTTAAGAGTCTCATACAGCTGCCCCTTCCCTTTTGCAATCGACACCCCACCAGTTGCTCACAGTCCAGAGGGTGGGGACATAAATACATTCAATCATCTCATCGCAGCACTTTATTATATTCAATAACACGTGTGCCGGCACCCAACCACGTTGATGTTAAAAATGTATTTGTTGCAGTGGCACAAGTAAAATAATATTGAATTTCTCTGAGGAATACAACACTGCACATTTTAACAAAATCACGTCTTGTTAATTTATTGCATTCGTACACTTCTGCTTGTCGTGATAGTAAAAAGTGTTCAGCTGCTGCCTGCTGACCACAACTAAATAGTTCTGCACAATCGAAAGGGTGTTTTACATAGAGGTACAGATCTTTGAAATGGTACAAAACAAAAATGAAGTTCTTAAACTGACTCAAATTGAATTTATTCAAAAGTATATAGAACATATGACTTCTGGTACATGATGGCGACGGCTGGCTCGAATGTAGTCTAATCTGAAGGTCCAATTTTCGATCACTTTTTCCAACATCTTTGGCCGTGTATCGGATATAACGTAGCGAATGTTGTACTCCTAAAGGTCAATCGTTTAAGACTTATCGACATAGTCTAGTGGTTTCACCTATTCCCACAGAAACTAGTCTGGAAGCTTCAAACCGCACGATCTGGGTAGCCGATTCACGGATCCGGAACATGACTTACCAAACGTTTTATTTAATCAATCAATAGCAGCACAATCTGTGTGACATGTTGCGCCATCTTTTTGAAACCAAAACTCCTGCTCATTTTACATATTCTTATACGGCTCCGAAATTTGAGGCTGTGCGTTTTCTTTAATCAGTCAATAGTGGCACAATTCGTGTGAAATGTTGCGCCGTCTTGTTGAAACCAAAACTCCTGCTCATCATAATTGTTCAATTGATAAACGCAAGAGTCAGTATTCATTGACTGAGACTTTCTGAACACCACGGTTTTCGAAGAAGTAGGAATCAATGATTCCACCAGCCCATAAAACACAGTAGATTTTCTAGTTTCCCCAACATAAACTTTAGGATTATCGTTACTCCAAATACGGCAGTTTTGTTTATTGACGTATCCGTTTAAACAAAAAAGAGGTTCAGCGTTTAAATTAAACTCGCTCGATGCCTGATGCAAACAGACGCAGGACCTCCACAATAAATGTTCATCACTTTGGAGGCGTAGATGATATGTCAGCCTTTTTATATTGAAATGCCAAACCAAACTAAACACAAATCACTTGACAGCGGATGAAAAAACCACCAGTTAAAAGGGAGTTGTCAAGCCAAAAACTTCTACCTCTAAAAAACCACCCTTTACAAGTACTGGCGAGTATTTCATTACTACATCATGATTCCTTTTGAGGCATTTAATATAAAACACGATACATGTTGGCATTCAAAGATGCATGTCCAAACACTATGACCTTTTTCTAACATTTTCCATTTGACTCGTATACCAACAACGAACGACTGGTTGTCCAACCCATTCCAAGACGAGCAAACAAAACGCAGTGTGATGGCAGAATATAAAGCCTTTGGATGGATGAGAGTGGAACGTTGCGTTAAAGAATGTTAATTGCGTTTATTAAATATGTTTTGTTTTGCATAACAACCGAATGGCAAAATATCTCAAGGCTGCCATTAACAGAACAGAAATATTCCCATCGAACGTTGTTAGTTTCACAATTTTTGCTTGTTTAGGATTCAATACAATAAACTGTACATTAAATTAATTTCTAGCCATTGAACAGGGAAATGGTTTCTGGTTTTATATTAGAAACAATTTTTATGGAACTATTAAACTCACTAACCTTAAGTTGGTAAATGAGGGGAGCAAAAGTTTGCAAGTTTCCCTACTCATCCACCCTCTGCAGTTTTTAAACGGAAATATTTTACTTAAATAGAAGAAACAGAAGAGTCAGGAGAAGTAAATTACGTTTAATAAAGTTTGTTAAAATATATTGGGAATTTCGATTAAAGTTTGTTTCTCTACCATGAACATATTTCGCTTTTGCTCCCCCCAACACTCACACACACACCCACACCCACAAGAAGTTTGTGAAAGAAAATACCACAATAAAATCAGTCACTGTTAGATGAGCGCTTAAATTTCGCTTCGATAGTCGTTTCTTTGTGTGCGTACATCCATCCAATGGAAGGTTTAATTGATTTTATATTTGCATTTCATCTTTTTTTCTTTGTTTTCTTATTTTTATTTCTACTGGTATTTATTATTCCATTTATATTCAATTTCCTTTCTTGGGTGCTTTAATATTTTTATATTAAATTTACTGTTGGTTGGAAAACGTATTTCCATGATACACCTGAAAACTTATGAAAACAATTGCGTGAAAATTCCGTTCAGTGAAATGTGAGAGGGTGGTTGTTAAACAAACACACAAACGGAATATTGAATAATAAGTGTGTGTCGGTTATGGCTGTAAAGCGACAAGTTAATGATTCATTAAAATCATTAATTCAGTTTATTTACGAGCACCGATAAATTATTGCAGAAATACTAATTTAATTGTATAAAAATATTTTAAGGTGCTTATAACTCATCTGCATCTCCTTTAGGTCACTTCATTACAACAGTGGGCTACCATCGAATTAAATGAAAACTATAGTTGCACCAAATGAAATCTATAGTTCCGTAGTTTCCAGTGTATAACCAATTCGAGTAATAATTAGAGTTGTAAAATGTTTTGTATAACGATGGAATAAAATTTTATAATATTTGTTCTCTTTAATTTTAATTATTTTGTGCTTTTTCTTTTATCCCAAAAAGTTACTAAAAAATTGGAAGAGATCAATTGAGGGGTTTTAGCCAGTTTCTAGGCGCATTTCACTGGCGCTAACGCAGATCATCAGGGAACCTTTGCCCAACATTTCTTAGAAACGATAAAAATATTTATTTCAAACTTCGACTTTAATAAATGAGAAGTCTAAAACGAATATCAAAGTCATGACAAGAACTCACTGATCACTTTTTCTTTTTTATTTTCTTACGTTTCAATTGGCTGACATTCTGCCGACTCTAATTATAATTGTAAGAGAACAGCCAAAGAATTTTGAGCTTTTATTCGAATAAATAAAGAATATTATTTATTTGTTTTATTCACAATACGACAATAATTCACTAACAATAAGAAAAAACTAATAGTTTTAGCACAAAGTAAAGAACGTTAGAGGAAACGTTATCATATGCAGGTACAACTCTTCTAAATTAATCGTTGGGGCATATTTATTTGTTTCCCTATACATTTTTTTTAAATGAAAGTTTCTTAAGAACCCATTTACTAATTGATTACATTTCCTTCATTTTAGGTTTTTCTACATGTGCTTCTGCATAAACTATTTTAATTACAAATGCGATTGAATTAAATCAGTTGCCAGTAAATTGATGAAAGATGTTTTGAATAATTGGTACGACTTTTGCGAACTACTCCACTACATCCCAGTCTGTGGTCTTTGTTCTGTATTTCATTAGCATACAAAATTATTTCCATTTGCTGTAATTCTAAGACAAGTACAGATTATTTTTACTTTTGGGGATCTACAGAATAGCTTCGTTTTACACAGGGTTTCATTATTTAATACAGAATATTTCAGATTCTCATTACAAACTCTTAAGTATTTTAAGTCTGACACGGTTTTAATAAAATCTGTTAGTAAAATTAAAAACCAAATTTTAAAACCTGAATTAACCATGAAAAAAGGAATGATTTTAAAGTAATTTTTGAATTGGTTTTGGGTTGATTCTATTGGGATATTCACACTTAGTCATATTGTCATAAGGCCATAAAATTTTAGACCAGTTTAAATAAGTTAAAATAATAGCACTGTTTCAGGTATGTTTTTGTGTTGTCATAAAATTGCTCTAGAGATCTGAGTCGACTATCGGGAAATCTTTCGGCGAGATGGCGATGGTGTACGTTTGCCGCCGTCACTTATATATGCTTCACGGCTAAATACAGATAAAAAATTGTTCAAATCTATATGTCTGTACATTAAATCACATTTTTATAAAACAAAAATATATGAAAGAGAATTAAATCGCAAAAATTCAATAAAAACTAGACAAAAATTTCTCTCGTTTCAGTTTTGTAACAGGCAGCCACTGAAAGTTTTTCCAATTGCCGCTGCCAAAAAGGAGTATTTAGCTCATATCTAGACATCAGCTGTTTTAGTTTATACATACGAATTCATTTAGCAGACCAAGTTATGACAGGTTGTTTACTCTAGTTATATATTTTCTGCTATTATTTTATGACTTATGACTTTATGACTACAGTTTGAATCCCCCATATGAAATACAATTTTATTGTTGCCTACTATTGTCTGCGCTAAGTTGAGTGCTGCCAAGTCGTATATTGGAAACATCTGAGGATGAGTGAAGAACGCTTGAAAATGACTACCACTTCTCAGTTTTCTTTCTGAATTTGTATGACTTGACACGAAATAATGTGTGTTTTGAACCATTCATTCGCTCTGTTAAGTTTTTCCCTACTTTTAAATTATTATTATTTGCAAAATATAAAATAACTTCTATTTTAAAACGAAGCGTAATATATATTTTTTATTTTTGTACAAATAAAAAAGCTGCAGTACAGGGTTTTTATAAAGTATTATAAAGTTAAAAGGAAAATGTAACAAAAAGTCCACCAATTTCTAAGGAATTTGATTTATTATGCATAAATTTATTGGACAAACAGTGTGTTAAAACCTAAATTTATAATTATATGACAAAACCAAGTTTTAATGTTCAGTTTTAGAACACTATAATGTTAGAAACTCTTTATAGAAACAGCAATTCTGACCATATAAATTCTGTACACCGTTTAGTAATTCTAGATTCCCTTAACGTGTCCTGAATATCGTCTAATTCTTATCATTAAAATTCTGCATTAAAAACCAAGACGCAAAAGCCTAAATTATATAAAACTTTGTTGTATTTCATATACAGAGAATAAATTTTACTAAATATACTGTCATCAACTGTCAGTTGCCAAACAATAGATATCCGGGTCCTGAATTGTAATTTGTGTTTTCGTGCTGGTCTTTCCAAAGTCACTAGAGAATGAGTCATTAGTTTTGTACGAGTTTCATGACGTAAGAAACGATAGTGCTTGATAGGGCTTGACATATCACTCCGGAGAAATCATGAAACAATCTTCAATTATAATAAATTTATTCAGGTTTTCATTAAAAAAACGTGTGATGTGTGAATAAAATGTGTTTTATCTTTCAAATAAATCTTAAAGCAAATAATTTCTCTAATTGAAAACTTTCGTTTGTCAATAGAAAGGGAAACAACACTCTCGCTCTCGTGCTGCTTCTCAGTCTAACCAAAACTTTGTTCGTGTTTATTGTACTTCCTTTCTCGACTTGTGTTCCACTCACGCCCCATCATTGTCCGTTATGCAAATAAGTTTATTGGCTTTTGTTGTTGTATTAATTTTTTCATTTTTCCCTTTTTAACTTGAAATTTAGTGGAATATTTGCGAAAACAAAATTATCATGGATTCTATTCAACAGCGTTTTCAAATAGACAGGGAATTTTTGCAACTTCTTTTGTTAGTTAAGGGCACAAACGACCATTCCCCAACTACAACAAAATCATAAGTACTTTTTAACTGGATTTCATTCTAAGAGCATTTTTATTTAAATTGTTAGTTTTTGCTGGCACAACAACACTATATAAAAATTTAGAAAAGTGTAATAAAAATATAAAATAGTTGAAGAAGTACAGCGAACACAAACGAAAATAAAATTTGAAAAAATAATATAATAAATTTTGCAAAAACAACTTGGGAACAAAAGAAATTTTCATAAGCTCTTTTCGTAGGTTTCATTATTTTTATTGGCATTAAAAAATATATACAAAATATGAGGTGTTTGTTTTGATGTTGGGTTTTTCAATGTCGTCGTGTTAAATGTGATTTTCAAATTTGTACTCGTTTGTTTCAAATATATTATCTTTTATCTATTTTTAATATATTATACAAATTTATTTTCAGACAAAATCTTAATTTCATGAGAACACCTTTCAAATAAAATTGGAAAAAAATCTTAAGAACCGTGGTTTTCTTGAAAAACATGTGCGATGAACTCATTTTCGTTGATGCTTCAGTATTCCGTTTAAATTAAAAAACATCGTTCATTCCGCCAGTGTTGCAAGAAAATTACTTGCGAAATAGAGTTGCCAGATATTTTATTTCTACACTCATTAAAAAGGATTGTGGCAAACAGCAGTACATGAAATTCTTCCATCAGCCGACACTAAAGGTACACTCACATTTGGCAAATATTTGGCCAAAATATCGAATTCAGTGATGAAGAGCATTTTCATTCAAAAAAGTGTTCATTAAGTAAAACAGTTTTATATTTAACTGATAAAATATGTCATGAAAACTGTTATTAAAAACTGTGTTTCTCAGTCAACAACTGCACGAATCAAAAGATATTTCGTTCGAATTAAGCGGTTGCACTTTTTTGAGCAAAGATTTGATAAGTGTGACCGCCACTTAAAATTACATTACCAAGCATTTTTAAAGCACTAATTCAACCTTTATAAAGCTTTTGAACGAGAATACGATGCCAGAGTGCAAAATAGTTTGCCTCTAGTAGAAATTAATATCTTGCGAATGGCGTCGATCATTTATGATCACCTCGAGGCAGCAAAATTTCCTAATAAAATGTTGTTGTTATTCTTTATTTCTCTTACAACTAAAATTAGAGCCGGCAAAATGTCAACCAATTGTAGAAGAAAAACGTAGGAATATAAAAAAAGGAAAAGTGATCAGTGAGTTCTTGTCATGACCTTGATATTTATTTTAGACTTCTCACTTATTAAAGTGGATGTTTGAAATAAATATCTTAAGTTATTCTAAGAAATGTTGGGTAAAGGTTCCCTGATGATCTGCATTAGCCCCAGTGAAATGCGCATAGAAATTAGCTAAAAGCCCTCAATTGATCACTTTGAATTTCTTAGTAACATTTTGGGAAAAAAGAATCAGCACATAATTAAAATTAAAGAGTTTCATATTCTATTTACTGAAAATCCAAGCTTTTAAATAGCACCTCATTTAACAACGTTGATTTGCGAGAACACTGTCAGTTTTAGTTTTTCTACTTTTCCTTTTGCAACAGCTTTTTATTGAAATAAATTTTAGTTATAATCCCTACAAGTAAAACGTTTGTATGGGTTTATGAACGCATGCAAAAGTCCTAACGTTACCACATACGCACCCAGCAAACATTTTAGTATATACTTTTTATTATATCCAGCGATGTTACAGATTCCGTTCATTTCTGGGGAAAATATTTTTGGTGCTTGAGATTCCAATGGATTTTATTAAATAAACTGTTTTCATGTCAATAAGTTGGGAAAGTTATCGGGTTGCAGGGCTACTGCGGCAGCATTTTAACTCCAAAAACAAAAATAAATTCCCAAAGGCAGTGGAAATGTTTAATTTCTAATGCAATTTAATAGTTTAATGATAATAACATTAACAACAAATTTACAAGTTGTTATAGAATGAATAGAGAAGCCTCCGTATTAAAATGCTTCGATTCCTAAAGTTTTTTTTTTCTTTCAATTTTGTTAATGGAATTTTAAGAACTTGCAAGATTGGGCTATGAAAATGTTTTAAAAATATTCTTTTATAATACATTTATTAAAAATTAATTTCTTTAGTAACAAAATAAACTATCCAAATATTTATATCCAATGAAAGGCCAAAAATCAACAATTCTGTTGACATTAAAAATAGTTTCATTCCGAAAAGAAAACTTCGGTTTACGTTTCCTGAAGACTAAAACTACAAAATGAAATCTGCTCCCGAATGGAACTGAGCTCTGCGACATGACTAATTATATCAGACAATAACAAATATGCTCTGATTCCAACAAAGTATCTATGAAGTACAGCTTAACTGAAAGCTGCTTGTCAATTCAACTAAATTGTTTAACCAAAATCTTTATATTCTGCTCTTAATTTCGGTGCAGTTTTAGGCATACAGTGTAAGTCACATGTGAAAAATATTATCTTAATTCAATTAATTTGTTTATATAAGAAACTCTAGAAAGAATAAAAACTTTCTTTTCAAATGTATATGCTCGTAAATATGAATAGAATTTAAGAAATTTTCTAAACTCTCTAGTTTTAATTATGTGTTGATTCTTTTTTCCCAAAATCTTACTAAAAAATTCCAAGTGTTCAATTGAGGTATCGGAAAAAAACCAACAAAGAGTTGTAGAATAAAACGTAGGAAAATAAAAAAGGAAAAGCGATCAGTGAGTTCTTGTTATGACTTTGATATTTGTTTTAAGCTTCTCACTTCTTAACGTGGAAGTTTGAAATAAATATCTTTAGTTATTCTAAGAAATGTTGGGTAAAGGTTCCCTGATGATCTGCATTGGCCCCAGTGAAATGGGCATAGAAACTGGCAAAAACCCCTCAATTGATCGCTTTGAAGAATCGGTACATAATTAAAATCAAAGAGGTTTAAGAACCAACAATTCCCAAAAAAACCTACTAATTTAAACAATGTTCAATTTCCATATCATGCTGATTCTAATAAAAGTAGTAAAAGAGTTTAAAAAATAAAAAGGAGAAGTGATCAATGAGTTCTTATAATGTTCCGATGATCTGCACTGGCCCCAATGAAATAGGAACTGGCTGAAACCAATCAATTGATCACTTTGATTTTTTCAATAAGGTTTGGGGATATTAAAATTAAAGAATTTTAAACGACAATTTCCAAAAGACAGGACAGTTTTAAATATATCTGATCATTTTTTTGATTCTCAAAAATAAATGTTCAACGGCAGTGATGGAAAAAAAGTTCCATCGTACGCTTGAGATTATTTTATGCAAAATTCAGGTTCGTTTGATTACATCTTCATCACGAAACTAGTCTCATTATCAAGGCTGAAAACTTGCTAATTTTGTGCTCCACCTTTTTTATCACCCTGTTGCATATTTCAGTAAACCCAGATTGGCAGGTATTTCCAAAGTGATTTAAATACTGGAGCAAATTAAGTGTGCATTAGTGGTGTCACAAATTTCCGAATAATACCTGAAAATCACAGCATGGAAATCCTTATCTGTAGACAAGCAGTGAACCTTTTATGGACCAGCACTAATTGGATAACGCCTACAGAACTTGTGAGAAGGGAATAATGTGAAGAAGAGAGATGAAGTTAAATTATCAGATGGAGCATTTTGTTGCAGCTATTTTTCATTTTTACTTATACCGGGATGAAAGAGGATGCTGTATTCTGCTGTTTTAGTACATGATAGTCGCTGTGATTAATATTTAGCAACAAGTGCTGTGCCTTCGTCATTGAGACAGACCATCAACAATTAACAAAATCTCGCACTCCCGCTGATCAGAACAATTCGGCACCATATTCGTGACTGAGTACGAACCAGGGCTCAAAGGCTGCTGCAGCCAACAGTACCATAATAAATTTTCATTTCAGAGGTCAAAATACATTTTAATTAGATACAATAATTTGTAGATTTATTCTAATAGTCAGAAATTTAGGAACCGATAAAATATTTCTTGTGTCCTTATTTCAGAAAAAAGTAAATGGTTGCATTTGAATTTGTTTTCCTTGCAAAAGTCATAAAATTCCCAAAGCGGATCCATTCTTTGCTTGTTGGGTGCATATAATTTGCCGTTGTGTTCGAATGCACGATTTAAAAGCGTTTTTAATTAAAACAAAATGAATAATAATTTACTTTTCGTTCTACTTTGTAGGTTTGCATGGCTGGGATTTTCTGTTATTTATGCACTTTTAATATCAAATAATTAACGTCCTTTAAGTGAACGATTAAAATGAAATTTGCATACGAAATTGTTATGTACTTTTAATAATCCGATGCAAAATGACGATAAATAATTGGTGGTCGTTTTATGTGAAATAAAATAATTCTACTTGTGGAAATATTTTTGTGACAACTGATTTATACTCTTTGGAATTTTTGACTGTGGAATATCACCCTTTTTTTATTAAAATATTTAATCAATTTATTGATTGATATCTTCATATAAAATATTTTGGAATCCTTAAGGACATGAAATAATCACAAACAATTTTAAATATTTCATATACAACAATTTAATTTATCCAATTGCAGTTTATTCAAGTAATTTAAGTCGAAATTTGGAAGAACTACTCTTATTCTTCGTGCCAGTGGCACATTCTTACACTACCCACTAGAAACAAGTAAAAGTGCGATATTCGGCTGTGGCGAATCTTATATACCCTTCACCAACTTACGTCTGGCGTTACATATGTTTTTAATCAGTTATAAAATAGTTTTAGGTAGTAAAAAAAATAGTCACTTGCTTTTTGGTTACTTTTATGAATGAAAAAAATAAATAAATTTCCCGCCCCCTGGAAGAGAAGTTTTAATTTAAAAAAAAAAAAAATGTTTTTAATTTTGCATCGAGAGACAGGTGTAAGCTTCCCTGGTCTGAAACCGTATTTCTGACTTTCAAAACCACTCTATTTAAGTTCATTTTCAATCCATCAGTTCAAGAACGGAGCCGCTAGCTTTTCTGGGGACTTGGGAAAACCGATTTCACGTACAGACAGACGGACATCGCCATTAAAAAGGATCCAATATAGAATAAATTGCACACGGAATGACAAATTTACATGAACCCTTTCAGTTTTTTGTTAGGGATATAAAAAGATAGAAAAATATTATAAATCGCCTGCCTCTTTTATATTTTGGAATATCGTTGCTTTCGTTGTTCTTGTAAAATATATTTCAGCAGTCTGCCTGACATTTCAGAAAAGATATTAAAAATAAGCCTTTTTTATTAGGAGTAACCCCGGCTTCAGTCAGCAACTTCCCCATGTCGCTAGAATTAAAGGATTTCTACTTTCAAGGAACTTTTTAAAAACTTTGCATTTTTTCGTACTGTATTTCAATTCCGCTGTAAATTTTTGACCGTGTCATGCCTTTCCTGCCTCTGCTGCTATTTTAAAGGGATCCAAGTTGGATGGACTAAGTCGATCGGTTCTTATCGACTGACAGAAAATCTAAAGCCCTAATACTTTGGTTGAATTGGCTTCAGCCGTTCAAAAGTTATTCCCATACCTCATACTTATAGACACACACACACACACACACTAATACATACACACAAAAATGCAGTATTTATTTCCTATTAAAGTAAATTTCCGACCATCAAAAGCTGTTCAATTAAAATAACTTTCAATGAGATAATTCTTAAATATAAATAAATTTTTAAGCATCAACTAGGAAAATTCACTTAAACCAAAAAAAATAATACTTTTGAACTGTTTTAAAATTTTCACACCAGCACAGCACGTTACCATGAAATATAATCGCCCGTATTATGAATGACGACGTCGATGCCACATCAACCCGACAGTAAAAAATCGGCACTTGTCCGTTCTTTGTCGATAGAAATTGACTTTTGATAACATGCTCTATTAATATTATACGCTTTAGAGAATACCAAAAGGCAGTTAATAATAATTAATTATTTTCGACAGTTAAATGATAAGCGGCAATTTTTGCTGTCGTGTTGAAGTGACGTCGACGTCGTCAATCATAATATGTGTGAATAACTTTTTCTACAACCAGCTCGTATTTTATTAAAAATTTATGTTCCCTACCGCACCGCTAGTTTAAGTCTTTAAGATTTTTACATATTTTCTACCTGCAGGGTCAGTGTTGTTTCTGTTTCTGTGCCCATTTTTACTTACATAATTGAAAAGGTTTTCAATAGCAACTTTTGGAACTCACCTGTAAAGAAAAAAAAAAAGAAATTATTTTGTGAAAAGAATGTTGTTATAAAAATAAGGAAATAAGTTTTAAAAGTTTATTTTTGTATTTCAAAGAAAAGTTTTACTCCCGGCTCGTGTGCGCCTGCTGTACGTGTACTGCAGTCATTTACATCCCACAAAGTTTCTCAAAAAGGAAATGGTTTGTGACACAAACAACTTCCAACAATTCATCATAAAATAATTATTTAATATTTTTTCATGAAATTCATCATTATCAGTAATAAAATTTTATGAATCAATAAGTTTTTGAACTGGTCTTGTAACGTTGCTCCCCAACATAAACTGAAAATCTGCGGGCCCTTAAGGCAGAGCAATAAGTCAAATGATTAAAGTCCATGTTATGAATATTTTGCTTCCTGTTACTAAAAATATTTTTTTTTTTCATTTTTCTTATTTTTCTGTACATTTTCAATCAGCGTACCTGCAGTTTAAAGCACACCAAAAGGTCTATATCCATTGGTAAAGAAAAATCATCCACCTACAACCAGAACTTCGAAGCCAAGAATTTATTGACAAACGTTTTTATAAAACGAAGGAAAAGAGGCAAAAGATTATAAAACTGAATATAAAAAATGTGCTTTAATGGCTGTACTGTAAACAGCCAACAAGCACCCAACAACCAGCCATTAAAAGTTATTTGAGAAGAGGCCAAATTGATAAAAAAAAATATATAAAAAAATATATTGAAAAATATAAGAAATAAAATGACTGGCAACTGCTACAGATTGTAAAGAATATATCACGTTTATAAATACCAGCCGTAAATGAATGACAACAAGACTCAACAAACAATTCCCAGTTCGTTGACGATAACGCCAGTGACGTCGACAAAGAGCGTGTGTTTGTTTTTAAGGAAGTTACATGATTAAAAGTCATAGGAAATTGATTATACGATGACTTGTATTAAAACAGAAAACGAAATGACTTTTTTTCTATTTTTAATTGAAGGAGGCAACACTTCCACTGGACTCGCAAGTTGTCCCAAAAATATTCGTCCGTATTGGGAAGCATAAAAGTTTATGACTGTTGTAAACAACCCGTCATAATGGAGTTTATTATTTCATGTTGCTACGAAAGAAGTAGGAGATATAAAAAAAAGTTAAGTGGCATTTGCTCCGACAATAAACAGAAATAAAAACGAAATTTGTTGCTTTTGAATTTGTTTCGTTTTAATTAGATTTTTTGTAGGATTTTGCGAGTGAATATTTTTAGCCAATTTTATTGTTCCCATTTTTAAATTGTTTTCTTAAATTCATTAAATCCACTAGTGATTTCTGTGTATTTAATCTGTTCTGATGCAAAATTTTATCGATTTTTTATATTAACAGACATTTCTATTTTGGAATTTACAGGCTGAGACGCGAATCTCATAGTTATAGGAGTTGTTGAGTGTTTTAAAAATTGTGTCAAGATATTTCAATAGCACCTTCGATTTCAGAAATTAATGCGACTCAAAGACCTGCAATTTAGTAAATTCTGGGTTTGGAAAGAAAACTTTTTACTGGCGTAGTTGGATATGAAAACTGATACAAATTTATATCAAAATAGAAAGAAAATTTAGTTTTCAACAAAACCCGGTTTACATTTTTCAAATCGGATGAAAACTTTTAAGGTTTTTAAATTTTTTATTAACATTTTTTTTAGCTCCCCGCTATTAAAATTAAAAATTGTCAGTAGTCGGGATCTTATTGGTTTCATCCTGTTTTGAAAACATCGAAGTTTGATCAGATCTCGTCGTCTTGAGGGCCTACGAAACTTTCCTGACCCCTTCTAAGAGCCCGTCTCTCGTTAAAAAACGACAATTTTCCAAAATATTTAGAAATTTGAATATGAAGTTCTTTTTTGTTTTTCGATTAGTGAAAACAATCGGAATCTAAAGCATTACAAATAAATTCGGAAAACAATATAAGACCCATTTTGAAAAGCATCTGTGACATGGCTGATTAATTTATTTCTTTTCATTTGAATATGTTTTTATTTTTTTATAAATGTTCACCTTTATTTAGTTGTATATAATTCTTGTTTTGGTATTTAGTTCGGTTAAACCAACCGAAGATTTTGCTAAAAAAAATAGAGAACTTGAGAATTTATCGGTACTTCTTTTGTTGCTTTAAACTAAAGCATCCTAAAGAAAGTTGTTTCGCTATGAAATTTTTGTATGGCAAAACACATTGTTTAAATTATGTCATTCAGTATTAGGTGTGTGAAGTTAAATTTCGAAATTTATAACCCTAGACACAAACCAGGCACGTTTACAGACCTCTGTTAACCTGTTAACAGAGCAATGTTAAGCATGAAAAATCTGGGTGTATGTGTTCCAAATAGAATAATGGCCACATTTTTGGACACACCATGGAAAAAATTAACAGAACATCCAACAAGGTCCTTAGCTTTGATAATAAATTAATACTTTGGTATATCTATGCCAATAACCTGTGATTTTTTGTGTACAAAGATTTTAAGATTCTAGAGAGGATAAGCCAGGATCATGAGAAAACGGGAACATGTGGGCGACTAAATTTTGTTTTGTTTTAAAGCTCTTGTGGTCCACTATAACATCCAAAAGTCGGAACCCTCAACATTTGCGTTTTAAATTAAAAAAAATTGGACTATAGTCAAATTTCATCAATGAAAACTCTCTAGAGGATGAATTTCTAAAAAACGGGAATATGTGGGCGACTAAATTTTGTTTTATTTTAAAGCTCTTGTGGTCCACTATAAGGCCCAAAAGTCGGAATCCTTAACATTTGCGTTTTTAATAAAAAAATTTGGACTATAGTCAAATTTCATCAATGAAAACTCTCTAGAGGATGAATTTCTAAAAAACGGGAATATGTGGGCGACTAAATTTTGATTTATTTTAAAGCTCTTGTGGTCCACTATAAGGCCCAAAAGTCGGAATCCTTAACATTTGCGTTTTTAATAAAAAAATTTGGACTATAGTCAAATTTCATCAATGAAAACTCTCTAGAGGATGAATTTCTAAAAAACGGGAATATGTGGGCGACTAAATTTTGTTTTATTTTAAAGCTCTTGTAGTCCACTATAAGGCCCAAAAGTCGGAATCCTTAACATTTGCGTTTTTAATAAAAAAATTTGGACTATAGTCAAATTTCATCAATGAAAACTCTCTAGAGGATGAATTTCTAAAAAACGGGAATATGTGGGCGACTAAATTTTGTTTTATTTTAAAGCTCTTGTGGTCCACTATAAGACCCAAAAGTCGGAATCCTTAACATTTGCGTTTTTAATAAAAAAATTTGGACTATAGTCAAATTTCATCAATGAAAACTGTCTAGAGGATGAATTTCTAAAAAACGGGAATATGTGGGCGACTAAATTTTGTTTTATTTTAAAGCCCTTGTGGTCCACTATAAGGCCCAAAAGTCGGAATCCTTAACATTTGCGTTTTTAATAAAAAAATTTGGACTATAGTCAAATTTCATCAATGAAAACTCTCTAGAGGATGAATTTCTAAAAAACGGGAATATGTGGGCGACTAAATACCTCTAGTCGAGTTGTTGCTAACTCAAGAATTATGAGAAATTTTAAACAGTATGACCGTTTACAGTTTCCAAAAATACATTCTTAGAGGGGATTTCAAAACAATGGTTGCTTCAAAGAGATACCAGTTCAAAAACCTAATAAGGCAAATGTTTTAATACTGCATATTAAAAACAAATAATATATTTGTGCAGTGGCATCTACTTATTGCAATTTTTTCTCAACTTAATATTTAAAAATGTTCAGCGAAACGAAAGAGTTGCTCCTTCAGCGCAAGAGTATATGCTTATTTTTATTCTTTTCATGCACAAATTTAAACATTTAAAGCAGGGTCTCAGCATAAAAATTAGAGGCATAGATACATATGTTTTTCTAAAAATTACAAATAAGTGGAAAGTTGAACTTATTAGAATATGTAACTTCTTCGCCCCAACGGTCACACTGGTTCGAAAGGGACGTTATATTTTTTTTATTGATCATATACTTAGCAAACCAGAGAAAGAGATTAACATTTCTTAAATTGCTTTTTGCTCTCGTGTTATGAAACTGGTTAGTGGTACCATCATGCAATATATTCTATTTAGAAAAAACTTAATGGGAGAGAATTCTGCAAAGATAGGTTACACATACATCCAAATTGTTTTATTAAAAACGCAAATGTTAAGGATTCCGACTTTTGGGCCTTATAGTGGATCACAAGAGCTTTAAAATAAAATAAAATTTAGTCGCCCACATATTCCCGTTTTTTAGAAATTCATCCTCTAGAGAGTTTTCATTGATGAAATTTGACTATAGTCCAAATTTTTTTATTAAAAACGCAAATGTTAAGGATTCCGACTTTTGGGCCTTATAGTGGACCACAAGAGCTTTAAAATAAAACAAAATTTAGTCGCCCACATATTCCCGTTTTTTAGAAATTCATCCTCTAGAGAGTTTTCATTGATGAAATTTGACTATAGTCCAAATTTTTTTTATTAAAAACGCAAATGTTAAGGATTCCGACTTTTGGGCCTTATAGTGGACCACAAGGGCTTTAAAATAAAACAAAATTAGTCGCCCACATATTCCCGTTTTTTAGAAATTCATCCTCTAGAGAGTTTTCATTGATGAAATTTTACTATAGTCCAAATTTTTTGATTAAAAACGCAAATGTTAAGGATTCCGACTTTTGGGCCTAATAGTGGACTACAAGAGCTTTAAAATAAAACAAAATTTAGTCGCCCACATAGTCCCGTTTTTTAGAAATTCATCCTCTAGAAAGTTTTCATTGATGAAATTTGACTATAGTCCAAATTTTTTTTATTAAAAACGCAAATGTTAAGGATTCCGACTTTTGGGCCTTATAGTGGACCACAAGAGCTTTAAAATAAAACAAAATTTAGTCGCCCACATATTCCCGTTTTTTTAGAAATTCATCCTCTAGAGAGTTTTCATTGATGAAATTTGACTATAGTCCAAATTTTTTTATTAAAAACGCAAATGTTAAGGATTCCGACTTTTGGGCCTTATAGTGGACCACAAGAGCTTTAAAATAAAACAAAATTTAGTCGCCCACATATTCCCGTTTTTTAGAAATTTATCCTCTAGAGAGTTTTCATTGATGAAATTTGACTATAGTCCAAATTTTTTTATTAAAAACGCAAATGTTAAGGAATCCGACTTTTGGGCCTTATAGTGGATCACAAGAGCTTTAAAATAAAAGAAAATTTAGTCGCCCACATATTCCCGTTTTTTAGAAATTCATCCTCTAGAGAGTTTTCATTGATGAAATTTGACTATAGTCCAAATTTTTTTATTAAAAACGCAAATGTTAAGGATTCCGACTTTTGGGCCTTATAGTGGACCACAAGAGCTTTAAAATAAATCAAAATTTAGTCGCCCACATATTCCAGTTTTTTAGAAATTCATCCTCTAGAGAGTTTTCATTGATGAAATTTGACTATAGTCCAAATTTTTTTATTAAAAACGCAAATGTTAAGGATTCCGACTTTTGGGCCTTATAGTGGACCACAAGGGCTTTAAAATAAAACAAAATTTAGTCGCCCACATATTCCCGTTTTTTAGAAATTCATCCTCTAGAGAGTTTTCATTGATGAAATTTGACTATAGTCCAAATTTTTTTTATTAAAAACGCAAATGTTATGGATTCCGACTTTTGGGTCTTATAGTGGACCACAAGAGCTTTAAAATAAAACAAAATTTAGTCGCCCACATATTCCCGTTTTTTAGAAATTCATCCTCTAGAGAGTTTTCATTGATGAAATTTGACTATAGTCCAAATTTTTTTATTAAAAACGCAAATGTTAAGGATTCCGACTTTTGGGCCTTATAGTGGACCACAAGGGCTTTAAAATAAAACAAAATTTAGTCGCCCACATATTCCCGTTTTTTAGAAATTCATCCTCTAGAGAGTTTTCATTGATGAAATTTGACTATAGTCCAAATTTTTTTATTAAAAACGCAAATGTTAAGGATTCCGACTTTTGGGTCTTATAGTGGACCACAAGAGCTTTAAAATAAAACAAAATTTAGTCGCCCACATATTCCCGTTTTTTAGAAATTCATCCTCTAGAGAGTTTTCATTGATGAAATTTGACTATAGTCCAAATTTTTTTTATTAAAAACGCAAATGTTAAGGATTCCGACTTTTGGGCCTTATAGTGGATCACAAGAGCTTTAAAATAAAACAAAATTTAGTCGCCCACATATTCCCGTTTTTTAGAAATTCATCCTCTAGAGAGTTTTCATTGATGAAATTTGACTATAGTCCAAATTTTTTTTATTAAAAACGCAAATGTTAAGGAATCCGACTTTTGGGCCTTATAGTGGATCACAAGAGCTTTAAAATAAAACAAAATTTAGTCGCCCATATATTCCCGTTTTTTAGAAATTCATCCTCTAAAGAGTTTTCATTGATGAAATTTGACTATAGTCCAAATTTTTTTATTAAAAACGCAAATGTTAAGGATTCCGAATTTTGGGTCTTATAGTGGACCACAAGAGCTTTAAAATAAAACAAAATTTAGTCGCCCACATATTCCCGTTTTTTAGAAATTCATCCTCTAGAGAGTTTTCATTGATGAAATTTGACTATAGTCCAAATTTTTTTTATTAAAAACGCAAATGTTAAGGATTCCGACTTTTGGGCCTTATAGTGGACCACAAGGGCTTTAAAATAAAACAAAATTTAGTCGCCCACATATTCCCGTTTTTTAGAAATTCATCCTCTAGAGAGTTTTCATTGATGAAATTTGACTATAGTCCAAATTTTTTTATTAAAAACGCAAATGTTAAGGATTCCGACTTTTGGGCCTTATAGTGGACCACAAGGGCTTTAAAATAAAACAAAATTTAGTCGCCCACATATTCCCGTTTTTTAGAAATTCATCCTCTAGAGAGTTTTCATTGATGAAATTTGACTATAGTCCAAATTTTTTTTATTAAAAACGCAAATGTTAAGGATTCCGACTTTTGGGCCTTATAGTGGACCACAAGGGCTTTAAAATAAAACAAAATTTAGTCGCCCACATATTCCCGTTTTTTAGAAATTCATCCTCTAGAGAGTTTTCATTGATGAAATTTGACTATAGTCCAAATTTTTTTATTAAAAACGCAAATGTTAAGGATTCCGACTTTTGGGTCTTATAGTGGACCACAAGAGCTTTAAAATAAAACAAAATTTAGTCGCCCACATATTCCCGTTTTTTAGAAATTCATCCTCTAGAGAGTTTTCATTGATGAAATTTGACTATAGTCCAAATTTTTTTTATTAAAAACGCAAATGTTAAGGATTCCGACTTTTGGGCCTTATAGTGGATCACAAGAGCTTTAAAATAAAACAAAATTTAGTCGCCCATATATTCCCGTTTTTTAGAAATTCATCCTCTAGAGAGTTTTCATTGATGAAATTTGACTATAGTCCAAATTTTTTTATTAAAAACGCAAATGTTAAGGATTCCGACTTTTGGGCCTTATAGTGGATCACAAGAGCTTTAAAATAAAACAAAATTTAGTCGCCCACATATTCCCGTTTTTTAGAAATTCATCCTCTAGAGAGTTTTCATTGATGAAATTTGACTATAGTCCAAATTTTTTTTATTAAAAACGCAAATGTTAAGGAATCCGACTTTTGGGCCTTATAGTGGATCACAAGAGCTTTAAAATAAAACAAAATTTAGTCGCCCATATATTCCCGTTTTTTAGAAATTCATCCTCTAGAGAGTTTTCATTGATGAAATTTGACTATAGTCCAAATTTTTTTATTAAAAACGCAAATGTTAAGGATTCCGACTTTTGGGCCTTATAGTGGATCACAAGAGCTTTAAAATAAAACAAAATTTAGTCGCCCACATATTCCCGTTTTTTAGAAATTCATCCTCTAGAGAGTTTTCATTGATGAAATTTTACTATAGTCCAAATTTTTTTATTAAAAACGCAAATGTTAAGGATTCCGACTTTCGGGCCTTATAGTGGACTACAAGAGCTTTAAAATAAAACAAAATTTAGTCGCCCACATATTCCCGTTTTTTAGAAATTCATCCTCTAGAGAGTTTTCATTGATGAAATTTGACTATAGTCCAAATTTTTTTATTAAAAACGCAAATGTTAAGGATTCCGACTTTTGGGCCTTATAGTGGACTACAAGAGCTTTAAAATAAATCAAAATTTAGTCGCCCACATATTCCCGTTTTTTAGAAATTCATCCTCTAGAGAGTTTTCATTGATGAAATTTGACTATAGTCCAAATTTTTTTATTAAAAACGCAAATGTTAAGGATTCCGACTTTTGGGCCTTATAGTGGACCACAAGAGCTTTAAAACAAAACAAAATTTAGTCGCCCACATGTTCCCGTTTTCTCAGGATCCTGGCTTATCCTCTCTAGAATCTTAAAATCTTTGTACATAAAAAATCACAGGTTATTTTCATAGATATACCAAAGTATTAATTTATTATCAAAGCTAAGGACCTTGTTGGATGTTCTGTTAATTTTTTCCATGGTGTGTCCAAAAATGTGGCCATTATTCTATTTGGAACACATACACCCAGATTTTTCATGCTTAACATTGCTCTGTTAACAGGTTAACAGAGGTCTGTAAACGTGCCTGGTTTGTGTCTAGGGTTATAAATTTCGATTTAAACCATCTTTCAAACTAAATATGAAATTAATCTCTCATGGAATTGATGTGAAATCCTGCGCAAAAACGTGCAATTACGTATTTAACTGAACTATTCAAATAGCCTTAACAAAAATATACGAATGCTAATCGATACACCAGCATCCGAGTAGAAATTACTGCCACAGTCTTGATTGTCTGCAACAACAGTTCGCTTCAGGCGTGACACAACAAAATAACAATTATTTGCTTCTACTTAAAGTCTCACGAAAAACTTGAGCTGACTGAGTATCATTTTATGAGAACAAGATTTACAAGTAACCTTCTGAAATGTCAAAAAGGATATTAAAAGGATTTCCTTAACTTTGACTAACGTCACATTATTTCGCTTCTCCCCTGTTTTACAATCGTACAAACGCATGCCAGAACATACACGACCATATTTGCTTTACTTTTCTTTAACATTTCTTTGGTTTTCTTGGGCATCCATGATACGAAACAAATATGGTGCACATTTTTATTCGTACGTTTAAGGATAAACGAGGATTTATTTATAACAACGTTTATGTATGTGAGATACAAAAGTTTATAACCTTGTCAAAACATTGTTTAATAGTTAATCTACACCCCAACTCACACTAAAGAAATGAAAACCAAAATAAAAATAAAAACATAAAAAGGATAATAAAAACCAAACACAGCCGATGCTAAAGTTGCAGTAACATTTTTCAAGGACTCTCTTGTGCAACAGTCAGTCGTCAGTTAGACGTTGGCTGCATAAAATTTATTTTTATTTGTATTGCTCTGACGTGCCCCACACTACTACACGAACAAGAGGCCAGAGGAAAACTTTTATGGTCTTCACAGCGCACGAACATAAAAAAATAATTTTATGTTTGAATAATAAATACTCATGTCGTCTCTGCTACTAATAAGAAATTTATAACAAGCAACTAACAGAGTGAGACAAAATTGTGGGTTGGTTTTTAATGGAGATTAATTAAGAAGCCAAATATATTTTTATTAGCCTCTACTTAATTTACTGACATGTTCATTTCGGAAAGTACTAATTGATTAATGATTTACTTATGCTGTAATTCATTAAGAAAATAAAATAAAACAATTACTTTTGCTGGCAAGAATAGCAGAGGGCACAGAGTTAAAGATTTTGGCCAATTTTTTTTTTTAATTTCCTCAATTTTAAGTTTTTCAATTTCGAAACTTTTTGAGATTTAAATGTGAAGTCTCTCAGTTTTTTAGTAGTTAATTTAATGGCTACAAAGAGGTTGCATTACACGACCGATCGCAACAGCTTCTGTGTCTTTAAAACCTCTTTAATTTTAATTAAGTGCTGATTATTTTTTCCCAAAATCTTACTAAAAGTTCAAAGTTATCAATTGAGAGGTTGAAGCTAGTTCCTGTGCGCATTTCACTGGGGCTAATGCAGATCATCAGGGAACCTTTACCCAACGTTTCTTAAAATAACTAAAGATATTTATTTCAAACTTCCACTTTAATAAGTTAGAAGTCTAAAACAAATATCAAAGTCATGACAAGAACTCACTGATCACTTTTCCTTTTTTATTTTCTTACTTTTTTGTTCTACAAATGTTTTTTGTAGCGAAGATTAATTTATGATATATACCACGGGCTTTGTAATAATCCTATAAATTTACTACTTGGGAGCACATTAAGAGGAATAGTGGATGAAGTAGGAAAGGAAAACACAAACGATCGCATCGATAAAGTAAATAAAGCGAAGCTTCATCCAATTTGCGGCAGGTACTAATCAACAACAACTTAAGTTTGAAGAAAAGAATTATTACAAGACAAGAAATATACACACGAATTCACATAATTATTTTTGTCATTTTGAATTTAATTCGATTTTTTTGTTATTAAGAATGGAATATTTATTAATATCTAATACTATGGAATACCATTTAATTAGAAGAACTGATCAGTACTGATTTCAAGCCAATCACGTAAACTTAGTTTTAAAGAACATCACAACTTTCTGTGAAAATGTCAAAGTATTTTGAATTTCTTTTATTTTATTTTGATTTTTTTTCTTCCAACAGAAATGTTCCTTCCACAATACAACAACAACTACAAACACCAAATAAAATCTTTAAGCGTGCATACCAAAAATTTCTATTTATATAAAAAAAGCGAAATACTAAAATAAAACATCCAAAGGATGTGGTAAATGTCGGCCATTTATTTATGCCTGGCACGCCAGCACTGGAGGTCACTCACTGTGATTCGATAAAAAATTATCTCTTGTGCTAAATTTGACATAAACGAATGGACGAAAATAGTTTAGCAACCAACTGCTGGCACATAAAAATAGAGGGAACCTCTTTCAATGCGTTTCTATTAATAAGCGAATGGCGAAACGCTTTTAATCAAAACGATTCAGTTGTTTGAGATAATTTTATAAAATAGCGGGTGTGCAGAAGCGTTGAATAAAATACGAATAATTATTTGACATTTCCACAACAAATTAATACCTAACAAACGCAGCGTTTTCAAAACGCCACCGCATTAAAACATGAATTTTGCAATGCAAAATGCATTTTAACATGTTTCGAATTTCATACAATTTATTGGCTTTTTCCTGTGAAAGTTTCAGCGTCTGTTTTTGTCAGGACAACTGTTTTCCGTCTTCAAATCGATACCGCAAATTTTAAACGATAAAAGTTTTTAATTTGTAAATTTTTCCTAATAAAAATAAATGCTGTACGAAGTTTCTAAAGCAGTGGCAGACTTTTCGAGACGAACATACACAAACACTTCGCAAAAAAACTCAAGAGCTTCGGAGGCAAAATTAATTCTTTGTTTTGATTGTATAACAATCAAGAGAATTATTAGAAAATCTCTGTTTAATAGTTACAGAGTTTTTTAGCTTTTTATTTAATTTTGAAATTATCAGCTACTCTAAAAGAATCCACTTTGAAAAATGCATTTCCTTGAAGCTCTTTTCGATATCTTAAAATTTTATGGTTCGAACCTGTTCAAATTCACAGGAATTCTAGGTTCCGGCAAGTTCTGGCTTCGATTACTATAAGATAACACTGGGAGAACACTTTGCCCGAGAGCATTCTTCACAACGAGAGCAGTTTAGCTTGATTCTGTTTAGCCGTTTAAAAGTTATAAGAAGGATTACCTACTTATACACACACACACAGACATAGTGACGGATTTTCATTAGAATTAGTCAGGGAAACTTGCTCGGACCTCAAATATAGAAACCTCATGAGAACTGGGTTCTTTCAAAACGGAATATATCCAGTAATGATTTTTTAAAATTGTTGCTTCAAAAAATAAGTTAAAAATAAGTTTTCTTACAAAACCGATTTACATAAATATTTTATTATCGTTCTTTAAAAAGAAAAAGTATACAACGTAGCTCGTGAATGGTGCAAATTTTAAAGTGGACTAAGATCGTATGATGGTAAACTAAAATTAATTTTATTATTGATAAAAAAGCTGGACTGTATAAGGAATTGTTTACTTATAAGGAATGCCTTCGACACAATAACATCCCTTGTACCGAGCTTTGACTGTAACATAATTTTTTCCGAAGGAGTCAAAATCGGTGGATGTACCATTACGTTTTGCAGCGATCCAGGGATTACAGATGAAAATTTCAATACGTCAAAATAAATCGCAGTGTACGAACTGGTGCAGGTTCCATCACACATCCTCCGATATAGAAGCAGATACCTGCTGCTTTTTTATATGAAATTAATGTTTTATTCAAAACACATAAAATTATTTTACTTTTCGTAAGCAGACACAAAAACTCATGCACCACACACTTTCTCAGTCACAACGTTCCCTGCAGCACAAGGAAGAACATCGTGTTTCGTGTTAAAGCAGCAGCCGCTGCAGCAGAAGTGGAACAGAACAAGCAAATTTAAAACATCTGTGGACTACAGGCAACACATGTAGCCTTTGGAAATTATCCCTCCCATAATTTGTTAAAACGTAGACGTTTATGAAAAGTATAACAATAATTCAACCTAAAGGGGGAAACTGCACACAAAAACAACCAGAGTGTCTGTTTAACTTTTCACATTATTTTTACAATTCTTGCCTTAAGTTGGAGGGACGACAGGGTGGCGCTTTGTTGCTTTCACTCTGTACACACAGCAGTTGTTGTAGTTGTAATCATGATTGTTGTGTGGTTGTTAATGTTGGTTTTTATCTCTCTGCAGGTTTCTATTTTATAACTTCTTTTTTTTTTTTTGGTAACTTCAGTTTTCGCCTTGAGACTTTTTTAAATGAAACGGTAACGAAGACACTTCTTCAAAGCATTTGCCTTTAATTAATTATTTAATTTATTTATTTTAAATATTTCATTTTACTTTTTCACCATAAACTTTAATTACAAATATTTTTATTATTAAATTTTATCACTGTCAGCGTGAATTTATTTGCTTAATATTTTGCAAATTTATCGTTATACTAAAATATTTATAATAAATGGATCATTCCCTAATGCTGGATTGCTTTCTTTTTGCAGAAGAACGTTTTGCTCAACTTCTTCAGGTTTAACATGTTTTAATTTAAAAAAAATTTCTCCGTTCTGGCAAAGGACACGTTAAATTTGTTACGAAATCTAAAATGAAACTGAAAAGCTTTTTCCACATATTTTCCCAATACAGACTTTAACACGCAACAGTCACCAGCAAGGATGAGAGCATTTTTGATTACGTCTTTGCTGAGAGAAAAGCTGTTTTTTCTTTCTTTCGTTGCCAAAGAAGAGCAGATGTTGTGGGTGTAGTGAGTGTCAAAAGAGATTCATTCCTTTTTGCACGAAATTGTTGCATACTTACCGGCTTTTTCTATACG
This sequence comes from Linnaemya vulpina, assembly GCA_963675445.1. Classification (NCBI taxonomy): domain Eukaryota; kingdom Metazoa; phylum Arthropoda; class Insecta; order Diptera; family Tachinidae; genus Linnaemya; species Linnaemya vulpina. The sequence goes on from OY776280.1 coordinate 22,762,664, forward strand.
TTCGTAGATGTATTTGTGCGTAAACTTTTTTGTATTATTTATCTAGTGAATGGGGTTGGTTGGCTTTGAAAGATATAGTTTTATTTCTAATAATTTTCTATACAAAAAGAAACCTTAAATATTGATCCAAAACAGTTTGGCAATTTATCATCTGTTGTGAATAATTTATGCACGTAAATGCAATTTGCGTACTTTTACACGGTGTGCTATTGTTTGCAAGGCTGCATTTGCACTTTTTCCAAACTCATGATATATAAGGGAAATTATCAATGAGGGGTCTGCAACAATTTAGTTAGAAAATAACCCTTCTCCAGGCCATTTCGATCGCGTCGAAAATTTCAATATAATACTGAAACCCGTCAGTTTCAGTATTATATTGATTATTTCGTAAATTTCTTTAGGTGTAGCAATTATTTCAATAGATTATTTAATTTTTTAAATTGTCTTCAGTTTTAACTATGTGCTGATTCTTTTGTCCCACAATCTTACTAGAAAATTTAAAGTGATCAATTGAGGGGTTTTAGTTAGTTCCCATACGCATTTCGCTGGGGCTAATGCACATCAGCAGGGCACCTTTAGCCAACATCTTTCAGAATAACTAAGGATATTTATTTCAAACTTCCACTTTAAGAAGTGAGAAGCTTAAAACAAATATCAAAGTCATAAAAAGAAATCACTGATTACTTTTCCTTTTTTATTATATATTTCATTACATTTAAGTTATATATATTTTAAACAATAACTGAAATTGATGTTGGAAGATATTTATTACAAACTTTCATTTTTTGAAATAAGTGAGAAGTTTAAAAACAAATATCAAAGTCATGACAAGAGTTCACTGATCAGTCTTCCTTTTTTATTTTCCTACGTTTTATTCTACCCCTCTTTGTTGTTTTTTCCCGACCCCTCAATTGATCACTTAAAATTTTTTAGTAAGATTTTGGAAAAAAGAAAGAACATATAATTAAAATTTTCTCTTGGTTAAGCACTCAGAGGGGGCTGTGCAGGAAGCCGGGAATGGTAATAAGAGGACAGTTGAAGACAGATCAGATAACAGAGAATCTGTTGCAGCTATTTTTAATTTTCAGTTTGCTGCTGAATTTTCCCTACAGGTATCGACGAAGGCGGGTGCTGTATTTTGCTATTTCAGTACATGGCGGTGTCAATACCTGACGCTAATCTTCAGCGGCCAATACCATGTCTTCGTTCCTCATTGATACAAACGGAAAACAATTAACACACTCCTGAAATTATGCAGATCAGAGAAATTCGACATCATATCCAGAACGGAATGCCAAGTCAAACTCGAAATCTAAACCCTCGTAGTCTGACATGAAATAAGTATTTGAGAAATATCGATTTTAGATTGTGGTCAAAATTTTTATGAGCACAAAAAATATTGCAGCGCGTGTGTGAAATGATGTGACTTTATATTTACTTCAACCCGCTACAAGATTTGACTTTCAGTGCAGAAATAAAAATTTCCATAAAACCTTCGTACGCGGTGTGTACAGGCAGAGAAAAGCGCAGTACAAAAACTATTGCGATGCACGAATGATTTCATAAATCGCATTCTTATTACGCGATGGTTATATAAAGTAAACAACTAAATAAATTAGTCTTGCAAAAAAAAATTTAAAAAAACGGTGGTCGTTTTTATAAAAGAGAAAATAAAGTGCTGAAGAGAAATAGGAAAATCAACAAGCGTACACGCATACACTTACATACACAATATGAGCTTTTGTGTGGCAAATATGCATGTATTTTCAACTGTTTTCTGTGAAAAATATATAAATTTTAGTCCAAATTTCTAATGCTGTTGAAAAAAGCTTTCAGTGGCATAATCATGTTAACCGCGTCGTTATTGAGTGGTGGGTTTGTGGCTTAAACAGTTACAGTTAAGAAATATTCAAACTACTACTTTTTTCGGCATTATCGTTTCCAATTCTTCAATTCTAAATGTGTTGATTTTTCTCCAACATTTTATTTGAAAATACAAAGTGAATATTTCGGAACGCTTAAAAACAAATATAGGGTGTTTTATAGAGTGGTACAGGTTTAAATCATAATAAAACATAATAACATATTTTTGATATCAATGAAACGGTTTTTATGGTTCCATCCCATAGAAAAAGCATAGTTGCTTTTTGTTGAGTTTGCTTTGACATTTCATTATGGATCGACTTACACCAGAGCAACGCGTGCAAATTGTGGAAATTTTTAATCAAAATAATGGTTCTGTTCGTCAAACTTATCGTGCACTTCGTCCATTCAAAATTTTATTTTCCGATGAAGCCCATTTTTGGTTGAATTGTCGCATTTGGAGTGAGGAGAATCCACAAGCTTTTGTCGAAACACAACTAAATCCACAGAAAATTACTGTTCAGTCCCCTTTATGGGCTGGCTGAGTCATTGTCCCACATGTCTTCAAAAACGATGATGGTCAGAATGTTACTGTTTGTGAAAATTGGTGTTCCAGATTGCGCCAGCCGTGGCGACCACATGGCCGAAGTCATATATAAACATTAATGTCATACAATTCTCTTTCCAATAAAGACTGCTTCATTGATATCAAATATATATATGACTACGTTTTATTGTGATTTAAACTTGTATCACTCTATAAAAAACACCCTATATATTAAAATATTTCGCTTATAAAACGATATTCGTAAAAATGTTACATTAACCTATTGAAGGGATACATTTGAGTTAATATTAAACCAAACGGCAACACTGTCATTCATAATAATTCTTATTATTTTATTTCTCATACGCCTGCAGCATATCAACCAACGTACGAATTCCCTGATACACACACCAGGTTTTTATGCATAACGAAGTTAATGCGCACTGGGCGTATGCGTATTATACGTATACGCTACACACAGAGTACACAGTGGGGCTTTTGAAATAATAACACGAGTGCATCAATAAATTCTAAACTATTGACAAGACCTGCATAAAACTGAATATTTAGAGACGAGCAAAGTCAAGCTTCCCGAGTTAATTGCCAAGATATTTGCAATTTAAGCACAATTAATATTGAACAGTGAGTTAAAGTAAAACTTCACCCATATATTAAAATTAACTCGCAAGCATTAATTGTTTTCTAAGAACTCGAATTAAACCCTTAGAGAAATGAATGCCACTGAAATTTTAAAGTCAAAATTTATATTTTTTTACGTTTACTTTTGGTTTTTGACATTTTTGTTTGACCGATGAAAGTTGCTTCCGGAAGCAACTGATATTGAAAGTGGAAAACTATATCCAATTTAGATTCTTCGGTCATCGTGGTGGAAAAGTTGTTAAAGTATTTTGTTTATAGAGAAACTCTAGAATAGACTTTAAGCAGGAGAAAATTTTAATAAAAAAAATTTTCTAATAAATAAAAATTTTTAATAGATATTTAATGCCAGCGCTGCTAATATATTAAATTTACAACTAGTCAAAATATATTGAGAACTGAAGAACATGTTACATAAATACAAAAAAAGAGCCAGTTAATGTTTATGAATGACAGCGCATTAAAGTCTTGCAAGTAGTCAACAAAAAGCACAAAATCTTGTAGCTTCAATTTAAGCAAATTTAAACTCAAGCTTACGCAACAAGCAGAGAGTGTGAAAAATCTTATTTCCTTAACTTTAACTTTTTCAACAATTTTCAATAATTTAAAGTAAAGAACAAGACACTAGGTTTAAGTTTTCCTGGTAGCTGGAGAATTTAACAATAAAAAATATAAACTTTTAAACAAGAAACAATTTAAATTAACTGAAATACGACTGACTGACTGCCAGTTTAAGTCCAGGCAATCAGTCAAACATTAAAAGGGTAGAAAAACATGCGAAGCAGCAAAAACAAGAAATACTTCCTACCAAGAATCGAGTGGCAAAAAGGGAATGGAAAAATGTAAAATATTTGTTTTACTTCACAAAAGAGGAAACGTACAAACAAGTGAAAAAGTTAAAAAAATACTTAATGCGAGTTAAAATAAAAGTTGTGTCCTTTCGAGGTTTTAATGTAGAGCTAATTAGCATGCAAGCGGATACAACAGTTAAGTGTCAGGCAATTATAAGCAGCTCTAGTTAACTTTAAATTATTCTAATGCATTTCTGTGCATTCTTGAGAATTTATGGTGCCAAGTAATTTTAGCATGAAATCGCATGGTTAGCAAAACAAATGTTGTTGCCATTCCCTTTAATTTTTGCTTATTTTTTTTTCTTAATAAAAATTTAGGACTTGTTTCTGATGAATATGAAGGTTGCTCTCACCAGTGTTGTCGTATTATTTTAAATTTGATTAGGGCAAATATATGGGTAGTGAGTGATCAATTGATATATCAGTACTGAGTGATCAATTGTACTGACGTGTCAATTTATTTCTCCGTATTGATATATCTATCACTCAATTTTGACCAATCAGTTGATATATCAGTACTGATTAATACACTGATGCATCAATACTGAGTGATCAATTATAATGATGTGTCAATTTATTGCTGTATCAATTGATCAATAATTTTCGACCAATCAGTTGATATATCAGTACTGATCAATCAATTGATGCATCAATACTGAGTGATTAATTATACCGATGTCAATTTATTGCTCAGTACTGATATATCGATTGATCTCTCACCAGTTTTGACCAATCCGTTGATATATCAGTACTGATTAATCATTTGATGCATCAGCGCTTATTAATACATCAGTAATGAAATATTTTCAGTTTGAAGTGATTTATTTAGAAATAAATTTTACAAATACTTATTTTTATGTATTTTAATTTTAAAAACATATAATTATCGAAGTTGCTTTTTTCAACACCTTGTGGAACACAATTAGCAGGTGTGTGGGACGCATTTAACTCACGGATTTACCTTCCCTACCATTTAAATTTCTTTCGCCAAATTCCACATAATTAATCGCAATTAATTTTGCATTTCTTTTCTGTTTAAATGTGTAAATAAGCGAAAAAATCAAATTAATTCCAGACCGAATGTAAATAATCGAAATTCCAAATGTGCAAAACATAAGCAACATTTTTATTAAATGAAAACAAAAATTTATTTATTATTTTCGTATCGTTTCATTACGGACATGTTAACAAATGAAATTTGTATTTATAACACTGATGAGTAGCATATTGTAAAGGCAGAAAAAAAACAATAGGAATTTAATGCAAACAGGAAAATAGTGTTGTGCTTCAGGTAATTAAATTTATTATTTTATGAATAGTTTTTTCTTTCTTGTTTGCAGACCTTCGGGATTAACATGCCCATACAACTAGTAATTGCGTAATTGCGTTTAAAAAAGTTTAGTGTGAATTGTTTTTCACCGAACAGCAAAAGGCCCTATAAGACAATTTTTAAAATTTTGCGGGAGCAGCAAAATAGTTCTTTGAATGAAAAGTATTTTGAAAAATACAAACGAAATTCGTTTAAGAGGAAATTGATATTAAGAAACACTTTTGTCCGCCTCTGCGAGATTTCCAATAAAAGAGTTCTATATTATGTAAAGCAATCCAGGGAATTATATGATGACGGTCAGAAGAATCAAACTAGAGATCCCATAGAAATACAAAAATAAAAAATAAATATATTAAAAACTCAATCTGCACGGATATATTAAACAAAAAATTAGATGCTAAAATTGTGTATTCTGGAATACTTCAAAGCGGATCAAACACGCATTAATTTTCCAACACAATCCAAAATAATCATTAAATTGTTTGCAATTAAATTTTATGAATCAGCAGACTACATTCTACACATACACTCACGTTTGCAACAATTAATGGTAAATATTTCTTTCAACGAGCTTTATATTTCATTTAAATATCTTTTATTTAAATAATTAAAAGTTTTCTTTTGCACATAAATTTCTTGAAAATACATGACGTGCGCTGGAAACTGGTGCTGGAAAGTGATTCAATAGGTGTGACCCTGTTAATGGCGTCACAGTGATGGGGGTTAAGGGACGGACACTTTGAAATAATTGGGAACGTATTCGCAAATAAATTTATAAAACAGAGATCCGAAATACCGGAATGTGCTGGAGTATGATCAGATTTGAGTTGTGATTTTACAGTGCTGGAGCTTCAAACAGACTCGAATGGTGATCCAGAAGTGTTGCGATTCAAATAAATAGTATTCGAAGAATTTTGCTTTACATTTCTTTCGAACGAACAAAATTTTTAAGTTAGAATAAAAATTGTGTAAAAAGTTTTTGTCAATAATTCGCATGCTCTAATAATTTCTTTCCTTTTTTCGTTTTTTAAATTTTTTCATAACAATTGTACTACATTTCCAAATAAAAGATAGTGTTCCAGACTCGAATAATTATTAAATTTTAATTTTATTTCTTGGCTCGGAGAATTTTCAAAATTACATTAATTACGCACAAGTATCAGAAGAAGTTTCGGAACGATAAAAAAGTCTATCAATTTTGCTAAAAGAATACGAATCATTAACAAGATGATCTGCTTTGTAAATGAAACTTCTAATTATTCTTTCATTCAAAATGATAATAAATCTTGATTTTAATAACATCCTGCAGTTGATATTAGAAATATTTTTACTTGTTAATTGACAAATTAAACTTCTTAATTAAACTTCTTTTCTTTCAAAATTATTCGAATACAATATTTTTCTTTATTTGCTCGAATATTCGAATAAAAGTTTAAAAATGTTTCGCTGTTCGAACAGGGAAGAATTCGAATTTTTTCCAACGATTATAAAAACCGAATAATTTACCATAAAACGAAAGCTAAGGTTCTTGGGTATAACCAAAAAAACCTGAGCCACGTCAAGTGCGCTGTTGGCTGAAGTACTCAAGTCCCTTTTTCGCATATGAAAGATTTTTTTCCGGACAAACGAAGTTTGTAGAAGGAGGGACGAAGCTGCAGAATTTGTGGTATACGACACTCCTATTTTTCATAATACACACACAAACAGCAGGAAAACGAACTCGTCTGTCTGTCTCTTAATTTCCCCTATGCAAAAGCTTCAGCCAAGAATTATAGAACATTAAATAAAAAATATATATAAAATACATCTCATATGTAAAACAGAACAAGTGCGTAGACTTCGAAGAAGTCCGTGTTCGATTCTACACTCGCTCATCGAATTTTTCTGATCTGCTTTGCATGTTAAAAAAAAACAAACTCGCAGCACTAAGACCGATGAAATTTTACGGAACAAACAAGAAAAATCGGGCCTAGAAGAAAAAACTTCCTTCTAGAAGAACAAATTCCAACTCACTGCCAAAATACAAGAGGTTTTTTCGGAATGCTTTTAAACAAAAACAGAATAAACATGCAGGCTTTAAAATGATCTTTAAAATTGTTTGTAAGTAAATTATTGTGCCGTATTGAAACAATTTTAGGAAAAGAAGAAAAGCTACTGAATTGAATAATAGAAAATAAAACAACTTTTAAGCAGAAGAAATTAAAAAAATAAACACAACAAAAACACATCAAGAGCACAGTTTGTAAATAGAACCAACAGAATTCATTAAGTTTTTACTTGAAATTTAATTTCTGAATTTCTGCCCGTTCAAAGCCCAACAATATAATTTCTGATCTAAAATTAAAAATTTATTCTTGATAAATTATTGTAAACAAAACGCTGACCTCGTTGGTTTATATTTTTGGGCTTTCGATTTGTATACAATGAAATATAGGCAAAATATATATTTTTTTATTTACTTGATGTTAATTTTGTTATTCTTACGAAATAAATAAAATAATGAAATTTTTTTAAACCACATTTCATGGCAAAAGAATCAATTTCGCCAGCAGACGCTAAAAAGTGTTGAACTGTTCATTAATTTGAAATTTTATAACGAATCTTTTACAATTGAAGTGTTTGGCCGACTGCATTTGACAACAGTTTGTTTATTTTGAATTTTTTAATTTATCTTTAATTTTTATTTTCTGTTTCTTCTTTTTTTATTTGTTAGTGTCTTTTATCATTTTGGCAAATGCACAATAAAATTACAAACAACTTAGAAAAATATATCCGCATTGAATTAAACAAATTTGTTTCTTCGGAGCTCCAAAATATATTCTATGGAAAATTATAATTTTGTTTTAGAACAAATAAAATGTTTGTATAAAAAACTCTGATAAGAATAAATTCCAATTTAAGAAAACAAAAGCACATGGACAGTGATGGCATAAATGGAAATCGTAGTGGAAATCGCGTAAACATTTTGTGCCACATTTCACAACCGGTTGGTAGTGGCGGTACTAACGCCACTTAATTGGTACTATTTAAATAATTTAACGTGAATTTATCTGAAAGTTTTTGTTACAGATAATTCTGTTTTAATAAGTAAAACAATGTTATACAAAAAGAAGAAGTACTTGTCATGTTTGTTGGTACAAAATATGCAAACAAACTTTCTCCATCTCTTTTTTCCATGCATTAAAAGAGCACCAGAGTCAATGTGGGTGTGTGTGTGTAGGTAAAGAAAAAAAAAACGTTCTGGCTGTTGTTACACACTGCAACAGGCAGAAGTGAAAAATGGCTACTAGATTTTTACACACACAAATTTAGAAAAGACATGAAAAACAATTTAAAAAGTTATGAAATTCTTAGTAAAATTTTATATTTAAGAAGTTACAACATTCTCAACACATCACGCGTGAACATTAAAATTAATGTCTGTCAGTCATCAAATTATGTGACTGTTCGTTGTTTTGAAATTAGCTGACAAAGGAAAAATGCCTTGTTTTTTATGTTCTATAACAACTTTTAAAAAAAGATTTTAAGAAATTAATTATGATTGCTAACGAGTGATTGCTTTAGGTTTAGTTAAAAATTCAAAGTGATCAATTTCACTGGGGCTAATGCAGATCATCAGGGAACCTTTACCCAACATTTCTTATTCCAAACTTCCACTTTAATAAGTGAGAAGCCTAAAACGAATATCAAAGTCATAACAAGAACTCACTGATCTCTTTTCCTGTTTTATTTTCTTACTTTTTATTCTACAATTGGTTGGCTTTTTTCCGATTCTAATTGTAGTTGTAAGAGAAGTAAAGACTTGTTTTTCGAAATATTGTGGTTAAGAGGTTCCCTGCAGATCTGCATTAACACCAATCAAATACGCTTTATTTCTCCACGTGCTATTCTATTGAACTATTTGCTTTAAATTAATTAAGTCACACTTTTTGTCTTTAATTTTATACAAAATTACGTAAAGGGTGTGATTTTTATAAAAAAATATAAAACTTAAAGTTCGCAACACTTTTTTAAATGACAGTTATTTTGTCAGCTGTCAGTGACTTATTTTTTAGTTTGGTTTGTGGAAACTCATATTCAAAATCACGACTCTGCTCGAAATACTTATCGCCTCTATTTCATGGTCAACATAATCCTCCATCTTAAGAATTAGTTCGTTTATTTATGAAACCACCACGTTACACTTTACGCAGCTACAGAAACGTCACACAGTGCGTTCAGAAGATGTCATGGCTGTTGTACAGAAAGACCTGGAGTCGAACCAACGCATTCGATATCGATCAAAATTTCAATACAATTTATAAACAAATTTCGTTCGATATCGAATGCGGTAATTTGGCCCCTGATTCATTCGGCCGTCATCGTGCACTGAAATTCTTTTCGTCTACTTTAAGGAACATTTTGTGGAAAGATCTTGATTTGTGTGCTTGTAAAATCCAACTTAGGCTTAGATTCGGCGAATAGGGCAAATACTACAGCCGTTGATCACGATTTTAATAAGCGAACTTTTGTTCGAAAGCAGACGTCGTCTTCAATTGAAAACTCACGGCGGTGAACACAAGACTAGATCCCGAATTTGGCTCTGCACTCAGTCATATATTTGAAGTCGAATTTTTCTGACCTTTATTCGTGCCGGATTGTGTTAATTCTGTCGGTTTATCTCAATGACGAAGGCAAAGCACTGATCCGCTCCAGCAAAAGCTATTAACTACGTCATGTGTTAATGCAGCACCCTCCTTTGCCTGTAACTGCAGCAAGAAGTTCACTGGCTTCACAAATTCTCTATCTTCTAATTTGGGCTCTTAACACTAGCATCCCCTACTCACCAGTTCTGGCTGAATTCACTTTCTCAATTCTAGTCCACAACAGAAAAAAATGTGCAGGAGCTGTGATTTCAACAGGACGTCGGTACATGTTGCATAATTCGTGCCAGAATGGATTTATTGGGGGCGATCGCGAATTGACCGGCAAGATCGCAATAGAATTTTTATTGGCAACATGTGAAGTCGGTCTGCTACTCCGGTAAGACCGAAAAGATTTTGATAGAAAATGTCATCGAAAATTGGACCTGTAGAATAGACTACGCAATTTAAAGCTCTAATGCCAAAAGGTTGACTTTGTAATAAAGTAAATTCCTGTCATTTAAAAAAATTTAATTTATCTTTCTTTAATCCATTTCAGAGTTCTATACCGCTATAAAAAAACCCCCCTTTTATATGTGAACATTTCGGTCTGTCCGTCTAGCTGTACGAGAAATGGTGGTTTCGAATCCTCCACAATATCTAAAGACTTTGATCTTGTAGCAGTTTTTTTTTAGTCTTGAAAAGAATTTTATTAAAAATCAGTAACATCCAAAACACGGTTCCAGAGCTGGAAAATTTGAACCGATTTCTTTTATTTTTCTTTTTGTTTGCTTTCCTTTTATAATTAAAATTTTTTTATATCTTCAGGGATAATTAAATTGGCATTAGAATTCAAACAAAATAAAAGCGGGTTGGAATAGCTTAAGTTTAAAAGTAACACATGCACGATGGTGAAGGGTATTTAAGAACTTTTATTTCTAATCTGAATTTTTATGATTATTAACTTGGAAAAATATGAATACTTTAAGTAGAATTCAGTGCTAAACAACGTTACTAATAATAATCTTCTAATTCATTTTAAATTTATTTCGTTTTACAATAAGTAAAGAGAAATATTTTAAAAATGAGAGGCAACATCGGAAGTTATTGAAATTATTGTTGAATTGTTGTCAATAAAATATTTCTACAAATTAATTTGTCATGTAAAACATTTTAACACGTTGTTGGTCATTTGATAATATTTTTGTAAATAAATATCGGTTTCAATAATACAATTAATAAAACGTAAATATTTACCAACTAGACAATTAATTAGAAAACAAAATGTCCCACAATATTTTCTGAGAAACACCACACACGCCTACAAGAAATGTTTTCATTTGAAAAACTGTAGAGAAATTCCCTTATTTTAAGATTTTAATTTTCAAAAAGAATGCCCGAAGCAAAACGATATTTTATATCTGCCAAATTCTTGGCATGAACAACAAAAACACGAATCAAAGCAAAATATAATTGACAAAAAGTATCAGTCACTTGTTGCTTCAAACGCCTCGTATTCGCAGTGAAATATTTCAATAAATTTCAAAAGAATTTAACGAGGAAACAAAAATTCAAAAGAACTTTTTGTTTATATTCTACAACAAATTCGACAACTTTATAAAAATAATTCAAATAAATACCTTTTAATTTTGGGAAAACTAACAATTGTATTGGAGTTTTTATTGGATCGTTGCTGTTTTTATAACACGCCAAACAAGCACTTCAAACTAAAATTGTGAATAATTATTTTCACACAAAATCCTCTCCCACTGTTTAACATCTTTATTTGAATACTTGGAAGTTATTTCAAAGCATGTTTTATTTATATTTTAACAATTTCATTACGTTAATAAAACATTTCGTGTTGATATTTTGCACTAAATAATTATTCCCATTTCTTTGGAATTTTATTTTAGATTTCTTAACTCGTAAACACTTTAGCCGTATTTGAATAGAAACATTACAATTGGCCGAACAATCTCTCCGATTTATATTTTTATAAAATTAAGAATGCTGTGCGGTAGTAGACGCTGTTGCGAACATCTGCGAACTGAATGCCGTAACTAGCGAATGCGGCGATTGGACTCTCTCTCTTGCCAAATAAATTCTTAAAAATTTTACACAAAAAAAAGAAAAGAAATAAAATAACGACCTGTAGACGAAAAACAAATAGCAGCCACAGAAAAAAAGTAGAAGCAAATAAAAATTTAAGCATAAAAGTGCCGGGTTGAAATGTTTTTCTTTCTATTAGCCCGATGCTTTTTAGGCACAGTGTTTAGGACAGTCGTAACTCAGGGGAATTTTTAATATTTCAAATACATTTTTCTTTGAAAAAAACCGAAAGAAAAATTTTAAAAATATATTATTTTTCTCAGTTAAGAAAATATTAAATCCAAATCATTTGTGCTCAGAATTTTAAAATCATTAAATGGGTCTTCCTTCATTTTTGAATAAACACACAGATTTAACCCTAGAATACTAACGCTATTCAATCTTAAATCAGTTTAAGTAACGTGGTTACTTCTTTTTTCTTTGTATTTTATTTTAGCTGCTGTTAATTATAGAATAAAAATTAACTTTTAATTCTGTTATCATAATCACAATCGATTTTAAAAGCAACATAAAAACTCATGTTGGAGATTAAATTACAGCTGCAATAAACGAAACGCTCATGGAATAGTTTTTTTTTATGTCCATGTTCTTAGAACACCTGAATTATTAACAAATTTTTCTTCTAAAAAATTATACTTTCAAGTTATAAAGAAATCTACAGTGGGCTTTCAAGATTTGATATGAAATCATATGTAAAGCAAAATATTATTTAATAATAATTTTTATATCATGTTTCGCTGGTAGTTTCCAATCGCTGTAAGGAATTTGTTACCATTGTGATGCTGGATACTTAAGTAGCGAGAATAATAAAAATAAACTAGAAGTAAAAGTTTAGCAATCTAGGGTTAAATGCCATATTATTACAAGGTCTCATGTTACAAAGGCGTTTTTTTTTCTGTCATATATTAAACTTATTTTGAAATTTTTGCTTGCTTAAGAAAAGATTTGATCCATTTATTATACAAAAATATTATCAGTTGCAGCAGTTTTTGTTACCAGATTATGTATTAATAATTTGAAGATATCAAAACTTACTCTGACATACATATATAGGGTGTTTTTTATGAAGTGATACCATTTGGAGTTGGCATCACTGCTTTACTTGACCACCCATTTAACAGCTGATAGTTGTTTTTTGTTTTGTTTGCTTTGACATTTCATTATGGATCGACTTACACCAGAGCAACGCGTGCAAATTGTAGAAATTTTTAATCAAATTAATGGTCGTTTTCGTCAAACTTATCGTGCACTTCGTCCATTCAAAATTTTATTTTCCGATGAAGCCCAGTTTTTGTTGAATGGGTACGTAAATAAACAGAACTGTCGCATTTAGAGTGAGGAGAATCCACAAGCTCTTGTCGAAACACCAGTACATGCACAGAAAATTAGTGTTTGATGCGCTTTACGGGCTGGCGGAGTCATTGACCCATATGTCTTCAAAAACGATGATGGTCAGAATGTTACTGTTTGTGAAAATAGGTGTTCCAGATTGCGCCTTGTACGCGCCAGCCGTGGCGGCCACATGGCCGAAATCATATTTAAACATCAATGTCATACAATTTTCTATCCAATAAACCCCCTTCATTGATATCAAAAATATATTTAATATTTAAGATTTTGAGAGTTAAACCTTCCCCAATATGCAAAATCGTCAGAATACACAAAAATAACAACTGTAGCTTGAATAAAATCGTCAAAAATAAAAGTACCAACGATCCGAAAATTGCGTTTGAATATACTACTATGTTTTATTATGATTTAAACTTGTATCACTCTATAAAAAACACCCTATATAAGAGAAAGTTCAAAGAGCATTGAAATAATATTTGTAAACCATTTATTTTAGTTTTTTTATAAAAACAAGTCTGAAAAACGTTTTGTTGGTTTGCAGAAAACCCACAGAATCTCTGCTGGCAATCAAATCCACAACCATTGAACTGACAGTTTTAGCTACGACTTGGGTTATTTTATTAAAGCTTTTAAAAGAAAATGTAATCTTAACCCTGGAGGGTTACTATCCGCCGAAACTCATTTACTCTTTATCATCTAACTCCTTTTGTAATTGTTCAAATTCTTGTCAAAGTTTAAGAGGAAAAAAATGATTTTATTTTATTTCAGTAAATTTTTTAAAATATTTTTGCTTAATTTGAACCTTAAAAGTTGTTCCGGTAGAGTTAATTTTAAAAACTGTTTGTCGCATCAACTAATATTGATTTCTTTTCTAGAAAAAAGTGCAACATTTCTTACACTTTTCAATAGCAAACGTCAACACTCTGCCACTTGAATGTAAACAATGTATTAGAAATTAGTTCAACTTGATTTACAAAATACAGTTTTTGTTTTAACGCTCCTCCAAGCAGCCACTTTTGAGAAAAGGGGTAAAAATATATAACATATTTTCCAGAAGAGAAAGCCCCATAAGAGTAAACTTAATGCACAAGAATGAAGAGTAACCATCCAGGGTCAATAAGGATATAATACATCCTTCAAAATTGCAAGATATTTAAATAAGATTTTGTGCTTTTATTTAAAAAAGTTCGGCAAAAGAATATAAAAGTTTTTTTTTTTTTTTGAACAAAGTAAAAGTGCATTTTCTTAAATTTAAGAACTTGGCAGATATCAAATTTTTCCTAAAAATAAAGGTTTCGTTAAAATTTTATAATATTTTTGTAAGTGAATAACAAATTCAATAATATTATCAATATAAACCCAAATATTTATGAATAAGCCAACTAATTAGAAAACGAAATATGCAACAGAATGAAAGAGACGCTCTTACCGAGTGGCATCCATATCGGCAGGGTACGCGTGAAACCGTTTGTCAATTTTATACGGAATGAATCATTAGAGTTTTGAGCTCAATGGCATAGAAAAGCATTACAAATCACGTTACTTCCGTATTTCTAATACGAAAAAAAGTAATTATTTTCAAACACTCAAATTGACCCACTGTGCCTGAATATAAATACATAAAATACAGCAGACTTATTTTTTCAAGACATTCAACTAAACAATTGTTTAAACAATAGAAAAACAAAATAAAATCAGCATGCAAAAAGATATCGAAATATAGTGAAATTATTATTTAAATAAATTTTGCTCAATAGAGTGAATCATGCCGTACCAAAACTAAACAATAAGCCAACACCCATACAAACAACAATTTAAGTAACTTCAGATATATTCGTTAAGACTTTTATCGGTCTTAATTCCCATGTACTCTGTTGTTGGCGCATAAATTGTGTTTCGTTGTGTGGCTGCTACAATTCTGTAGGTCTGAGCAGAGAATATTTTTCATCAGCCGTCTGGTAAAAAGTGCTAAAATCAAAATCGCATTTTCTATCTTTGGGATTTTGTTTTGTGTCTGTTTCTGTTTCTGTTTGGTGTTGTTTTTTAATTATTTCAGCCCAATCGTGAAATATATAGAAAACAAAGAAAAAGGGGAACCGAGAAAACAAAATGCGTTGAAAAAATTTTCTTAAAGGGAGACTTGTTTGGCTGAACAGTTAGATAGATTTCGAATCGATAGATCAAATAAATACAGTCACTCAAACAACTGTCCCAGTGTTTGATTTATGCTCACAAATATGAGTACAACAACAAAACCGTGGTCTCAGTTATTCTAAATTTTGCATGGTTTGTTTATTGCACTTTTATTCATAACTGCAATTGCATAAAATTGTTGTAATATGCTACATGTACAAAAATAATAAAAATTTTTATTGAAAGGGCATTGGGACAGTTTTTTGACTTTACATTTCTAATTAAATTTTTTAATTTTTTTTCGCCTAATATTTTGGATATCCTCCTTTCGCATTAATAACAGCCTCTATACGGCGAGGCATACTTTCCACCAATTTTCTACAATCGTTTGCATCAATATTATCCCACGCTATTCTGACATTTCTCCATAATTCATCCAAATTTCCAGGCGTACCCACAACCCCTCTTTTGAGAACACCCCAGAGGTGTTCGATGGGGTTAAGATCAGGTGACTGGTGCGGCCAATCAAGAACTTTGTAGCCATTGTCTTTAAGCCATTTTTGAGTTAGTTTGGCAGTGTGTTTTGGGTCATTATCACGTTGAAAAATGACATCGGACGTTTATAATGCAAATTTTTCGGTAGTGGCTGGCAGATTGCATTCTAAAATATTGATGTAGGACTGCGCAGTCATCGTTTCAACTATTCTGTGGACAGTCCCAACTCCCTCTGCCATCATACAACCCCATATCATTACGGATCCACCACCAAACTTTAAAGTTGGTTTGACATCTCTTGGTTGCAATGTTCTTCCTGGCTTTCGCCAACACCATTCCCTACCATCCGACCCAAGACGATTAATCTTGGTCTCATCTGACCAAATCACTTTTCCCCAGTCTTCTAGTGTCCATGAGGCAAATTTTTTAGCAAAGTCTAACCGCAGTTTTTGATGCCTTTTGGTGAGCAATGGCTTTTTCACTTTAGCACGTCCCTTCAAGCCAGCTGATCGTAGCGTATTTCTAACAGTTTCTGCAGAAACGATAATATTTTGGGATTCGGCAAGCTGCTTTTGTATTTGCACTGCGTTTTCCACTTTATTTTGCCGAATATCTCGTAGAATCTGCCGTTCTGTGGTCTGAGACAAAATTTTTTTTCTGCCTCCCCTGGACGGAGCTGGTAAATTCGACATCGTTTGACGCACTCTCCCTACGCTGGTTTTAGAAATGTCGAGAAGTAATGAAATCTCACGGCAATTTTTACCTTGGAGTAAAAATTCCTGAATTTGATTAATTTTCGACAAAGCTAGTGAACGAACCATATTAAACTTAAAAAAACGTTGAGATGTAATACAATAATAAAACAAAAGAATTTAAATTATTCCTACCTCTCCAAAAATGTTACTTTGAAATGAAAAATTAAATTCCGAAAACTTTTTTATGAAAAAAACACGTACAGCTTCCACGAGTAATTAAACACAAAAAACTGTCCCAATGACAAATTTCGCAGATTTTGCTAAATATTTATAACGGTATATATTATAACAATTTTATGCAATGGCAGTTGTAAATAAAAGTGCAATAAACCAACCATTCAAAATTGAGAATAATTGAGACAACGGTTTTGTTGTTGTACTCATATTTGTGAGCATAAATCAAACACTGGGACAGTTGTTTGAGTGACTGTATCTGGAGCGATCAGATAAGTGTTCTAAATTAAGAGAGATGGCCAATAGGTCTCGCTAGACTATTTATTTGTTATTTTAAATATTTCAAGAGATCAGTCTCTGGTCGATGTTTAAGTACATTTTTTTGTGTTTTCTTTTCTTAAATTTGTATTCGTGCTTTTCTTTTTGCCGCTATTTTTGCTTTTTATTACAACGCAAATAAGTGCTGGCTGACAACGTAGTTGTTTATACTAACAATTTTCTGAAGTACGCATTATGGGAATTAGTTCGTTATAACCGAGTTCACTGTAAGCGAGTTTGATTGCATATATCTTGTTCAAGGGGAATCCCATTTCTTACCTCAGACCGGCATTCAGAGGTCCTGCAGCGTATTATTATTAGGAACAGTGAAAAGTAAAGGATAATAATCGCTGCACCCATTTAATGTTATCCTTTTCACTGAAGTGCTGATTTTTCGCTGCAGTAACGACGAAGGCGGTGGCTGCAATGCTTCCTGTAGTATATGATAAAGGCAAACACGCTGATATGGATCCATTTTAGCAAGTTTCAACTGTACTTGTTAGGAAAAATGTTTCATCATATTTGTTATCAAATTCAATAAACTAAACATAAGAGATATTTTTAAAGGAGGCGGAATAGAATATCCTGAACAATAAAAAAATGTTTACAATAGATTTTAATTGGATGCTTAAAATGCATGTGCATAAACGTAGAAGGATTTGTAGGAGCTATTCGAATCAGTTAAGGAAACTAATTAAGAACAAATTTATTTTCCTTCCTACGGATTTATGAATAGGAAACATTTTAGTGTCAATGACAACACGACAAATTGGAATATTCGACATAAAAGCATATATTTTACTGTGGCAAATTATTATTTTAAGAAATCAGTAAATAAGTCGTTTATAGTAAAAATGTGTGGTTGCATAAGAAATTAAATTTTTATTTAAACTATCAAAACTATTTAACTTCTTGGCGGATATCATGCGGTTTATAACATGCTAAGAATTACGGTGAGAAGGACATGCACGTGCATGTCGTGGTTAAATTAACTTGATGTCAATATCTTTTCTCAACACTATCACACGGAACTTATACTGACTTTTAAATTATAGCAACGATGTCTATATGAGAAAGCAAACAAGGCCAGCACATGGCCATCAATACAGAAGCATGATTCCTTTGAACATAAAGGAATTTTCTTAAAAAAACACTTAAGCTCCGTGCAAGGCAGGACATGGATTAATGCGTGCAATTTATGTGCAAAAGTTTATTGTAACTTATACATTAAAAATTCATGCACATTTTCGTAATTTGTTGCAATTATTTAGTTGCTCTAAAATAAATATTTTTCACTTCCGGTTATGAAAATTGAAAATATTAAATATTTGGAAAATTATTCCGTTTTGAAAATATCCAGTTCCCATCAGATCTCCACGAAGCTGTCCTCACTATTTCTGAGAACCCCTCAAAATATGTGTGAATATACATTTAAGTGTGTGGGTGTGTGTGTGCATTTGTGTGCGTGGCTCGCTTACAACTCTTGAATGGCAGAATCGAATTAAAGCGAACAGGCGGGAGACTAAGATTTCCTGAAAATTTCCAACGATTCAATCTAGAAAATTTCGAAAAATAAAATTTTTAAAAACTGTTTTTTTTAATAACTTCTCAACTGCTTCACCGATCAAGTCGATAAAATAATTTTAACTTTTAAAAACCACGTCGTTCACCGCAAATCAGTTAATACGTTCGTGAGATATCGTTCAGAAAAAAATTCAATTAAAGAGATTTTTTCGGAAAACTTCGAATATATAAATCTGATCAGTAAGTGATCTCGATCCGTCTATGAAAATCGAAGCAACAGCGTTCATACACCAAAATTTTATGTAAATTTGATCTGATCATTTTCCAAAAGTTTGCAGGAAAAGCACAAAAGCCTTGTAAAATTAAAACTGTTGAAAATATTGAAATAAAATTTCAAGTCTAGATTAAAAGCAAACAATTCAATTTTAATCTAGACTTGAAAATTCTGCTTCAACATTTCAAATAGTTTTCATTTCATAACGTTTTTTGCTGCTCCTGCAAGCTTTTCAAAAATGATGGTTCGTTATTTTGCATTTGAGGTGACGATATTCGTATATATTTTTCATGAATAAAATCTCATTTTAAATGTATTTTTTAATTTATTTTAAAAATGTTTATTCTTTTGCTCATTTTTTATATGATTTTTTTTTTATTTTTTTTTTTAAGATATTCGCATGAAAAGTTTTTATTCTCTTTTTGCTCGAATATTCGAATAAAAGTTTATACTTATTCGCCTGTTCGAATGAGAATATAAATTTCTGGAATTTTATTGAAACGATTATAAAAGTCGAATAATTGACAACTCTAGTCTGCTGTTGGCTGAAGTAGTGAACACAAGACTGCGGTGCCTCAATTCTCGAGTTCGACTCCGCACTCTGTCGAAGGCATAATATAATTTCGTCTGTTGTACAGATTTCTTTTGTTATACGGTAAGACATGTTTTATCACCAAAATTCAACTTAGGTAACACTAAAGGTGTTTTCTTTTGTGAAAAACATGCAACATTTTTTCTTTTATTTTCGAAAAGGTGGAGTTTTGAAAAATTTGCAAATATAAACCATTTTTTTGCGAGGGATATTGAATTAATTTATTGAATTAATTCCTCATCAATATTTTAAATTTCTAATGGCAAAATGTTGGCAGTTTTTGTTAAAAAGTGTGGAAAATGTTGCATTCTTTTTTAGAAAAGAAATCAACATAACTTTCCGCAGTGGCCTTTTACTGAGACACCTCTTGTTTTACATTATTTTACTCCATTTTCTCACTTGATTTCGCTTCATATGAAAACATAAGCACACGCTTATTAACGCAAATACGTTTATGGTAAAATATATCGGCAAACTTTTAGTTAATAGCTTAAATATATAAGACGTTTTTTTCATAAAAAATCTGACACAGGATTTATAAAGTTTGACTTTTCGAGCAACTTGTAGTTGGAGAAAGCTGGCAAGAAAATTGTATTGAAGCATAAACATTTTCTTGTAATAATTTTTGTGTTTTTTCGAAGGAGATAAGCTCAACCGTACAGGTAACACACGCACACACACACATACGTTTAAATACACACGTAGTTAAATAATAACACAATATTATAGCTGAATTACGTAGGAAAAGTAGTCTGACAATATTGTGTATTTCAATGTAAACTTTAAACAAAATTTCCTTTTTAAATATAAAAAAACCACCATCTTCACATATTTTTGTGATCAAGTCTTTAACTAAATAATATTTAAAACTTTTCATGATAAAAAAAGTTTATGACTTTTTAACACACGCAGGAAGGATGTGTTGACACAAGACAAAGTTTCTGAAACAGCAGATAAACGTTAATGCATTCGTAGTGGGCGATTAAGTTTTTTTCCCATTAGCAATAAGATGTAAGAATTTAAGGGAGGTTGTTTTTAAAACATAAAAAGTTTGTTATATTTAATAAAAAAAAAATAATTAATTAAAGCAGAATTGAACAACTAAATTTATTTGCAAATATAATTTATAAATTTTTTTTGCTACAACAACAAACAAACTGACACGACTATTTAAAGTTTGAAGCAAAAAGTTTGCGAATCCATAAGCTGGCAAATAAAAACTAGAATTATAAATATTTAAAACCCGCAAATACTGTCACGACTTAATCCACTTGCAGTAAATAATTTAAGCGGCATCCAAAAGATTTTACTACCAAACAAAAAAGTAAATAATTTAATTAATTTATTAATAACCACACATACCTGCTACATTCATTTGACAATTTCATTAACGATTCCAAACGATGGTTTTAAAATTATTTTTACTGCAATTTTTGCTGGCTTTTATTAAATTAACAATTTTTTTTTTTTTTTCATGCAACAGTTTTTAGTGTTCGTGCAGGGGGGTTGCATGTAGTGGAAATTTAATTTAATTTTTTTTATTTTTACTTTTAGTTTTTAACAGCCCAGCAATCGAAACGTTAGTTACATGCACATACAAATTTAATAGTTTTTATTATGTTTTTTTCTTCTCTGTTTTTCCAAAGTGCTTTTCATAACCAGAGGCATGAACTTAATACATTAAGTTTCAACTTGTTTTTATTGCCCGTCTGAGTTAACAATTATTTTAGAGAATTTCATATGGTTGGGTATGACTTCTGTCTACACAACCGCACACAAAACATATTGTGCACACACATACATACATACATCTGTACTTATTTATGCGGCATATAGTTTCGTTTAAATAAATTGTATTGCAAAATGTAATGAATAAATGATTTGGTGTATCCATTAGATGAGAATTTATTTTGTTTTTAATGTTATTATTTTGATGGAATGCAATTCAATTTCTAACATCGTGATGCAGAATTCTTTCTTAATTATACAGTTGGGAAATTTATGCGACGTGCGATGCAGTAACTTCAGTTGACTGGCGGGCGATTGAATTTCATATCGAGTTTATTGAATATTTTTCGTTTGCATCGGTATTGCAAAAGGAGAACACCAAAATTGTACCAAAAAGATCATAAAACTTTATCTTTTCGACTCTGTGCCCCGTTTCTGTAACTGGAGTGAGAACTTCTCGCACTGAAAATATTGTCGTCACTCTGTGGAACACAGGATGAGACAGAATATATTTCTTAATGCATTTAGAATTTTTTTGGTTTTTTTATAAAAATAATATATATATTTTTCTATGGATAACTCTACAGTAAAAAGCATGACAACCACAATTATTTAGTTTTTCGATGTGAGAACTTGTCACAGCAGTTACCGAAACGAGGCACTGGTTGTACTAAATAAAGAGCTTTCAAACCAGTTCATATTTTGTGGAATTGTCGTTCTTTAAACTCTTTAATTTCAATTACGTGCTCTTTCCTTTTTCCCCCAAAATTTTACTAAAAAAATCATAGTGATCAATTGAGGGGTTTTAGTTAGTTTCTATGAGCATTTCAGTGGGCCTAATGCAGATCATCAGGGAACCTTAAGCCAACATTTCTTAAAATAACTTAAGATATTTATTTCAAACTTCCACTTTAAGAAGTGAGAAGCTTAAAACAAATATCAAAGTCATAACAAGAACTCACTGATTACTATTCCTTTTTTATTATATATTTCATTACATTTAAATTATATATATTTAAAACAATAACTGAAATTGATGTTGGAAGATATTTATTTCAAACTTCCATTTTTTGAAATAAGTGAGAAGTTTAAAAACAGATATCAAAGTCATAACAAGAACTCCCTGATCACTTTTCCTCTTTTATTTTCTTACGGTTTTCTTCTACAATTGGTTGGGTTTTTTCCCGACTCCTCAATTGATCACTTTGAATCTTTTAATAAGATTTTGAGATAAAAGAATCAGCGCATAATAAAAATTAAAGAGTTTAAAAAGCTTTTAATTGGTACATTTTTTAGTTTTCTCTGCTTACTTAAGCTAAACCATGATTATAATTGTGATATATTGTTAATATATTATTTTTTTTTTTTTTCGATTTATAACAAGTCTATAAAACAAAATTTTGATACAAATTGATAAAAAAAAAATGTTGATAAAAAATTTATTTCATGAGACTTTCAATATTTCTTCTTTAAAGAACAAATTTATTTGTTCTTGAAATTTTCTTGTTTCTCGAATTTGCGGCTGAAACTTATTAAGCGTGCCTTATGTTTTTCTTAATATATTATTTATAACATTCTCGAATCAATACGAAAAATTCTTCGCACATGAAAAATAATTTTTCTTCAAATTAAATTCATTTTTGAAAGAAATAAAGTCAATATATTTTTGCTCTACTTTAGTCTTATGTTTGGTTTTAATATACGCCCCATGAAACAACCTTCAGTGGATATTATATTTTTTTTCGATTTATAACAGGTTTATAAAACAAAATTTTGATAAAAAATTTATTTCATAAGACTTTCAATATTTCTTCTTTAATATAGAGTGTAAAAAATTTAAATACTGATTGTTTTTATAACAAAACCTCAAAATTTAAAACTTGTTATTAAAATGATAAGAAAAACTTTATGAATACATAAAACTCAATATTATAAATCGAAAAAAAAACAATAAAATTGTAAAAAGGCACGTTAATCGAAAAATTATGTGTCCCCTGCCTCCGTCAGTAAAAATTATTATGAAATATTAAAAAATTATTAAATAAATATCGCCCTAAAATATTTAGCAAAATATGTTTGGAAATATTTTATATATTTTGGAGTCAAAAATTACCTTTAAAAATGATGACACGCCGATTTGTTGAAAGAAACTTTTTCACTTTTCATACACTTTTTTATATATTTTTTTATTTTTTTTTTTATTAATTTAACCACTTTTTTTTTAAAACACTAAATTTTATTATTTTTTTTATTTTTGCATATTTTCTTATCATGGATATTTTTCTTATATATATTTTTTTTACTTATACTTTTAAATTTCCTATTTTGACTTCTTTCATTTTGCTTTTTCATTCACTAAAACACTTTGAAATCATTATCACTTTTAAATCTTATTCAACGGAACGACCGAACTTAACGATTCAAACGCGATAATACGCGCACTATGCGATTTAAAACAACGCGTTTAGTTTTTCAACACTTTCAGATCCAAATATTTAAATATTTTATTATTTATTTCACTTTTATATCAGGATATTTATTAAATTTTTTATTTGATTATAAAAAGACTATATTCATTTATTATAAAATTTTTAGTTTAACAGATTTTATTATTGAAATTTATTTAAGTTATCATTTAAGTACGTTGTAAGTTAGACAGTTTTTCGTGTCTTAGTGCTGCTGGAAGTTATCTAAAGTCGAAGGATATAGTGATGCGTAGTAATAAAAGTAGATGTATTTGCACCAGGGAGCGTGAAGAACCATTATTTTCCAAATTTAAAGAGAGAATACCAAACTAAATTGCGATGAGCACAAGCAATACGCCAAGGAAATCGATCCTAGATAAAGAACACACACTAGAAGTGCCAAGGATTAGACTTTATTAAACAAAAAATATGTTGGCAACGACTATAGAAATCTCAAAGCCTAACAGCTCTTAAATGTAACAGCAAGTGTTCACATGAGGCATTTATGCCCAACGAGATCTTAACATGTAACAATTATGTGCCAGGAATTGACAAAATGGAGCAAATAAAATCTTAACAATAATTTTTTGGTTCTCAGAAATTCTGGATGACCTGCCAAACAGCCGATATAAAATATAATTTATTAAAAATATTTTCTCAATCAATAATTTATTTTCAATTCCTATATTTTTTATGTGTCTCAACTAACTGCTCTTACGCTTTAGATGTTTGTATGAAAGTAAATAAAATGGGTTTTAGCAAGCGTCTACCTCTCAAAACAAGACTATAAAATGTCCAGTCCTTCGTCTACTTTCTGCAGGAAGCAAATAAACAGTGTAATAAAAGACAAAAATATTTCAAAATCTATTGAATATATAAAGTAAAAGATATCAGTCTTATCCCGTCTAATCAGTATTTATGAAGTTTTTGCTTAAGTTTGATTTTATGATAATCTCGTCTCCAGACACAAATAAGTACATAAATTCATGGAAAAGATTTTATAAAGTTGTCTAGTTTCTTTATTGTTGTTTTGGCCAGAAAGTAATATCTGTTATACACACACACACATATGATCAAGTCTGTGGGGTTAAATAGTCCACAGACATAAGAAATTTATTTCAATAAAAATGGAAACGTGAAGTTGAAAGTTTTCGTAGCCAAGATTTCTCAAAACGATACGGAGTATTATTTCTATTTATATTAAATTGAACTTCACAAGATAGAAACGTTAACAGCATTTAATCTATTTAAATTTTTCTACTTTCGTATTCATAAATTTTAATTTCTCAAAATTTTTATATTCAACTTTATGGCAACAAGTCTTATAAACGACAACAGCCCAATAACTTTGAAACTAAATGTTTCATTAATTTCTACCTTATTTTCACTCTCTTGTCGTTCGAGCCACTGCGACATACAGGAGTATGAAAACAATTTGATTCCACATTCTTTTTAATTTCTTTTTTTTTTAACAAGATAACATCGAAGGACATTTTAGTGCTGAAAAGCATGCAAACTTATCGCCAACTACACTTAAACATACACACCAATGCGTACACAAGTTCCTTCCCTCTTTTTATATGTCATCGAAAAAAAGTCATGACATGATAACAATCACAACTGCAAACAATTATAATTTCATCAGAAACTTTATTATTTTTTTTTTCTTTTTCTATATAGAAAATAATATGTGGAATGAAAAATATAGTGACTCAATACGATTGTAAGGAACCACGGTGATCCCCTTGCATTAAAACAATGAAATATTACTTTCGCAAATGACACATAACAAAGAAGAGATGAAAATTTAGCAATTGTTGGGAAACTTTTATATTAACGCTGGGGAATTCAATATAATATTAAATCCATTCAGAAGTTCAGAATCTTGAGATGCTTTTAAATATTTCCTTGAAAATCTTCAACGCTGGGAGTTCAAAAGACAGTGGTGATTAGGGTCGCTAGTCGAGACTATTATTACCATTCCGGAAGAAATTAATAATAGAAATTTTCTTTTATTTTTTGGAACTTTTAATATTCTACGGAGGCACCCTACAAATATAACAAGACAAGGATTATTATTAATTTATTAATATTTTACGAAATGAAATCAGGCACAGATTTTGATCATGAGTTGACAACTTGCGTCTTATTGTATTAACATTCTGACCGAAACGATTTAGACCAGTTAATATATTGGTATTGATATTATTGCATACATATAATGAAAACAATGTGTACTTAAAAAGAATCATATATAAATTTAAATTTGCATTTACATGCAACTCAAGATGTATAAAACTTCGATCAATCATTGCTTTTCTGTAGGCCGTGATATAACTGCCTGATTATTTGCAAGTTTTCCGAATAACTTTCATATTTTAAAACTTTTCTAAAGAACTTCTATGTTAATTAAATTATTATATTAAATTTCCTTCATCCTCTATCATTATTAATTTTGTTCGTTATTAAAATAAACACTTATCTTAAAGAGGCCCTTAATACAGGCAATAAATGTATTCAAGACTTTTCCTAAGATGTTCGTTACCAGCTCTAATGGAGTTTATATTTGATACAAGGAACCGCCCTGCCAGCCTAAAAATAATTATTAATTTTTGGATTAGTAATATAACATGTTATTGTAATGGCAACTGCATACGATCTATTTTTAGCTAACGATCACAAATGTCCTCTTATAAAATTTTTAAAAGCGTATTTGAAAAAAAACATAATCAGCTAAAAACCACTTTCTCCGTAATTGTTCACACGATCGTGTTTTTGATCTTAACCTCCCATCAACAACATCCATGTCTTCAAAACTGTTGTTTGCATTTTTTAACGTTAGCACACTCCAACAGAACTTGTTTTCCACACAATTAGAACACGTACAACCCAAAACTGCTATAATGAGGCTAATATTAACACTACGTTTTCTAAGGAACAACACCAAATATTTGGTGAGTAAATATATCTTCCGAAAAGCAACAAATTAAAGAATGCTAATGTCCGTAAAATATATCTTAAAACCTGTACCTTATAAGAGAACTTGTATCAATAAAATTCAATTTAAAAAAAACCTATTCTAATTAACTCATATATTGTGTTTATGGCCGTATACTTATTAGTATAGGCATTTCTTGTTTCTTGAATTTGCGACTGAAACTTATTATGCATGTTTAGTATTTTTCTTAATATATTTTTTATAACATTCTCGAAAGAACTCGAATAATTTTTCTCGTATGAAAAATAATTTTTGTTCAAATTAAATTCATTTTTGAAAGAAATAAAATCGTAATTTATGCTCTACTTTAGTCTTATATTTGGTTTTCATATACGCCCTATTAAACAACTTTCAGTGGATAAATTTATAAATTTTAGTACGACCTAAACATTTTCGAAGCAAACTCTCAGGCGTTCGTAATTAGTAAGCACAAAGTTTTAGAAGAACAAGAGACATGAAATAGGCAGTGATAAAATTGCACATGATAAGCAAGTAAGATATTGAATTTGCACATCGAGAAGCTTCCAGTGTTTTTTTTTTCGTGGGGCAAATAATTGTTAAGCTGCACCTGCACTATAATTTCACAACCCGTTGCGAATACACTATAATATTGGAATGTATGTATGCACATACTTACATATGATTCCCGGTGTTTATAGACATTTTATATGCGTACACACACACACAATGTGTACTTTACAGCTTATAAGTATGTAGGAATGATGCAGTCCGGCAGGGAACGACTCTCAAGGTGAAGTTTTCTCAGACAACTTTTATATCCCAGCACTTGTTACAACAACTATTAACTTAAGACACTGTTATTATTTAATAAAACACTTTAAACTTATTATAAATCAATATTTTAATTAATTTCGCGGAGCTACGATGTGAAACGTGTCGAATTTTCTGTAAACTAGTTTTCTCTTACTTCTTTTCAGTCTCTTTCTTTTATTCTACTCCTGTGTACTAATAATGTGGTGTGCTAAAAAGTTTAGCAGTAGCCCCCTAAGACATACATCGCAAAATTTCTACTCAGCACTGCCAAGTGTACAAATTTAATTCACGAATGGAATTCATGATAGAAGAGCGCTCCCCACTAAACAACCTACAGTGAATAAACTTATCAATTTAGTAATACCTTCACATTTTCGAAGCAGACTCTGAGGCGTTCGTAATTGGTAAGTACGAAATTTTAGAAGAACAATAGACATGCAATAAGCTACGATAAAATTGCACAAGATAAGAATATGAAGGAATGAATTTGCACATCGAGAAACTTCTACAGATTTTTTTTCTTGGTGCAAATAATTTTTAAGATGCGTCTGCACTATAACTGTCACAGCCAATTGCAAATATACTTATATAATGGAATGCATGTATGAACACACTTACTTATGATACGCGATGTTTAGAGACTTTCTGTATTGGTACGTACACGCAACCACACAATATGTACATTGCAGCTTATAAGATGTCTGAATGGAGCAGGCCGCCAGGGGACAGCTTTCAAGGTGAAGTTTTCTCAGACAACTTCTATATCCCAGCACTTGTTACAACAACTATTAACTTAAGACACTGTTACTATTTAATAAAACACTTTAATATTATTATAAATCAATATTTTAATTAATTTCGCGGAGCTACGATGTGAAACGTGTCAAATTTTCTGTAAACTAATTTTCTTTTACTTCTTTTCAGTCTCTTTCTTTTATTCTACTCCTGTGTACTAATAGTGTGGTGTGCTAAAAAGTTTAGCGTAGCCCCCTAAGACATGCATCGCATGATTTTAACTCAGCACTGCCAAGTGTACAAATTTAATTCACGAATGGAATTCATGATAGAAAAGTGCACCCCACTAAACGACCTACAGTGGATAAACTTATCAATTTTAGTAATTCCTTAGCATTTTCGAAGCAGACTCTGAGGCGTTCGTAATTAGTAAGTACGAAATTTTAGAAGAACAAGAGACATGCAATAAGCAACGATAAAATTGCACAAGATAAGAATATGAAGGAATGAATTTGCACATCGAGAAACTTCTACAGATTTTTCTTCTTGGTGCAAATAATTTTTAAGCTGCGTCTGCACCATCACTGCCACAACCCGTTGCAAATATACTTAATTAATGGAATGCATGTATGAACACACTTACTTATGATTCCAGATGTTTAGAGACTTTCTGTATTAGTACGTACACGCAACCACACAATATGTACATTGCAGCTTACAAGATGTCTGAATGCAGCAGGCCGCCAGGAAACAGCTCTCAAGGTGAAGTTTTCTCAGATAACTTTTATGTCCCAGCACTTGTTACAACGACTAACAACTTAACACACTTTTATTATATTTTAAAACACTTTAATATTATTATAAATCAATATTTTAATTAAATTCGCGGAGCTACGATGTAAAACGTGTCAAATTTTCTGTAAACTAGTTTTCTCTTACTTCTTTTCAGTCTTTCTTTTATTCTACTCCTGTGTACTAATAATGTGGTGTACTAAAAAGTTTAGCGTAGCCCCCTAAGACATGCATCGCATGATTTTAACTCAGCACTGCCAAGTGTACAAATTTAATTCACGAATGGATTTCATGATAGAAGAGTGCTCCCCACTAAATGACCTACAGTAAATAAACTTATCAATTTTAGTAATGCCTTAACATTTTCGAAGCAAACTCTCAGGCGTTCGTAATTAGTAAGCACAAAGTTTTAGAAGAACAAGAGACATGAAATAGGCAGTGATAAAATTGCACATGATAAGCAAGTAAGATATTGAATTTGCACATCGAGAAGCTTCCAGTGTTTTTTTTCGTGGGGCAAATAAATAAGCTGCACCTGCACTATAATTTCACAACCCGTTGCGAATACACTATAATATTGGAATGTATGTATGCACATACTTACATATGATTCCCGATGTTTATAGACATTTTATATGCGTACACACACACACGCCATGTGTACTTTACAGATTATAAGTATGTAGGAATGATGCAGGCCGGCAGGGAACGACTCTCAAGGTGAAGTTTTCTCAGACAACTTTTATATCCCAGCACTTGTTACAACAACTATTAACTTAAGACACTGTTATTATTTAATAAAAAATTATTATAAATCAATATTTTAATTAATTTCGCGGAGCTACGATGTGAAACGTGTCGAATTTTCTGTAAACTAGTTTTCTCTTACTTCTTTTCAGTCTCTTTCTTTTATTCTACTCCTGTGTACTAATAATGTGGTGTGCTAAAAAGTTTAGCGTAGCCCCCTAAGACATGCATCGCATGATTTTAACTCAGCACTGCCAAGTGTACAAATTTAATTCACGAATGGATTTAATGATAGAAGAGCGCTCCCCACTAAACAACCTACAGTGGATAAACTTATCAATTTTAGTAATACCTTCACATTTTCGAAGCAAACTCTGAGGCGTTCGTAATTAGTAAGCACGAAATTTTAGAAGAACAAGAGACATGCAATAAGCAACGATAAAATTGCACAAGATAAGAATATGAAGCAATAATTTGCACATCGAGAAACTTCTACAGATTTTTTTTTTCGTGGTGCAAATAATTGTTAAGATGCGTCTGCACTATAACTGTCACAGCCAATTGGAAATATACTTAATTAATGGAATGCATGTATGAACACACTTACTTATGATTCCAGATGTTTAGAGACCTTCTGTATTGGTACGTACATGCAACCACACAATATGTACATTGCAGCTTATAAGATGTCTGAATGCAGCAGGCCGCCAGGGAACGGCTCTCAAGGTGAAGTTTTCTCAAATAACTTTTATGTCCCAGCACTTGTTACAACAACTATTAACTTAAGACACTGTTATTATTTAATAAAAAATTATTATAAATCAATATTTTAATTAATTTCGCGGAGCTACGATGTGAAACGTGTCGAATTTTCTGTAAACTAGTTTTCTCTTACTTCTTTTCAGTCTCTTTCTTTTATTCTACTCCTGTGTACTAATAATGTGGTGTGCTAAAAAGTTTAGCGTAGCCCCCTAAGACATGCATCGCATGATTTTAACTCAGCACTGCCAAGTGTACAAATTTAATTCACGAATGGATTTAATGATAGAAGAGCGCTCCCCACTAAACAACCTACAGTGGATAAACTTATCAATTTTAGTAATACCTTCACATTTTCGAAGCAAACTCTGAGGCGTTCGTAATTAGTAAGCACGAAATTTTAGAAGAACAAGAGACATGCAATAAGCAACGATAAAATTGCACAAGATAAGAATATGAAGCAATAATTTGCACATCGAGAAACTTCTACAGATTTTTTTTTTCGTGGTGCAAATAATTGTTAAGATGCGTCTGCACTATAACTGTCACAGCCAATTGGAAATATACTTAATTAATGGAATGCATGTATGAACACACTTACTTATGATTCCAGATGTTTAGAGACCTTCTGTATTGGTACGTACATGCAACCACACAATATGTACATTGCAGCTTATAAGATGTCTGAATGCAGCAGGCCGCCAGGGAACGGCTCTCAAGGTGAAGTTTTCTCAAATAACTTTTATGTCCCAGCACTTGTTACAACAACTATTAACTTAAGACACTGTTATTATTTAATAAAAAATTATTATAAATCAATATTTTAATTAATTTCGCGGAGCTACGATGTGAAACGTGTCGAATTTTCTGTAAACTAGTTTTCTCTTACTTCTTTTCAGTCTCTTTCTTTTATTCTACTCCTGTGTGCTAATAATGTGGTGTGCTAAAAAGTTTACACAGTAGCCCCCTAAGACATACATCGCACAATTTCTACTCAGCACTGCCAAGTGTACAAATTTAATTCACGAATGGAATTCATGATAGAAGAGCGCTCCCCACTAAACAACCTACAGTGGATAAACTTATCAATTTAGTAATACCTTCACATTTTCGAAGCAAACTCTGAGGCGTTCGTAATTAGTACGTACGAAATCTTAGAAGAACAAGAGACATGCAATAAGCAACGATAAAATTGCACAAGATAAGAATATGAAGGAATAATTTGCACATCGAGAAACTTCTACAGATTTTTTTTTCGTGGTGCAAATAATTTTTAAGATGCGTCTGCATCTAATTGCAAATATACTTATATAATGGAATGTATCTATTAACACACTTACTTATGATACCCGATGTTTGGAGACTTTCTGTATTGGTACGTACACGCAACCACACAATATGTACATTACAGCTTACAAAATGTCTGAATGGAGCAGGCCGCCAGGGAACAGCTTTCAAGGTGAAGTTTTCTCAGACAACTTCTATATCCCAGCACTTGTTACAACAACTATTGACTTAAGACACTGTTATTATTTAATGAAACACTTTAATATTATTATAAATCAATATTTTAATTAATTTCGCGGAGCTACGATGTGAAACGTGTCAAATTTTCTGTAACTAATTTTCTTTTACTTCTTCTCAGTCTCTTTCTTTTATTCTACTCCAGTGTACTAATAATGTGTGCTAAAAAGTTTAGCGTAGCCCCCTAAGACATGCATCGCATGATTTTAACTCAGCACTGCCAAGTGTACAAATTTAATTCACGAATGGATTTAATGATAGAAGAGCGCTCCCCACTAAACACCTACAGTGGATAAACTTATCAATTTTAGTAATACCTTCACATTTTCGAAGCAAACTCTGAGGCGTTCGTAATTAGTAAGCACGAAATTTTAGAAGATCAAGAGGCATTCAAAAGGCAATAATAAAATTGCACTTGATAAGAAAATGAAGGATTGAATTTGCACATCGAGAAACTTCCACAGCTTTTTTATCGTGGTGCAAAAAATTCTTAAGCTGCATCTGTACTATAATTTCACAACCCGTTGCGAATACACTATAATATTGGCATGTATGTATGCACATACTTACATAGATTCCCGATGTTTATAGACATTTTTTATGCGTACACACACCATGTGTACTTTACAGCTTATAAGTATGTATGAATGATGCAGCCCGGCAGGGAACGGCTCTCAAGGTGAAGTTTTCTCAAATAACTTTTATGTTCCAGCACTTGTTACAACAACTATTAACTTAAGACACTGTTATTATTTAATAAAACACTTTAATATTATTATAAATCAATATTTTAATTAAATTCGCGGAGTTACGATGTGAAACGTGTCAAATTTTCTGTAAACTAATTTTCTTTTACTTCTTTTCAGTCTCTTTCTTTTATTCTACTCCTGTGTACTAATAATTTGGTGTGCTAAAAAGTTTAGCAGTAGCCCCCTAAGACATACATCGCACAATTTCTACTCAGCACTGCCAAGTGTACAAATTTAATTCACGAATGGAATTCGTGATAGAAGAGCGCTCCCCACTATACAACCTACAGTGGATAAACTTATCAATTTTAATAATACCTTCACATTTTCGAAGCAGACTCTGAGGCGTTCATAATTAGTAAGTACGAAATTTTAGAAGAACAAGAGACATGCAATAAGCAACGATAAAATTGCTCAAGATAAGAATATGAAGGAATAATTTGCACATCGAGAAACTTCTACAGATTTTTTTTTTCGTGGTGCAAATAATTTTTAAGATGCGTCTGCACTATAACTGTCACAGCCAATTGCAAATATACTTATATAATGGAATGCATGTATGAACACACTTACTTATGATACCCGATGTTTAGAGACTTTCTGTATTGGTACGTACACGCAACCAAACAATATGTACATTGCAGCTTACAAGATGTCTGAATGCAGCAGGCCGCCAGGGAACAGCTCTCAAGGTGAAGTTTTCTCAGATAACTTTTGTGTCCCAGCACTTGTTACAACGACTAACAACTTAACACACTTTTATTATATTTTAAAACACTTTAATATTATTATAAAACGATATTTTAATTAAATTTGCGGAGCTACGATGTGAAACGTGTCAAATTTTCTGTAAACTAGTTTTCTTTTACTTCTTTTCAGTCTCTTTCTTTCATTCTACTCCTGTGTACTAATAATGTGGTGTGCTAAAAAGTTTAGCAGTAGCCCCCTAAGACATACATCGCATAATTTTCACTCAGCACAGCCAAGTGCACAAATTTAATTCACGAATGGATTTCATGATAGAAGAGTACTTTTTATGGTACATATTTTCCACATTCGCAGCATGGTACTATCGCGACTTTTGCAATTTATCACAATATTAATCAGCATTTCACTTTAAATGATCAGTAGGGAATGATATTATTGCAATATTATTAAATAATATTAAATAAATAAAGACGAAGGTTTGTCACTGAATAATAACAAATTTATTTGAAAACCCACATTTGAAATAAACTGTTCAATTGACTCTAGTAGAAGTCTTATTGAGTAGGATGGAAATATTATCAGAAAAAGAGGTGATAAAGTACGAAGCTTTTGAGTGTGTAGGGGAGCCCAAAAATAAAAAGGTTTGAGAAAATTCCTCCATTTTACTGTCAAAAGGATAATGTTTTTCAAAGCACTCAAATAGTTTATACAATTGGTCTTTTGAAAAAGGGGTAACCTGCATTTTTTAGAAGAAATGATATCTATTTGTAACATTCTGTTTTGTCCTCTTCAAGTGTGTTTATATTTTAGCCAACTAGAGACGTATTAATAACAACATCAAATTGCTACAAGTGATATTGTTGCGAGTATGTTGTGTAACCCAAACAAAAAATATGCCATTAAAATAAACTCGTAGTAACTACAGCAGCATCATTAGAAAAACATTTGACAGCGGAAGTCTTAAGAAAAATTCATAAATTTTTCTCCTTTTCCGCCATGATATTATGTCAAGCGACGACCACAGTCTCCAGACAGAAGAGCAAATAAAATATAAAAATATTAAAATGTGTAGAATACAAAACTACTACGTTAATACAGGGTCTTTAAATAAGAGCTTTTCATTCTTAGATTTAAAAGAATTAAAGTGTGTGTAAAATTTTTTTTGAAATTTTTTTAGGAGTTTGAAAGATGAATTTATGCCACGCCTTCCCTGGGTGGAAGCATATGAAATATGTGATTTCATATGACTCTGGTGTATAAAGCAGGCCGATCTTATCCTATGGCCTAAGTTATGTTGGCCACTGCAATTTGTGGTCTATTCGTATAAATCACCGAATCAAGAAAATCGCACAAGAAAAATTCTAATCGGGTAAAATCGCTTGTTCGAAATTATTAATCATCGACCTACAGCGCTTGCCTGGCCAACGTCCT
The DNA here is from genome assembly GCA_963675445.1 of Linnaemya vulpina. Classification (NCBI taxonomy): domain Eukaryota; kingdom Metazoa; phylum Arthropoda; class Insecta; order Diptera; family Tachinidae; genus Linnaemya; species Linnaemya vulpina. The sequence continues at coordinate 22,797,671 of OY776280.1, forward strand.
CGAATTCTCTTGCACACTCCTCGGACAGCGGGGATGCTTCTGTCAGATCTTGTGGTTCGTCGAGGCACGGGCTTTAGTCAATCGCATGCTGAACTTGTGGACTCAAATTTATCCACCAAACTGCGATTAGTCCTCTCGATAGGACGATTCGGACGGTCATAAAACAGGCGAAGCTTGGACTGAATAAATGACAACTGATTTGACAGTTGCAGTTTCTATAAGATGGTCATTATTAAATGTCAAAGTTGTGAAGTCCTTGTTGGAAGACCCTTTATTTTATGTTTTCCCAAAAAAAAAAAATAATGCCTCATATTTCATTTCATTTTTATTACCCTTTTGCAGACAATAATAAAAATAAAAAGTTGTTTTGGTTGGAAACTCCAACATTGAAAGCGACATTTTGAGATGTTTCTCTTGTAACTTCTATTACAGTTTAAATTACTTTGGATATTAACTTCAAGTCTTACTGCCTGTTCTTATAAATAACATAGAAATTTTATTTTGGATATTTATATTGAAACAGCAATAAAAAACTTACTTTTGCTTTCTAAACAGAGTCCTAAAATTTTTTATTTTATTTATAACAACAGGCAGTTGATGTCATAACAGACGATGTACGACGGGCATATTTTAATATTTTGACAAGCCAGACCTGCCCAGGGAATAAAGGAGTTTGTCAGTGCCGGAATTAAACGGGTACAACTTAACCAATCGGCCAAAATATGCAACCGTTTTAGTTGGGAAATTTCTTAACTATTTACTTGCTTTTTTATTTATTTATTTATTTCTTAAGTGAACGTATTGTGATCATTACGGCCCCAATTTCGTAAGTCGCCTGGCGTTAATGAAATTTATTGGAAAGCAAAAAATTTGTTATAAAAACTTAAATAATTGCTGTTGTTTTGTCAACAATTTTTTCACCAAAAATTAATGTCAAAGAGTTAATGGTGTCCCTAAAAGAGTTTAAAAATTTTTATGAAAACTAAAGGTCAAATTGGTTAATAGAGAGCAAAGAGAGTAAACATATTTGTACACATAAATTTCTCTTGCGTTAAGCGATTTACACAATCAGGACCGACAATATAATTAAAAAAAGAATATTTAGTTAACAAGTAAAGGAGTACAAAACAAGGATGTAGTAGCACGAGAAGCTCCTGATTTTAAGCATGAGAGTGGTCTGTAGTATCGTGCTTTTAATTAATTTTTTTTTAACCAAAAAACTTCAACAAAATTGCAGAAAGTTAACGAAACTATTTTCGACTATTCCGCACAGCTGATAATTACGCAGCCTCATAAGGATAACTGTTGGATGACAAAGATTATAATTAAATGGAGTCCTTTTTGTAAGCGTGACATAAAAACCTGATTTTTATATAATTTAAATAAATTTAAAATGTACAAACATTTGAGAAAGCTGAAATTGTATTCAAACAATTCTTTTTTTATAAAATACTTATACCAAAATTATATATTTTCTTTCATATCTCTCGTCTTCTTGCTTCAATATTGATCGGCTTATTAAAATGGAAATCTGTTTGTGAAACATTTATTGACTTGTATTCCCTTAAGTCTGATACATGCTTTTCTCCAGTTTATTTCTTCATTCCAATATTGCAAATCAAATGCTAATCTCGGCTAAAAAAAAAAAATCCTTCGTGATGGCGTTAGTGTGTGGCCATTATTCGCTTAGAGATCTCAAGGAAAAAAACATATTTTTATTTTTGTAAAAATGTGTTTTGGAAATCTCAACATGCATTCACTTGCATGCATAATCTTGCAATTCTCATTGCGGGCTTGTTAGTACAGAATTCATTTTTATATTATATTTTATCCTGCTTATTTTGTCCTGCAATGAATAAGGAAACAAATTTATGTTTAAGAAAATAACGCAATCAAGCATGTATCAGTCTCAATTCAAAGTTACAATTAAAAATATATGGAAAACGGTTGACCCTAAAGTTACAGGTGTGGGCCACTTTCCAATTATTTTAACCGCAAAGCTACAGTTTTCGTCGTTTAATCTCTTAACCCCTAAAACACTATTATTTTAATAAACTTATTCCCACGTGAAAAAAAGGAAATGTAAGAGAATCGAGAACACTAACTGATCGGCTACATAATTTGGAATCTTTTCAAAACAAATCACCTGATATCTCGCGAACATATTACCCGATTTCGACCCGGTTTGCGACGTGGTTTTAGATTATTAAAGATTATTTAGATTTCCGACGTGGTTTTAGATTATTAATAGCCGATTAGTTTGTAGGATTTATCGGTACAGCCGCTGAAAACCTCTAAAGCAACACTTCTAAGCAGCTTTGTTTCTCAATTTTTTTTTAAATTTTTGAGATATTTTAAAGTTTATCGGTTCGAACCGATCCAAATTTATAGGAGAGGAAATTTCAGAAACGCTCTTTTTTCCATTTCTATAAAGAAATAAAGAAAAATAACTGATCAAATATATAATTTAAGAGTTTTTGAAATAAATAACTTTTACGAACTTTTTCCTTAACGATGTCTCACGAACGGATTAAACGATTTTGACTCGGTTTTCAATAATCGACTTGATTGTAAATATCAAGAGCTGTTTCGTTTACGGAATGGGTCGGTGAAGCTATTAAAATATTATTTGCAAAAAACCTACTTTGAAAAATTTAATTTTTAAAACTTTTTACACATATTTTGAAACTTACCGATTCGAATCGGTCCAAATTCACAGGAGAAGTAGTTTTAGAAACTCTTTTTTTTCGATTACTATAAAGAAATCGAGAAGTTTAAGTTAATTTTGGATTTAAAAATAGAACACTTTTTTCGAACTTTATCGTTTAAGATGTCTTACGAACAGATTAACCGATTTTCAGTAACCGACGTGACTTTTTAAATTATAAGAGCCAATTAGTTTATAGAATGAGCCGCTGAAGCCGTTAGAGAGTTAATAAGGAAAACCTAATTTGAAAAATTAAAATTTTTAAACTTTTTACAAATATTTTGAAATTTACCGGTTCGAATCGGTTAAAATTACAAGGAAGTCTAGGTTAAGGAATGCTCTTCAGGATGCCGCGATTTGTTTTAATTTTGTTTAGCTATTCAGAAGCAAAAATTTACATACATACGGACATAGTGACGGTCTTAATCAGGGACGCTTTCTAGAGACCTCCTCAACTTATTTCAAAAGGGGAGAAAACCAATAACTTTCCGCTTTTTTTAAATTTTCAATTTTCCTAGTGGGATATGAAAAAATGGCCTGAAGCAGAAAAAATATTTGTAACAATTCAAATTAAGAGTCCATATTATCGAACACACCTAATAATATTCCAACGTCCGATTTTTTTTCGAACATATTCCGACAAACTCCGTCCCAGAGGTTGTCAGCTAACGCTCCATGGATTCGAAATTTTACTTATTAATTTTTAAGCTGAATTTTTTATTAAAATATTTAATTTTTGCTACATCCCATTATGTACTTTCCGTTTTTATAAATACAGAAAACGAAGCTGATACTGGCAGAAGAAGTGAGTTTATGCAAGACTTAAGCTCAGCACCAGATAATGGCAAGACGATTTAGTAGGATAAATGAAAAAGGAAATGCAATCAATAAGGGATTGAAATCTATACGTGTACTCTCTCAGCTACAGGCTTTCACACACACACACACACACACTCACAGATGCAACTGCAGTCCAATCAAATTAGATGCACACAAACTTGCACGCCTGTAGCAGTTGTATTAATAAGAAAAGTGTCTTCAGTTACATGTGCTCTCGTTCTAAAGTCAAGGGAAATTCAACAAGATTTAAGCAAATCAAAGAAAATGATATGGGAAATATGCAAAATCAAGCAAATAACCTGACAGGAATTCAATGCTAAAACAACGGCAGCTGGTATTCAATAATAAAATGCTGGCGAATGTTGTATAAGAAAGGCTGCAGCTTAAGCTTTTCATAAATGCTGCACGCCGATAATGTACAAAAAACGAAAGGATATTAATTATGAACAGCCTGGAGTAATTGCAAATACGCTTTCAACTTAATTATGTATCGTATTACAAGTTTATAAAGTACCAGAGAAGAGAAGAAGAACATTAAATTGAACGTGATTTTCGTAAGATGTTAATGTAATTACCACCGCAGGAATTTCTATTTCAAACCTGCTGATTTGAATGGCTTAAGTTCACTTTTGACAGGACGACTTATTAATAGTTTTAATGATTTTTAAATGGTCAACGAATGCATGTTGCAGATTTCTATTGCAACCCGGGATACAGAATATGCAACTTGGTGATACACCATGTTGCAGTGCAGACTGGAAGAGAAAATTGTACAATTTACTTAGAACTACTTTTTCTGGGTGTGCCCATAAAACTTATTTTCCAACCTCTGAAACAACAGGGCAACGCAAATGCTTGTCAGAAAGGCAAAATGCTTGACCAAAAGTCAATAGAAAGCTAAAATTAAATTGGCTTGGCATCCGAGGCAAATAACCCAGCACTGCTTCCATAGGAACGGGTATGCTTCCCAGGCATGTAAGTATGTGCTGACACCATCATCCTTAACGATAATGTTCTCCGTATCATGGAAAAAGCTTCTTTGCTTCCTCAATAAGTTTTAAATGATTCTGTGGCCAGATATAAAACGAGAACTTCTTTGGGAGTTAAAACGGTCGCTGCGGTTTCTTACTAAAAGTCGAGGGCAGGGAAGATCGAATACGGACTGACGCTTGACAAGGTGTAGCGAGTGACCTGTCGAACTTTGGTCGAAGCGACGTCTGTATACTTTTGCGGGAATAAGAGATTCTATGGAAGCTTAGCTCTTGTCTACGTTTGGATCCGTTTGTTTTTCAGGTTGCTCCTCAGTTACTGGCGGATACGCTAAAGGAGCAAAACAGGGCCTAAAATTAAAAGCACGGAGTTAATAGCTGATATCGACCACAACATGCATAAAAAGAAACCACCTGTACGGACCTTGTGAATTACACTGATGTAGCTCCCGCTGCTAATAGCACTATCAGATAAGGCTGTTGTGGCACTACATGAACCGCATCTTGAGTGCTGGTCTGCGGAAAATGAGCGCATCTTCTGAAGCATTCTTGAAGAAAACTTTTATATAGAAATTGTAGCGAATTATTTGAGAGTTATAAAGTCTTTATTGTAGGTGCATGTCATACTCTTAATGCCATACACAACTCATACAAACGAGTTACAAAATGTCAGGATCAAATAACAACCGAAATACTTCTTTGTCAAGTTCATTTCAAAAGCACTTTAAAATAAATTTTTAAGGCTGCCAATTAAAATTAACAGACAAACAAACAAACAAACAAACAAACAAAAGAATAGTTTGGGTTTTATAGTTCCTGCATTCAAACAAACACTTAATAACAACAACATTTCAAAAGCATTCAGTTTGATTGAAAATCATGTTTGGAAAAGTGCACTCATACAAGCAAGAAAATAGAATACTTGCAAGCAAACAAAATGTTCTAAATTAAAATGAATATTATCTCGTTGTACAAAAGAATACATTCGTCACAAGACACACGCCAACACACAGACACAATTAGAAACAGTCTGGTCTCTCTGGCAAATGGCTGTAAAATGGCATAAATATTTTTTCTTTGTGCAGCAGAGTTCATATTCTGAAACACAATCAAATGCCAGTGACTGCAAGCTCAAACGGCCAAGTATATTCTTGATCTTGACAATCAATAAAGTGTTGCAGGATAAAAGCAACGAATTTCCTTGGCAGCACAAAACAACAAAAATAAAAAAAAGAATATTTCTAAAAGGTCAAATTGAAAAGTATTAGAAAAGAAAAATTTGCATGCAAAAGTTTTTTAAATTGTATTAGAATTTAAGCCAAAATTATATAAGAACGAGAGATAAAATTTAGTTTAAAATACTTTAAACAAAAAGTTCAACAAATAAAAAATCTTTTTTTATAAATAATATTTTTTCTATTTCTTACTATTCATTAAAAAGAAATCATACAAAATCTTTCAAATTCGCCGTTAATAAACAAAAAATATTTCAAATAAATAAGACTTAAGGCTGCTGTGTCAGTATATTTTTCGTTTATCTATGAAAACTTGAAATGAATGTTACATATATCATTTCTAAATCGTGCGTTACGAAAGAATTTATTTTTGCAAAAATTCTCAACTGCGGATGGGGACAGACTTTCGATGTTTTAAGCAACTATTTGCGGAAAGAACTAAGCAAACTTTTTTGTAAAATCATTCAACCTGCTGCAGCTGAAGACAAAAGTTCTTAAAGAGCAAATAAAAAACCAACAGCAATAATAAGAGACATGCGCTCTTGCAAAATATATTAACAATAAGAGTAAATTTTCAAGCAAAAACAATTCTTCAACATCAACTCAAGCGAGTAAAGTTTAAAAAATTTAAATTTAAATAACATTTTGATAATAAAATTATTAGGTGTTGCCTAAAACGTCCGCACTTTCTTTTATATTTTTAAATTTATTTTCAATTCAATTATCATGTAATATTGTGTTGTTCATATCCTGTATCTCATTATTACGTAAGTCCTTTTAAAGTTATTTTCATTTTTTTGGTTGTTGTTTTAATGAAAACAAAAAGGATTTTGTTAACTCGTAAAGCTTTTCTTTAATTTACAGCAACTGCAAGCTTTTATCGTCAATTATTTTCATTCAAAGAGCTGGTCACGTTATCAATTCAAATTTAACATTTCCTGTTATATTTAACATAAATGTTAAGTTGCTTCACTATAATTAATGTTAACCGGTTAAGTGTTGAGTTCTCATCTGCTGGCAGACATACCAGATGGTTTTGATTTAAAATCGTGGAATTTGGCAGAAACAGATATCGGGACAATTCGTAAAACATAACACCAGGGAAGACTTGTGCAAAATTGGATATATCTTTTTATTTTAAGTATTCAATTTAATATAATTATTTACCGCATAAAATATTTTATGCTGAACAACTTTTCAGTCTTCAATCTCGTAACTGGTCCACCCACGTGCAATATAAATGCGAAATTATTCGTGTTGTATAACAATATCGCCAGTGTGTATGTCATAGTAGAAGATGGTACCAAATATAGGGAAAATATCAAGATACTATAGATTCTTATTGTACACCCAAAAGTAGTGATATATAGTTGCCAAAATCTAATGGGAGTTTGATAAAACGCTATTATTACATTTCATTTCGATACGGTAACAGTTCGAAAAGTGCTTTTAATTCAGAAAGGCATTATATATATTCTAACGCACTAGAAAAAGTCAATATCAGCTTTAACTATTCAACTTACATAGCAGAGGAGAGTAGCTGTTTTCGTAGGCCGCTAGACTTTCATCATCAGTACTTAAGAACTCAAGCTTATGAGTCTTTGGAGTTGAAGGTTATTTCAAAATAAATATTAAGCATTCTTTTTAGTGTCACAACTTTGAGTTGGCATCACTGCTTTATTTGAGCACTCATTTAACAGCTGATAATTGGTTTCTGCTTAGTTTTCTGTGAAATTTGATTGAATCCAGCACAACGCTTGCAAATAATCTTAAGTTTTTAATAAACATGCTTGTTCTATTCCTCAAAACTATCCATTTAATATTTTACTTTGCAGTGAAACAAAGAAACTTTTGATGAAAAACTTATTTCACGTAATGACCCAATTAATGGCACTCAGATCGCTGAGCAAGTTTATTTCTTAGCCAATTTGTAATTAAAATTTTTAATTTATATTGAGACTTAAATATAAAACCGTAAACATTTTATTAGTTCAGTTTAAATTCAATCGTTCTAATTCTCTGTTCCCTATATTTTCAAGAAAGTCAATGCGATCACTGGAATTACCTAAAAGTCTCAGATATAATCAATCCGATTTCTTTTTCAATTTGAGACATACCCACGGTGAAATAATAAATTTTTATAAGAGAAATAGTATTAACCTGTTTGTCTTATTTTATTGGAATACAGCGTATGAACACACGAACGATGCCAAAACTTTTGGTTCTGGCAGCGAAGAGGCCTACATTAGCCATACGCTACGGAATCGCACAGAACTTTTATATTATTTTTATTCGTAACATTAATCTTAAGGTTTTTAGATCATGATGAGAGAATTTATGAGAAATTTTGTGCAAACGATTTCAAATGACAGCGAAAGCGATTGAAAGATTTCTCTTACTTTAATACAATTTCAACTTTCCCAACAGCCTGTTTGTTTAACTTAATTTGACTTAACAACATCTAAACAGTTACTTTTACACAACTTAATCCGAATATAATTTATTGCATAATTCTATTTGCTTAAGTAACACATAAAATAAATAAACTGCAATTGTTGTCTTTGACGTTGTCTTAATTAAGCTGAATGTGCCTGTAACATAAAATATTGCCCATAATATTCTTAACGCATAATGTAATTATTATGGTTTTATATAAGATTAGCATACACACACACACACACGCACATACACGCACACATATTTGAATGTATTATCATTCTGGCAATACACAGTATCTCGTACATCAAATTGTGCTCTCAAACATTATTTTTATAAATCTAAATTTGAACTTAATTTCCAAAGGATGTTTTATCTGGAATTTTTTACACACATTAAGAAGCCGCACATGTTATCCTGACATCGCTCCGGTTTTACTCACACTTGTGCAGTAATTTAGGAAATATTAATATACTTAAATTATATGTTGTATTACATCTGGATAAACAGCACAAGTACGAGCGCGTTGTATGTGTCCTTAACTAACTTACAGCTCGTGAGTGCCAACCGAGTCTGTCGTTCTGTGACTTTAAAACATCAACAGTCAAACAAAAATAAATTCGCAAACACTCACACAGAAATAAGCAAAACCGAAAAATGTTCTAGACTACGACGTTTGGGAAAAGCAGAACTTGTAATAAAAATGTAATTTCACATAATGAATATTAGAAAATATATCTACAACTCATGGTAATCTGATGTTCTAATGCGGAATGCTTGTACCACGGCTGTGGCTAAGGCCATTAAACGCGAGGCATCGCACAGTGATGCACAATAAAAATAATTTGAAAGTGAATCTTAATATCTACACGATTGGAGAGTCTGTGAGCTCGTACAACGGCTATAGAAAAGTCATTTGCAACAAGACACATTCTTAAAAGTCTCGTATTCTTTACCTCTTATCGCTTTAAAACTTATTCCAAAATATTTAAACTGATAAAAGATTAAAGTGCTTTCGGAGACTGTTTTCTGTGTACTGGCTTTTTCCGGGTCTCAGCTTGTTTCAGTTGATATAATTAATTACCAGATACTGACAAAGAAACGTTATTAGCTTCTTTCAATTTTCACACTGAAAGTTATAACCTGGTTTTAACGTCAAACCCAAAACCATGTGATTTCACGTTCACACAGCTGACTTAATAAATTCAGATTTTAATATGCAGTTTGTCTAATAAATATAGTCACAATAAACTAAATTAAAAAGAAAAATACATTCATTGGTAGTCATTCCTTTCTTCTCGTTTGATAACACTTAATTCACAAACTGTACTGCAGCTGTGTTTTGTTTGCATATAACAATAAAAACTTTTTCGCTGAAGTTTAAAATAGAAAATCTATTACATTTTGCAAGAGATTATTTCAATATTGTAAAAATACTTACACAAAGTAAATAAATGCTTAGAAATTACATTATCTGATATAAAAAGCATGTGAAGATCATCAGATGTTTTCACCATATAACTTGGCAGCACTCAACTTAGCACAGACAAAAGCAGGAAAAAATCAAATTGCATTTCATAAAACCTATTTAAAACCAATTCAAAAATGGTTGCAATTTGATTTTAAAAAACAATTTTATATTACAAGACCAGGTTCATAAGATTTATTAAAATCATGTCAGTGTGAAAACACTATTATGATCTTTAAAAAGTAGAGACCGAAATTCCTGCGCTGTTTTGGGTGGAACAACAAGTCATTATTTGTAAGAGGATTAAAACAAAAAATTTCAGGGTATCCGAAAATATGTAAATTAATTTATTATATATTTTGGAGAATTGTTATTTTAAACTATTCAATTTTAATTATTTGCAGTTGCTTTTTCCCCAAAATCTTACTTAAAAATTCAAAGCGATCAATTGAGGGGTTTTAGCTCATTCCTATGCGCATTTCACTGGGGCTAATGCAGATCATCAGGGAACCTTTACCCAACATTTTTTAAAATAACTTAAGATATTTATCTCAAACTTCCACTTACTGATCACTTTTCCTTTTTTATTTTCTTACGTTTCATTCTACAACTGGTTGGTTTTTTACCGACTCTAATTGTAGTTATAGTAGTGTAGTGACTTTGATATTTATTTTAGACTTCTCACTTATTAAAGTGGAAGTTTGAAATAAATGTATTTAGTTATTTTAAGAAACGTTGGGTAAAGGTTCCCTGATGATCTGCATTAGCCCCAGTGAAATGGGCATAGAAATGAGCTAAAACCTTTCAATTGATCGCTTTGAATTTTTAAGTAAGATTTTGGAGAAAAAGAAACAGCATCAAATCTTTATATTTTAGTTTTCCTGTATTCACTTACTTATATGAAAACAACTACAACTAACTTCATTATGTTTGTGGATATCTTCTTCCGATAATATTTCCATAATTTTGTTAAAAAACCAAACCATTGTTGTATAATAAATAAAACAATTTACTTATGAATTTTTACAGAGTAAAAATATTTTTTCATAGAAATTTATAAAGTAAATGTTTATATTAAAATTTGTGTTATTAACCTGTTATAAATCTGAAAAGCTATTTTAGAAATTAGATCTAAATAATTTAAAACATGGAGTCTGACGAGTTAACAAAATTTTGAATCTCTTTTGACTCAGGAGTAAATTAAAAGTTGTGCGAAAAAATTTTTTTTATTAAAATTTTGTGGCGAAAGTACAATTTTAAGATTTTGTTGGTACAATTATGATGTTCTTATGTTGCAACCCTGAAACGTACGCAGCTGAAAGCAAAATTCAAATGTTTTGAGAGGAGGCATTATGTCGAATTAAAGTTAAAAATAGGATGTTAGAAAATAATGACTTTAAAATAATATATAATAAAACCAACTAAGCAGGCGAATTCTATTTATAATTTTGCATAATTATTTATGCAAAATGTACTAAATCAATAACTTAACATATTGAAATTGTCCTCTTGTTAGCGATTAATCGATTTGAACGATATATCAAAGCAGGCAAATGAGCCAAAGGTTATTTGTTTTCCTTATGCTTTTTTGTATTTTAAAAGTACATGTTTTGGTTTGGCACATGTACAAATTGTATTATCGTACCATCAGACTTGTATCCACAAAATAATAAAATTGTACTTCTTTGATGCCAATTGTACCAAAACAAAATTTCTTGTTACAATTTTTGTTTCCTCTGGCTATTAGAACCGAAATATTTACAAAATCTTGTTAATTCGACACATTCCATTTTTAAATTATTGAAGCCTATTTCCGACATATGACTCTATTGCAGCCAGTGGTCGCTGAGTGTATAAATGTACCCGCGTATACAAACTTAATTTAAGTAGTAAAACAGTTTTTTTTATTTCTTCTTGAGCCCCCAGTCACAAAAGCCACTAGAAAAATAATCTCTCATCTACTTAAATTCTTTTATTTATTATCCGAATGATGTTTAGTTTTATGTATTTCCTCTATTCCGTTTTGCTTGAAATATTCTTTTTGATTTCTTCTGTAGGGGTGTTGCGTTCCAATCAGTGTTTGCATGTGTCTGACTTTGTAAATGTTTTATTTCAATAGGTATCGACAAAAAAATATCTGGAGAAAAACTAAAACAAAACGGCCGAAATATGGAAACACACAACTATGGGAAGAAATTTAGGAGAAACAATTAAGTGAAATGCACGAGGGTAACTCAAAAACTGTTGGTGTTTTGCACCGAAATTATTGAGTGGATACAACTTTGGGACTTTCTAATTTATGGTGCTCGGCTTACTTATTTCGCAAGAAATTCTCCTCCAGACTTTGGGACTATTAGCAAAAATAAAGAAGATTTAGGGTTTGACTTGCTTAAGGCATTAAAATCTACCTCGTAGATATAAATCAACGCAGTAGACTCACTGTCTCCCCCCAAAAATGATGGCATATTAAATGGTCCTCTATATTATTTGCATAAATTTCTTATTTCAAGGAGCCAACAACGCTGAAAGAGTCTGATACAATTCCTGTTCAAGGTTATATCCTGTTTGTCCTTTTTATTTATGTGCACAAAATTAACTTTGAAAACTTGAAAGCTTTTTGTGTTTTGCTTTTGGCCAGTAGTTGTTTCTTGTTCATGGTCTCGAACGTGTCAGTTAGACTCTGAATACTTCATTTGTAAAATATCTCAATTCTGTTTCAGTTTAAACAAACAACATTCACAGAAATTGTCAAACGTTTGACTGCCTGAGAGAATTACTACGGCGATTCATATTAAACAGCAAAAGCCAGGACGCTTAAAGAAAAGAAGCTCGAAATTATTTTCTTCATTTTTCCTTTCGACAACATTTTATTGTGTAGGAATGACAACTACTAACGACTTGTTTATATTATTTAAGACAGATAAGCCTGAAACTCACGTTCACACTGCAAGTGAAAAGAATACGGTGAAAATGTTTTCCTTATCAGAGACCATAAAGAGAATAACGCCCTGGAAATGTTATTTATAAGTTTTGGGGTTTTTATGGTTTTGAACTGAATTGTAAAGGGTGCTTTTGAAGAGTTAAAAAACTTTAAGCCAGAACACAACAATAAAGAATATTTCAAATAGTGACTTCACTTATCCCTACAGAAAAAAGTTTAGCCACGTTAAATTGCATGATTTTGAAGGTCAATTCACGGGAATTTATTTTACATGTGAAATTATACCTTTTTGGTTTTCTCTGATCACTGGAATGAATGTCCTTAGGGTCGACCGTTTTCCATATATTTATTTATTATTATTTTTTTTTAGTTGGACCAGCACTCAGGGGATGACCGTTGCATATGCAGTGCATTGGGCCGAATCTGGAAAGAAGTTGACAGTGCTGAGGTTTGAGATGCAAAAATATGAGAAGCTGGAAAATTCATTCTGCACGTTTTACTTCTCAATTCGTCCATGAATTTTTGCTACAGTACCGAAAAAGGAGGGGACTCCTTTATAACGAGCGGTATTATTATGTTTATCCCTTGCCAATCATTATCCTTCCAATTTTTGGTCGTGCTCTGTTCAGCATAGAGTTCTGCTCTTCTTTCAACTTGCCACATGTAGCCTTCGCTTTTATACTGATTTCGTTGTTTCTTTGGGTACTGTTCTCAGGGAGCCTTTCCCTAGAAGGAGCACAATAACTTTTTCAAATACTGTTTTAACGGTTGGTATTTTGATTACTTTTTTTTTTAAATATTCTTTTTAATTTACTGAACATTATTTTGAATATATATCACGCATATCAGCTTAACCATATGCCGCTTCCTATTTGGTTCAGACATTCTAGAGCCAAAGCGTTGTGATTTAGGAGTTGGTGTAGTCAGCGGCATCCTTGTTTTAATAAAATCGGTTGAGAACAGAGAGAACGAAATATCTAAATTGAACAAAAGCCTATTACGAAGACGCCATTACTATTTAAATTACTTTTGCATAGATAAATTTTTCAAATGCGAGTAGTTTATTGTGCTTCCGACCATTTATGAGATTTATGGAGAGTCCTTTGGGAGGGTAAAAAAAAGCCCAACGGCTTCTTTTACATACAGAGTTTTCATATAAATTTTTAGCTGATTTATTTATTAGATTTTTTTTTTTTTGTGATATTAAATAAGTTCTGAGTTTTTCACGACAGAGTAAAATTGGATAAACTCTTCGTGTTTAAAGTAAAACGCTGCGGAGTGAAAAGTTTTCAACGAAACACCGAAATAACTTTGAATTCTCTCTGCGACTTATTTAAAGTAAAAGTTGAAAACAAAAGTGCCATTTTAATGCTGACCGTGAACAGAAGCAAAAACAAAACGACCTACCAAATATTTGCACTATTCGCATTTAATTCTTTTATAAACCATTTAAAATTTATGGATTTTATCTTAAAAAAAGCTCGCAACCAACCAAACAAAACAATTCTTAATTTCACCATGAATAAATAAGCAACAACCGCCGCAAAAACACGTTGTGGCATTAACGTCAGATTAACACACACACACACACACACGCGCGCACACACATTCTCTCAGAAAAAGAAAAATCACATTTACAAACATTCACCACACAAATACAAGTGCAAACAGAGAATTTATTCGAAAGGAAAAGTTGTGTGAATGTTCGCACCTAATCGGAACAATCAACAAAAAAAAAAAAAAAAAGGAAAACAAATTAAAAAAGAAATAAATAAATGAATTAAAAATGTGTTTAGGTTTGCTCAATTCTAAAGGCAGCCATAATTTATGGAATGCATTTGTGAAACTGAAACCAACAGGGAGAGAGAAGCAAAACAAAACAAATTTAAATATTTCGCCAGTTTATCAAAAGTCATATTTCTCGCTTTAAGTTCAGAGTTTCAATGTCATATTTCAGTGTCATATCACGCGGATGCAGGACAAGCCAAACTGGGTCACCTCGAGCACATGTAAGACTCAAAGCGAGTGGTTTTGGCCTCAAATATTAATTTTGCGATTCGATTTTTGTATGGAAGAGCTAAAAAAGTTAATGTTGAGGCGATTTTCGACGAAGAGAAATTATAGCTTATGTTATTATATTTAATTTTATTAAAAAGACTTGATATATATTTAAAAAAAAAAACAAGAGAAAGTCCAAATCACTTTCAGCTCTTCAACTTTAATGGCAGAGCAGTATAGCTGTTTTCGAAAGCCGCTACACTTGCACCAGCTATATTCTGTAAGTATATCTTTCAAATCGGTTCTCCGAATTATCAAAGAAGCAGAAAACTTCGGTTATGGGTTAATGTATTGGAATAGGTTGCTGCGAATAGGCTGCTGATGAAAATTGTCAAAATCCAAACTACGATTTTAGGGGCGAAAACTTTGAACTTATTTCTGTGGATATAAAATTATTTTGCTTCAAATAATTTTTTGTTTTTTTTGTTTTAATCACATCTAATTTGCACTTCAGGGACACTTAAACTGGTATTGGAAATTAAACAAAACCAAAAGGACGATTGCAGAGTTGGATAGTTGAAAAATTTTATTGGTACGCAAATGTAACAGACGTATATCGGTAAATAAAATACGGCCGAATATTTCACTTTTAGAACGATAAAAATTTTTGCTTGAGAGACTTCAAGATTAAGAGAAATACCACCGGATTTTGTAAGAAAAAAATGAAAATATTCGCCTGGGAATGCCTACAGAAAGCCAAATAAAAAATTTTAATTTTTTTCAATGGTGTTTCATAACAAATGCCGAGACGAAAATATTTACTTAATAAACAAAAAACAGGCAGTTATTAAATTAATATAAACATATTAAGAACGGCGGGAATCTATATTTAGAATCAAAATTTGCTGTTAAAGTTTGAGCAACCTTTTTCCCATTTTCCTCAACTGCACTTTTCCATGCGACCGACACCCTTTAAACGTTTATGCCAGCAAAGAAAAATCCACTTTTATTTAACATAATTTGTGTTTTTTTTTTAACATCTACTGGATGTGTTAACCCAACATCTACTAATTTGCAGCACAAAAAGCTAAATTTACTTTTACATTCACGTCCCCACAAAAAAAAAACCAACGTACTTGTGCTGGTGTATTCTGCAGGATGTAGGAGCAGTAAATGGTAGTAACAGTTTCATCTTGCAAACATAAAAAGCGACACATGCAAAATAGGTGACCGATAACTAATACATTCACGTACATGAGCGGTTGGAGGGCATGCATTACAAAAGGCATAGAGACAATGAAAATGCTTGTTTATTTTCCTCTAACAAAGAATCGGATACAAAAAAGGACATATTCAAATCGGCAGTAGCGAATCTTTGAGTGAAGTAATTGATAGCAGTCTTATATCTAATAGACGCTGCTACTCGTTTTAGAAGAAATATTTATGTTAGAAATTTGAAATGCATGAAACATAAAATGGTACGACTTTAAACACAGAAAAAAATAATCTAAAGACAGAGAAGTCAATAGAGAAGTTTGTAGAAAAAAAATTAGGCAGCTGTTGGCTGAAGTTGTGAACACAAGATGACGGCGCCTTAAATCCCAAGTTCAGCTCCGCAAGCAGTCTTGAATATGTGTGTTAATTGATGTTGGCCTGTGTCAATGACGAAGGCAAGTCCCTGGTCGCTGAACAATACCAACACCGTCATGTACTAAAAGAACAGAATACAGAATCCTCCTTCGTGGGTATCTGTAGCAAAATAAGGCTGGGCTGAGATCCTTCTACTTTATAAACTACGCTTTAGCTGATTATTTAAAGTACTGGTAACAAGCGAAAGGATAAACTTAATATGCCAACTAAAATGCCACGAAAAATATAAAACAGATCAAGTTTTATTTCTTTTCCCAGTTTTCTACTAAAAAAATAGTTTTAGTTTCAGGTTTTTTCCTCTTTAATGCAATTGAATGAATAAACGGAAACTCGACACAGAAAGAACTACAGTTAAGCCTGAGCAGGTAACTGTATTTAATATGCAAATACAACATTAAGCATGTTACAGTGGGGCGAAAGAGACGGATATGATTTGTGGGAATTTTGGAACGATTTAATAAGATGATATCGGGTGTTTTTTATACAGTGATACAACTTTGAGTTGGCAGCACTGCTTTATTTCACCACCCATTTAACAGCTGGTAGTTGCTTCTTGTTTAGTTTGCTTTAACATTTTATTATATAGATCGACATACGCTAGAGCAACGCGTGTAAAATGTGGAAATTTTTAATCAAAATAATGGTTCTGTTCGTCAAACTTATCGTGCACTTCGTCCATTCAAAATTTTATTTTCCGCTGCAGCCCATTTTTGGTTGAACGGGTACGTAAATAAACAGAATTGTCGCATTTGGAGTGAGGAGAATCCACAAGCTTTTGTCGAAACACAATTCCATCCACAGAAAATTACTGTTTAGTGCGCTTTATGGGCTGGCGGAGTCATTGTCCCACATGCCTTCAAAAACGATGATGGTCAGAATGTTACTGTTTGTGAAAATTGGTGTTCCAGATTGTGCCTTGTACGCGCCAGCCGTGGCGGCCACATGGCCGAAATCATATTCAAACATTAATGTCATAAAATTTTCTATCCCATAAAGATCTTTTCATTGATATCAAAAATGTATTTCTATGTTTTATTATGATTTAAACTTGTATCACTCTATAAAAAACACTCTTTAATAGAAAATGAGTATCCCTAAAAAATATCTTAAGAGAAAAAGAATTATTTATAAGCGCTCGAGATAATTTAGTAAAAGTTTCTATGGAGCATTTACTTTTATTACACGAAATTACTTCACTTCACATTTAAAGTTATTGCAAATTCTTTTATCGAAAATAATGTGAGAAGAATGACAATAAATCAACGTTCTTCAATTTGTTGTGTGGTAAACACGACCCGAAATACACGAGAAAATAAAGAGGAAGGGAAAAAGGAGTCTTACAAAAACTAAACAAATGACTTGTATATTTTTCCTAAATTTTTTTTTTCTCTTTTTTTAGAATCTCTTTTCTATTTTCACTTCCCTGCATGTTCACATTGTCGTTGTCCTGGTTGTGTCTTTGGTTTTGAAGCGCAACAATATAAATGCTGAATGCAGAATTTAAACGACTTTTGCAAAGTTACCATGAATATAAATGAAACACTCACGAACAGAACAACAAATGCAGAGGCTGCTGTGATCCCAGCCAAAGCCAGCAGTGATTTGCACTGGATGGAAGAAAATTTCCACTTGTGCAAGTGATATCCTGCTATGAATAGTGTCGAGTATGTTTTTAAATTTATATTATTAATTTATTAAGCTGAAAAATGGATTAGTTTATACACACGTCATTATGTGTGTTAAATTGCTGTTTGTATATGCATGTGGATTTGTAACGTGTTCTCGTGTGCAGCTTAAAGTGCACTATTTACCATTTTCAGGGCATGTGCAGGAGTAGGTTAATATTTGTAAAAGCAACCTGAGGCTGGATTTTTAAAGTACACACCTTTTGTGCGTTTTTACTTCGCTGTGTGGGTGTGTGTGTGTGTATGTGTGTGAATATTTGTAGCCACAAAAAAGGATCCTTTTTTTGTATGGTTTTGAGAAAAAACTAGGTACGAGTAAAATATTTCCAGGATTATTTCAAAGTAATAAGTGAAGGATGAAATACTTCCATGGAAGGATAATCAGGAAAATCTGCTCTTCAAGCCTTCACCAAATTGTGATTTACATTTTTATTGTTGAATAATTTTATATGCAAAACCTACAGGTCAAAGCTAATGTTGTCTTGGAACAGCACTAAGGGGAGGCATAACCCCCCCCCCCCCATATGTAGTACACTGTAGAGAAGAGGGGATAGTGTGAAGAGAACAACTGCCGAAAAATTAAAATATAGAGTATTTCGCGTCTTGTGGCGTTTTCTTTTCTCGAAAACTTGTAACATTTTCTCAATTATTTTGTAAAAAGCGGCGGTTTGGAAGAGTTTTAAAACAGAATTTAAAATCGTGAAGGATGTTGGATTAATTTTTAGTAAATTCCGTATTTTGAAATGGCAAAATGCTGCCGTTTCCTGTTAAAAAGTGTGAAAAATGTTGCACTATTTTCTAGAAAAGGAATCGACATTATTGAGCCAGTGATTTTTTTTTGCGTCAGGTGCTGAGGAAGAACGGTGTGACATCAGTGCTATGTCTTCTTCATTGAATTAATTAAATGCAATAATTAAAACAATCCTGCACTTCTGAAGATGAAAATATAAAAAAATTTAAACCCAAGTTATTACTCGGAATGGAACACATCGTAGGCTAGTGTTCACTACTTTAGACAACAGCCAATCCAAGAGTGCCATTTTATGTTCCATAACTGCTGAAACTTTTTTTCAACATCTCTTTACATATTTTTTAAATCAATTTTAAGAGCTTCAAACATTTCCCGGACATTCACAGAGATAAAAGAAAACTACAAAAAGCTTTTTTCATAGTTTTTTAGTAAATTTTATTTTATTGCTTAAAGTTTTTTGTTTTTATTTTTATATTTTGTTGTCTCAGTGGTTTTTTTCTTAGTTATTTTTATATAACATTTCAATTACATTTTGTGAATATAATTGTTTTGTATTGTTGTTAATTTACTCGCAATAATTATTTTAAGATTTCTTATATAATTCTTTTCATCCAATTTTTTTTACCAAGAAAAGATATAGGAAATATCGTTATCAATAAACAAATAAAGATATTAATAATTGTAATAGAAATAGTTGTTTTATAATTTCGTGATATTTTGTCACAAAGATGTATTTTAAAGAAATTCAATAAGTCCGTTATTAATTACAAAAAGGTATTTTTTTATTTAAAATTTTCTTTTAATTTAAACGTGTTGGTTTAAAGCAGTGGCAAGAGAAATAAAGATTTATTGATGTTGGCAGCGCTTAAGGAGTTCCGTATTATCATGGAAATGGCATGAAATTAAGAGTGTTTCGATTTAAAGAAATAATTTTAAGGCTCTAATTCAAGACTATCGAAACTTTTGATATTTTTATACAATTAATATACAAATTTCGATCGTCATCGAATGCCGTAGTTTAACCCCCGATTTCAGGTTTTATGTAGCCGCTGATACAATAAGAAGATTGATTATGGTCCTTCGGACCTCAACGCAGATTCTAATAAAAGTTTTTCTAAGGCTCTTTATTCATTTGTAAAATAAAATAATATTTCATAATGATAATAAATAATTATATGAATTCTATAAATCAAACTACAAATTACAAATTTACAGGCCCTGGATGGGTTTACTCTCTTAGAGCGCGAAATAATTTTAAAAAAATTGTTTTTTTGCGCAACAAAACGTTGGCGCAGTACGAATCTCATTGCAGATTTCCTAGCTGTCCCAGATCAGCTGGACTAACACTACTGCGTTTGACCAGCCACTTTGAAGAGATAGGAAAAACACGAAATGTTCTTAAAGCTGCCTGGCCCCGGAGCAATCGCTCTACTGAGGCACACCATGTGCCTCGCAAGTGGGCCGTCTCCATGTAGAACATATTGATCGCCAGCTACTGACCGCCAAATGCGTCTAACCTCACCCATTCTGAAATTCAAGGGAAGACGATTTTCCATCGAATATCATTATGAGCGATGAGGCTCTGTCTTAGCGTTTACAAGAAGAAACAAAAATAATCATTTCCCGGACATGGAAAGTCCGTGTATCATCGTCGACGAGTCCATGAACTCAAAGTTACTCAAAGTCTGCTGTTTACACTAGAGGGGTCATCAGGGCAATTTTGCACTTTATTTTTTTATTTCTTTCGAGAACCGCACGGTCCCAGCGACGACTGTGATCGGTGCGCACTGCAGAGCCATGATTATCTATTTTTTCTTTCTTGCTGGGCTGAATTGAGACTGAAGTACAGTGCAAGGGCATACAACCTGTATTCTGATGGAAGCATTTCGCTCTTTTTGGTGATTTACACTGGCCTGCCAGATCTCTCGATGTAACCGTTGCAGAGTTCTTTTTTAAGTCGCGATCTTATGTGAATAAGCTCCAGTTTCTAAAAACTCTGGACGTTCTAGCAGAAGTGAACAAATTCTATAAATCAGGTCTGTACTTTCATTAACTCTGGGGCGACGACCAATTGGCCGACACAATTTTTTTGAAAAAATCCTAATTTTTTCATTAAAATAAAATATCTGGTGGTTATTTTTGCCCCTGCACGTAATAAAGTAGAAAAGAACAAGCCATTCACTTTAAATTAATTTTCTTTCCCTAGAGCAGAGAGTAAAAAGGAGTATTTGGAAAGTTTTTAAAAATAACCCTGCCACCGATCGTACCAAAAGTAGTATTTCTTTTTATATCAATTATCAGTGACTATTAACGTCAAGTAATTCAAAAAAATTAACAACCAAAATATATAATTTTGGGATCAGGGTTTATCCTGTTAAGATAATGAAAACT
Source organism: Linnaemya vulpina (assembly GCA_963675445.1). Taxonomy (NCBI): domain Eukaryota; kingdom Metazoa; phylum Arthropoda; class Insecta; order Diptera; family Tachinidae; genus Linnaemya; species Linnaemya vulpina. The sequence continues at coordinate 22,818,762 of OY776280.1, forward strand.
GTAACTTGGCAATCGAGCGGTTCGCAGAATGTGACGTTTCTTCAGACATATTTTTTTTTTTTTTTGCTAACCAGACATGCCATCCTCATTATTCCAGCCACCACTGTTGGCGTACCACATCAAAATATGATGCTAATTTAATTGTTATTCAATATTTATTTAATTTTATTGTTAATGCTTAAGTTATTGTTATAAAATATTGCTTTTTTCTTTTAAATGTAAATGTTTCTCAATGCTTCCAATTTTTAAATATACGAATAGTACTTAAATTTGTTACTAAATTTAAAATTATTTATTTGTTCTTTATTAGTTTTGTATGAAATATTTATACAATTTTAAAATATTTTTCTTTTATTTTCCCATTTCAATAAAATCAAATTGACTTGTTTATTAACTTTTTGTCTTAAATTATTTGTATTAAATATATCTATAGATTATTTTTTTATTTTCACCATAACTTTTTTATGTTCTGCTTTTATTGTTTAATTTATTCATGAATGCATCCATGAATGGGTGAGAGGGGGAGGGATTTAGTGATTGAAATGTGTGAAAAATAGTGATATTTAATTGTGGGAAAGAATATTGAAACGAAATAAATATTTGAATCATTGTTTTTGTGTTGTTTTGCTTATATATAAATACAGATTTTTAGTATAAATACGTAGCAAATTTGTATAACTTTAATAGATTAAATTTTGTTGATTTTTGGTGTTATTTACAAAAACAGAAAAAATTGCAGTTTAAATTTGTGCTGTTAATTCATTGAAATAGTTTATTTAGCTTTCGCTTTTTTAATTTATTGCTTTCAAAAATTTTGCCAAAAACCGTAAAGTTGTTCTTTTTTATGTTAACGGCTTTGAATCGATTTTCAAGCTAATTTTGTTCAACTTTTTGTTTCAGTTAAACGCTTAATATTGACTTAATAATGCTTTAAATAACATTTTTTAAAATTATTATTTTATTATCATGTTTTAATAGTAGTTTATCAGGTTAGTTTTACATGATTTTGAAATTTATTAAGGTTTCGTTTTCAATAAAACTTTTATTTACTATTTATTTTCGTAGATTTTTCGAAGAATTTCAGTGAGGTGTTGGTTTTTATCTTAATTGGTGGTTAATAGTTTTGTTTATACACAGAAATTAAAGGTAATCGAGTCCAGGATCATTTAACATTTAGCACACTTTGAGGGCTTTTTACCACTTTTGCTTGTCTAGATGTTCAAGTGAAATAATGCTGATCAATTTACAATGACTTTTGCAATGTGGAAATAAATCAAGTAATAAGAACTCTACTTTATGTTGGCTTAAATGAAAAATCCTAACTGTTCTCTCTTAAGACCATATTTTTTCGAAGATGGTGTCAGTTAAAAGAATACATCTCAGAAAATGTTGGTTACAATGACAGTCCGTAGTGTTTGTATATGTTTAATTCCGTATCAAATCGGCAATGAGATGAGACAACACATCTGTCGATTTGGAAGAAATTTGGTCAGAGGCTGCATTTCATTCATTTTTTAAACTTTCTTCCGTTGATACGAAAGAACGAAAAGAACGAAAGAAGCCTTTGGCCGAAGTGCTGTGTCAAACTCTCTGTCAATTAAATATGGAATTACCCACATGTGAATGTTGTTAATAATTGTGCTTTAAATTCATGTAGTATTAATTTTTTAAAAAGCAAACAGAACTATTCAAAAGTTGGTGTTAACTCTTACTATTGAACGATTTAAGAAAAGTTGATTTTAATAAAGAAATTAATAAAACATATTCTCATAATTCCCCCACACTCTGCCGGTAAACGAGTACACACAAACTGTTTCCGACGTGTTTACAAAAAAAAATCGTTTATATTTACTCATCACGTGTAATACAATAGTAGTAAAAAAGTCGTGATATTTTAATTGTTTTCACAAAACTCCACTATAACTTTCCATTGCATTTTGGCAAGAGCTTTTACATCAAACACTGAACTACTCTCGTTTGCATGTCGAAAAAGTGAATATCAGTTTTGCATACGCACAGTGTTCGGCATATGAACTATTGTAAAAGGAAACTAAGTTAAATTTTCATTATATCTACCAAAATATTGAGAAAAATATATATGGATATATTTATATGGTGGTACACTGTTGAGTGACTTATCGCCCACCACTTTTAACACAATATATATTTTATGAGAGCTCTTTATCTGTAGATCTGCACAATATAAATATTTTTACCAAATTCTTGTCATAAAAGTGGTAAAAGCTCATAAGAAAAAAATTGAAAAATCCTTTTTTTGCTTTTACCTGCCAACTCACTTGAATACTACAAACGGAAGAAGTCTTTTTGTCATATCGGAGTAGTTTTAACTTTAAGCAAGAATTACTAGCCAATAATACACGCACAAAATTACAATAAAGGACATTTTTGTTTTTTTCATGCAACGGTACTCGGGGGATGAACCCTACTCAAGCAATGCTCTGTACTTTAACTATGAAGTGAAGGGATAGTTTCGAAAGAATCGATGCAGAAAATTTACACAGAAAATACAGTTTGTACTTTGAACCAGTTTTACTTTAAACTCTGCCATTAAAGTATCTGTTAATGGACCAACTAAAAAGGATGCTGTTCTTTACTACTATCGATTTCTGTCGGTAACTTTTAGAAGACAGTGCTGTACCTTTGCTAATAAAACAAACCGGCAACACTCAATACAACCACATACAAATGCCGATCAGAATAACTTGTGAGTGTGAAATCGAACACCGGTGCTATTGGAGTCGTACACTATGCGTTAACTACTCCAGGCAAACTTAATGCACAAACTGTGCTGTGGCTGGTTTTCTTTGTGCAAAAAAAAAAAAAAAAACAAAAAAGAGATAAAGTAAAATATAACAAATATTTTACATCGCACTTAAAAACAGGAATTGCTTTATATTTTGCAAATTCATATTTTAAAATTATGGAAATACCCATACAGTGTTTCAAAAATACACTATTTCATATAAAATTTGGCAAATTCTGAATGAAAAATATACGATTTGATAGATTTGCTGTGCATTCTTCACACATCATCAGATGCTTTCAACATATAACTTGGCAGCACTCAACTTAGCACAGACATAAGTAGCCAAAAACTAGGTTGCATTTCATTAAACCCACTTAAAACCAGTTCAAAAGAGGGTTTAAGTTGGTTTTCATGAAAACATTTTGTAAAATTAAAGCGTATTTTAACAGATTTTTTTAACTTTAAAATCAGAATTTATTAAAAACATGTCTTTGCAAAAACGCTGCACACTTTCCTTCCCAATTTCTAGAAGAAAGCAACAGCTCTTGCTTGAGCTTTGCCCACTGTGTTTGCAAGGTCCAAATAAGTTGGCCATTGCGTGCCTGCAGGGTTTAACTAATTTTTAAAAATCATTTAGATTCTTTTAATTACAAAACTTTAATTTACTTAAAAATATACATCGTTATTGAAATAAAAATTTAATAACAATAAATTGTTGTTAATTATTTTCTAAGTATTTCTGTTAAATAGATATATAATAAAGCTGAACCGCATATAGAATAGAAATTAAATCAGTATGATGGATTTAATTGTTGGTTTTATTTATTGTAAAACTTCACCTCTAACCAGTTCTTTTTTTAAGAAGAAGTTTGAATTTTTTTTTTAGAAAAGAGAAATAGTGTTGAGCTTTGAAATGGACTTATAAGCCTAACAAATTTGGTTAATAAACACGTTTCTATTAAAAATATCTGGCTATGAACAATAAGGCTAACAGCTAATGTAAAAACGTTTTCCTCATTCTTGTTAAATTTATTTAAATAAATATTTTATAAGATTCATAATTAATTTATTTTTTCGATAATAATTTACTTCTACTGGTTGTTTAAATATCAAAGGCTTTCTATTAAATAAATGTTATTTTTTTCAATTCATTTACTCGTAATAATAAATTACTATCTGGTGAATAAATTATTGGTAATACTTCTTCTTCTTCTTCTCTTTTTTTTTTTTGTTAATTGGTGTATTGTTAATGTTAAACTTTGGTTTTATACTTAAATAATGTTTTTGTTTTAAAGTTCAATGAGTAGAAAATAATTCATTGCTCGTTTGTTTATAAAAAATAGTGAAGGATAAATTTAAATAGGCCTTTTGCTACGGCCCTTAAGAAACTAATTTGTTTATTTAAGAAGAAAAATAATCTGTTACAAAGAAACTGAGTTAAGTAATTTCTTTAGAAAATTTAAAGTATCGTATTTATTTTTTTCCAGTAAGTAAAATGGAGCTTTGAAGCTTAGAAAAAGGAGACAATTTGTAGATGTAAACCCTTTTATTTGCGAGCAAAGGATTTAACCACCACCTAAACTTAACGCCTGAACTATACGTGGATCAGCTTTACTACCCTCACGAAATTCTTCTAAAGTTAATTTTCCATCATGATTCTTATCCATTTGATCGAAAATCTTATCCACCCGTTTCTGCGGTGTATTTTCATCCTCCGCCTGCGGTTGTTGGCCCTGTTTCAAAAGCGGCGTCCATAGATTAGAGAAAAAATGCCAAGTAAAAAAAAAGATATATTAAACATAAACAGAAGAACCTTTTAATTTATATAAATAAAGTGCTTTAAATTGCTTTTGCTTTATTGAAGTAATTTAATTAATGGTTTTTGTGTAGGAGAGTTCATACGTACCACCATCTGATAAATGGCATCCACAATGTTGTACATTTCCTCTCGTGTTATATAACCATCGTTGTCCACATCATACAAGCGAAAAGCCCCTGTTTTATTATTTTATTATTATTATATTTTTTTATAGTTGTGATCATCATTCAGCACAGTTGGCATATTTATTGCAGGTTACGAATATAAACACATGCAGAACAGACAACAAATTAAGGGAAAGACATTTTTATTACATTTTCACAATCATTTTGATAACATGTTTACACTAGTGTAAATATATAAACCCATAATAAAAGCAAACAAAATATTGCATTTTGCCTCAATAATTGCCACGACAATAATAATTCAGAAAGTAAATAAAAAATTAATAAAATAACATAAAAATTAAAATATATATTTATTTTGATTTCATCTAATATTTCGCTACACTTCTAAGCGGCTCCTGCTGGAGTATTTGAAATTGTGTAAATATCACACAAAATGTTTCATTTTTAATTTATTTCATTTTTCCAAAAAAAATATACTGAGTAAACACTATTTTGAAATAAAATTCCAAAACTTCAAACAATAAAAAATCTATAATAAAAAACTCTATAATATTATTCATGCCATTCAAAGCATTTAGAGTCCGTAGTATGGGATAACCCATAGTGCAACAATCTAGAAGCGTGTATTGAGATATAAAATGAATTATTTAATCTCAAGGATTTGAAGGTTATACAAAATTAATCAAATTTAGTATGAAACTATTAATCATTATCTTAACAGAATGAATAGTTCATCGTAGAAGAAAATAATATTTCAGCGGAAGGACAAACTAAAAGCATTTTATATTAAATGGTAGAGTTTTTATAATAAAATTTTATTTGTCACTTTTTAATTTGGAAGAGGAATCAGATACTGATTGTTTTTCCAATTGAGATAAAAGAAATGAAACTAAGAAAACTACGTGCCTAAATAATACACCGAAGTCCTTTATGGAGGTCCTTTAGCTACAATAATTGAAGTTTTTATAATATTATTTATTTCTTAGCAAATGCAAGTTCTTTTCTATTTTTATCTATTTTTCAAATAATAAAAGTTATTTTTCTTTATGCCTCAGAAAATAAAAGTTACCTTTTAGCTTTTATTACACGATAAATAAAAATAAAGAAATAAAAAAGTTATTTCGTGACTTTTATTTTTCAATCAGAAAATCACACATATTTCTTGATTTTAATTATTCCTCAAAGTCCGCAAAACATTTTTACTTATGTTGGTTTCTTTTCTAAAAAATAATGCAACATTTATTGCACTTTTTAATAGAACATCTCAACATTTTGTCTTTAAAACTAAGAATTGACTAGATATTAATTCTACATCTCTTACGAAAAATTATTTTTGTTTGAGAACTGCTTCAAATTGTCGTTTTTTTTTTTAGAAGAAGTAAAAAGATGTTACATGTTTTTCAGAAAAGAAAACGCCATTAGTTTCTTTAGTTTTTTAATTTCAATCAAGTTGATTAAAAAATTCATGCACTTTAATTTTGGAAGATTTCGTTTCAGTCAAGAGAGACAAGCGGCAGTAAAGATCAGTGGAAGCTTGGCCGATATAATTCCAAGGCCTAAAGCTTTTGCTATCATTTATCTACTGCCAAGCTATTTATCTTACAACATGTTTGTACAGATGACCAAATCTCCCCTGTAAATTATTATCACAATAAGTCATTGAGTTACAATAACAATTGATTCATGACAAAACAGTGTCAACTTGTATATTTTTTTTTTAAAGTACTCGAATATCCAAATAATTTAATCTATGACAGACTTTAATTAATAAATCATTCGACCCTTTTAAACCGCAACATACAAAAAAGAAAAGAAAAGAAACAGTCACGAATAGAAGTAAAAAAATAAATGATACAACACTCAAGCTGTCAGACTCACACTCACACAAATACGAAAGCATAATAGAAAAAAATATATGGTTAAAATTAATTGTTTTATACACATCCAATAACAACAATGGCAAGAGAAAATAAAATAGGAAAAATCATAACGTCATAAATGAAAAATAAATAGTAAAACAGAAAAGAAAATAGTAATTTTTTTTCTAATTTCATTTTATTTTATTTTACTTACACTGTAATTTTTCATCTAAATTGCCTTTCGATGTTACCGACAAGGCTCGAATAAATTCTTCAAATTCTATTGAACCATCCTTTACAAATAAAACACCGTCAAGGTTTTTGTTTGCATAAAAGAAATTAGAGGAATCTTTGATGTTTTCAAATCGTGCATAGAAACTATTATGTATGACATATACATATATGCGTGTGTGTGTGTGTTATTTTATGTGTGTGAAGCGAATTAAATTAAAAGAACAACGTTCAGTACTATAAACTTAAAATATGAGGAACGATCGAAGCTTTAATACAATTTAAATGGAAAATTTGATTGATATCGAATGCCCCTTGATTCGTAGATTATTACAGAAGAGGAATTAGGCGTTCAGAATCGATTGGTATTTGCAATAGTTATCAGCCGCAAAATAAAGTTTCTCACTTCCGTTGTAGCCAACATTCAGTTACTGCGGCATGTTTAAATATTTTAAATATGACTTTTACGATTCAAACGCTTAGGACTCATATAATATTTATATAAATTAGGCGCCCAGAATTTTTTTTTTTTTTAACAGATTTTGAAAAGAGCTATTCTGAAATAGGTAAGAATTTAAAAAGAAATTTGAAAAAATAAAACTTTTTGTAAAATAGTTAGTTCTCAATTTTGCCAGAATGAGTTAAATAATGAATATAGAAATAGTCCTTTAAAATAATTATACTGAAACACGGACTTCAGAGTGGCAGTTGCCAACACCCATTTGGCTGAAGCTACACTTTCCAAAGTAGCTCTCATTTATTCAGTCTACTTTGCCGAACCTTCACGGAGGCATTTAAGAATACGTAGAAATTATAAAATTGGTTAATCAATATAAAAGATCATTAACATTTTTAATTGTGCGTTGAAAAATTTATGACAAGAATTTACGCTACCTTATGACGTCAGACTTTAAGCTACCTTATGACGAGAGACTTTACGCTACCTTATGGCGTAAGACTTTAAGCTACCTTATGACGTAAGACTTTAAGCTACCTTATGACGTGAGGTAGCGTAACCTTCGGACTCTCCAAATTACATAATGTGAAGAAATTGTATTTTTAAAATATTTTCCAAGCAATAATAAAAGTGGAATAGAATTTCCCTCAAAACTAAAAATTTATATAAAAATTTTAAAGCTCTTCAATTTGATTCGGTGGATAAGACAGAGCAACAAGAGTAAATGGAAAATTGGAAAGATTACGTGGAAAAGACATTAATTATGAGCCGAGTTTTGTAAGCGTTTTGTCTTTTAATCCTCGGCTGAATTAAATGGGAAGGTGAATATATTTCGAGAGATATAATGAGATAATTATGGAGTCAAAATATTTAATTATTTGACAGAGACGTGTATAGAAATTTAAATTTAGCTTTCAAAAAAAGAATGAAGTAAAAATTTTCTAAAACTTTTTAATTTATTGCCAATAAAAACAAAACAACTAACAAAAAACCAAACAACTTGAAAGCAGAATATGAAATACGAGCAGTGCGCTTTTAATTACTTGGCGAATTGTTTCCGAAATTGAACCATAAATCACGCCACGGGGTTCAATTACGAAAGAATCAAATGAAAAATGGAGATGAATACGAATTCGATGGAATTTATTTATTTATTCTTCTTCTTTTTCTCTTCTTCCGAAATGTAACAAATCAAGAATGTTTCCCTGAAAATGTGAAGACAAAGAAAACTCCTTTAAAGTCCAGTACCTGCTGGCAAACTGTGAATAACAACGAAAGCAAAACAATTTTTATGGAAAAGGTTTCAACCAACAAATCAACAGCGTTTTAAGCCACAAAATGAAAACCTCCAGCGGAAAGTAACAAACGATTTAAATTTATATTTCATTTTACTTTTTTACAAATTCTTAAAAACCTGTCTTTTTTGTAAGCATTTTGCCAGTAGGCTTTAATTGTTTAGACTCTGTATTAAAGCAGAATATTGTAGAGAGAAAATTTTACTTTTCATTTAGAGCAGAATAAGTTAGTCCTTTGAATTATTAGGGCAAAAGGCAAAATATTCCTTAAATTAAATAACTCGTTCCGATTTCTATATCGCTTGAGTTGAAATATTTTTAAAATTGGCCGTTTGCAAGAGTTGAATTGCAGCTGAAATTTATAGAACTTAATTTCGATACTTTACAGCGTAATTTGCCCTCAACCTCTTATAAAAACTTATTTTTATAAATGCGAATAAAAGCGTAAGAAAATAAAAAAGCAAAGGTGGACTTTGATGTTTGGTTTTAATTTATTAAAGCGAAAGTTTAATTTATTAAAGTGGAAGTTTAAAATAAATATCTTTAGTTATTTTAAGAAATGTTGGGAAGAGGTTTCCTGATGATCTGCATTAGCCCCACGCGCGTAGGAACTAGAGAACTAGATCATTTTTTAGTAAGATTTTGGGTAAAAACGAATCATTATTTTTTAATCTTTTAAACCTTTTTAAATACTATGAAATTTGAAAATTTTTAAAGATCGAGAAGTTATTAGTTTTATCCCGTTTTGAAAAAATCGTATTCTCATCAGATCTACTCGCTTTGAGGTCCTAAGAAGCTGCTTTGGTTAATTCTAAAAGCCCGTTAGTGTGCCTGCATGTATAAGTGTAAGTATGTATGTGTATGTGTGTGCATGTGTGTGTATGTTAACCGCTTATAACCTTTCAAGGGCTGAGTCAATTTAAACCACACTGGTGAAAGTCTGAAGAATATTCTTGAATTTTAACCGATTCGAATCGGTTAATTTCCAGATATCTCAAACAACCTGAAATAGAAACCCTTTATCAAAGAGCGATTTTTTCTAACAGCCACAATCTACTCAGCGATGTCACAAACTAATCAGCTGTTAAAAGTTAAAAACCACGTCTAACACCGCAAATCGGGCCAAAATTGGTCGATCCCTTCATGAGATATCGTTAACAAAAAATTCGAAATAAAGTGATTTCTTAAATAAAAAACCCCGTAATTATATCTGATTATTTAGTGCTCTCGATTCTTTTACAAGAATCGAAAGAAGAGCGTTCTTAAACTTATATTGACTCTGAACTTAAGTCGATTCGAGCCGGGACATTTCAAAATATATCAAACAAACTGAAATAAAAACCCGTTTTCAAAGAGGTTTTTTTTGTAGTAGTTTTTTACCAATCGATCCAAAATATTAATCGGCAAATCGGAAAAAATCGGTTAATCCCTTCGTGAGATATCGTTAATGAAATATTCGAAAGGAGGGCGTTCTCAAACTTATGTTGCTTCTGAACTTGGGTCGGTTCGAGCAGGGACATTCCAAGATATTGCAAAAACACTTAAAAAAAGTGAGTTTTTTAAATACCTTTTCAGCGGCCTCACTGATCGATTCGGTGCTTCAAAATTATTTACATCTGATCAGTTAGTATTCTCGATTCTTTCATAGTAACCGAAACCGCCGTTTATCAAGTTGGAATCGGTTGATCTGAATATTAAAATACCACAAAAAAAAAAACCAGGTTACGCAATTTTTCCGGTTAAAATTTGCGGTGAGTTACAAGCCTTTAGGGTCGGCCAATTTCAATATATATAGTTTTTTAGTTACTTTCTATAGATTTATAACCAGTTCCCAACCACTTTACTTTTATATAAAAAACAAAAACAACAACAACAAAAAACAAAACATAATATTTAATCAAGCATTGACAAATGGAATTAATGATTAAATTATGGACGATGATTTGCTTAATAGGAAAATAGAAAAGAAAAACTTACATTATTTTCATCAAATACCCGGAAAACTAATGAGGCAAATTTACTAGGATCTCCTTGAGGAAAAAACTGTTTATAGATTTTTATAAAACCCTAAACACACAATTACAGCCAGCAGCGGAATAGAAAACCATTCGCAAATGATTTATAACAGAAGTCAAAAATAAAAAGTCAAAAATAAATAGAGTCAACGATGGAGACAAATGATACAGGGATCAAAATGTGAGTTGGAAAATATGAAAGAAAAATGTCGAAAACATGTAGAAAATCATATTCATGTGTAAAATGAGCACAACATAAGAAAACATTTAGTGGCGCCGCACATGACGGGCAATGACGCCACGGAGGAATGAAAATGAGCCATTTAAAAGCAACAAAAAATATTTATAAAAATATTGTGTTGGAAAAAGAGAATTGTGCCAGCATTAACCAGCATCAGCAGCGACGATGTTTGTTTGTTTGTTTGTTTGTTTGTTGGTGTTTACGAATGTAGCAGTTGTTGAGCCATCAAACAAATCCGCCACAATTGGAGACATCAGCGGCAACATTTTTATTTATCGTCAGATATATCGCACACCATGTCCAATGAAATTATTACAAAATTGTTATAATTCAGCATTTGTGATACGAAAACAAAACAAGAACCAGTTGAAAATGAATAAACGGATTACAACAACAACAACAACAACAAAATAAATATATATATATATATATATATATATATATATATATTTACATGTACATATAATGATTTGTAGACACATAAAATTTTAATGCAGTGGAAATAAAAGCGTTCCGTTGACGACAAAATTTCATTATATTTTCATGAATTTTGTACAGCAGCATCATGATCCAGTTTTTGTTTAAATTTATCCAATAAACGGAGAGAAAAAATAAAAGAAAATCAAATAGAAAGAGAAATAGAAATAGAGAAAAGTAATTTTAGGATATAAATCGATAATTTAAATGCATAAAAATTTATTATTATTTTGTTTTTCTTTCCAGGAAGTCAACACTATTGAAGGTAAAGTTGGGAAAGGAAAGTAATTGATGAAAATATAGAAGAAAATTCTTTTTTAGCTGCATGAGCATTTAAATTACTGTTGGCTGATAATTTCATGGTATTTATTTTTTATATATGATTTCCCTGATATAATCGAAGCGACTACAAGCGACTATATCTTCAAGTAAATCTGATCCTACGGTTACAAGCCTTTTAGTGCTTTCAGTACTCCACAAGCGTTAAATAGCACCAGTGTACCGAACGACTTCTGGAAACAAAACTTTCATCACATTGATTTTGACGTAACTGAACTCTGTTAAGCTCGTAGTTGATTATTTTTTGGAAAACATTTCAGTCAGCGGTCGTCCTTACAATTGGTAAGGACTCACAAAAATGAGCACTGAGGATGAAAGTGCAGCGGCCTTCGAAAACAACTGTTCTGCTCTTCGTTATAAGTTCAATAATTAAAGCTAATGTTGACTTTCTCTTGAACTTTGGCCTATTTGCCATGTCTTTCCAACTTAAAAACACTTTCGGAAAAATTAGCTAATCAAAATTAAATTTAATATGAAAATATCTATAATTTCATATCATTCAGACGTTGTGCAATTTAATATGGCTGCCCAAATCTTATTAAACAAGAACGTTAAGATGCTTTTACATTCTCAGCTATGAAAATGTAGTTGTCTATACCGATACTTCTCATGCAGCTAAAAAAAAAAACTTTACTTAAAAAAGGATTTTTTTTACACACAAGTTCCTCTCCAGCCTTCATAGTGTTGATGCGACAGCAGTGTCAGTGTCATACACAACAAGTCTGTCGTTCATATTAACATACACTTGCAACATCACTTACTTGCTCTGTGAGTAAACCGTTGGGACAGTCTTTTAAAAATCCTTTATGCCTGCGTTTTTTATGAATATTTAATACAAAAATAAGTTTGTTAGGTTTTTACTACATTATAAAAATATGAATTATTAAAATGCTACTGTTTCCGCAAAAGAAACCAGTAAAAAGAATATCAAATTAGTTTGCTGCAGTACAAAAATAACAATAAATGGAAGATAATATAAGAGGAAGAGGAGCACTTACCATTGTCGGATTTCTTTCTCTGTAACTGGAAAGAAAAGGAAAAAAGCGTGTTATTTAGATTTATTAACTGGAGAAACTATTTGAAAAAATATATATTAAATAAAAATTAATTATTATTCTACTGAAATACACATGAAATTAATCAAACGCTCTGCCTGGCAAAACCTCAAGCCAATTTAACCACTTCAGTCGCACTCTTCAGAAACAATCACTTCCGTTTTTGCGGCAGCAAATGAATGAGAAATACATTTTCAAATAAAACAATATTTATATTTATGCAGCTGTCAGAAAAATAAGCAACTGATATCGGTTGCTTTTAGATAAGCGAAAGTATGAAATGACAATTCCATAAAATAAACGAGACAATAAATCGCTTCCATTTGAAGCCATTAACGACGATCGTCAGCACCAGCAGTAACATGCAATTTGCCCTCCCACTAAATGGCTGTAAAATAAACGCATAACGCACACTTGCTGGCAAGAAAGTGGATTTCGTTATTTAATTTTTTATTTTTATTTGCCACAATTCGAAAGCACAAGTTTTGAATCGGGTGTATGAGGAAGTGAAATGTGACTTTGAATGTGACAATTCCATGAGTGGTTTTGAAACGACGGGAGTGGAGAGATTTTTTAAGGCGGATTTAAACTGTGATTAAGTCTACGGCTGTGAAAACGTGATTTATGTTAAAAAAATATTGGAACTCTTCCCAATTCTTTCTATTATCTCAATATATTTGAAAGAAATTTTTATTTTCAATCAAAATATTGTCAATATACAAATAATTTTATGGAATTTTTTTTTATTTATAAATAAATTCTTTTCCAAATTATTTACAAAAGTATGCCGCAAGTTGACGGGTGGAGGGCAAGTCTTGGCATTATTTTTAATGAAAATATATGTGGAGTGGTAACAACCTGCCTCTTCGCTATCTTTTAAAACTATTTAAGGCAAACGGTCAGGGACTGTTATGGTGAACACCATATAATAGAAGTGAAACAAAACGATCATTTCCATGATTTCAGAATTTAGTTTTCTTTAATATCTTGAAAAACAAAGCAAATTATTAACTGAAAAAAACTACATCTTTAACAAATTATTTTTTGTCTTGATTTTCCTATACATACAGATCACGGATATTGAATTCAGGAAATTGTGCAAATATTTCAAAGTACATATTTTTATAATGTATTTTCTTTTATAAAACACTAGTAACCTACAATAATTTATATAAAAACTTTCTGATTCCCAAGAATTTGGATCGTCGAATTTAAATATAATTAAATAATAATTCTCAGTTTGAAACACGTTCTTATTTTCTTCAGACGAAGTGGTCCTTCCAGAAAACAAATTTTTGTATGAAAATTCATTTTATTAACCTGTTATAAATCAGATTTTTTTTTTTAATTAGGTCCAAAGTATATGTCTGTTTAACTTGCTGTTAGTTATAGAAAAAAGATATGAAACAGTTTATTTGCAAATTAAAATCTTCATCTCATCCTAATTGAAATCCTTAAGAAAAGAGAATGCAGTTGAGTTATAAGGTCCGGGGTCTCAGTCTTAATTGTGCTATAGAAGTTCCCTTATCTGTATTGGCGCCTAATTGTATTAGTTATTGCTGTCCTGCTTATTGCACTGCATATGCAGGGCTCCTCCCCTGACTGCTAGTCCCAATCGATGTATTTAAATTTTCGCAATCTCTTGCGATGATCTAAAGAAAAAATACTTTAACCCAGAATTGAATTTGTAGGAGAGCCCCGCTATTTTCTTGGTCGTTCTTGCATGCAGTCGATGATTGCCTACTGGAAGAGTTGAGATTTTTTGCATAAATTTATTTAATATTTTCAGCCAACAGAATGTTACCATCTTTTTGTGTTTATTTAAGTGCTTCTGTCATCTTCCTTGCCAAGGCTGTATGAAAATATTGTTGTCTCTCCTTTTATTATTCGAAAATTTCAATTTATTTGGAAATGAAAACATTCGAAGAGGAAAAGAAACGAAATTTATGATATTGAACTCTACGCTGCATTCGTAACCGAGTAAAAGGTCAACAATTATTGTTGTATTTGCATTGAATTATTGTACACAATTTTGTATTAAGTTTTCCTTCCTGCTGCTTTAGAAAACAGACACACTTAAAAGCATTTTGCTCTTCTGCACACACACACACACACAAGTTCGATTTCTGAATAGAACACCTTCGCAACATTTTTCTTTTGAAAGCGTAGATTCCAAAAGTTTCGCCAAAACAAAATACAACAAACAAACACTTGCAGCTGTTGGAAATTCCATAAATTGCTAACGCATTTGGATGTTGCTGTTGTTAGAAGTCTTGTATCTCTTCTGTGTTTCCTTTTTGCGGCACTTTTCTTTCGGCGACTGTTGGTGTTGTTGTTGCAGTTTGTTTAGCAAATGGCCATATAAATTGTAACACAAGAGTTTCATTTCGAAATATTCGTATTGTGTGTTAAATTTTTTAATGGTTTTAAGTTGTAATTCAAAAGTTTACGCCATCCATGATTTCTTATAGCCAAACTAATCGTTTTCAGTTCGTTCAATGGCAGTCAGGCTTCTTGGGAAATATATTTTTATTTAGTTTGCGTACTTGAAATTTGCTTTTGTAAATCACTTTACATTTCTGGTTGGCATTCAGTAGAAATTTTTCTTTCTTCTAAATTAGCCCTTGAACTTTTGGTAGATCTAATAGTTTTGTTTGGGATGGAAATTTATTTATTTTTCTAATATTGTGGTTATATTTGTGAATAGCGAATGAAAGTTTTATTAACTAAATATGATAAAAAAATAAAGAAAATAGAATTGGAAAGTTAAAAAAATCTTGTATTTTGGTGCATAATTTGAAATATATTTTCAAATTTTTAATTAAGTTTTCTTAAAATACCATGTTTATTAGTTTCTTTTAAATAATAATTATTTTTATTTCTACAAAAGCGTGCAAAAATATCCACACAATATGAGAAAATAAGAACGTGAACGACCTCAAAAATTTCATATGAATAAAATGTGCAGTATGAGTAACATAATTAATAATATTAAGTATACGCGTAGAAGCACAATACAGAAGGAGAGTAATACGAACGAAGAAACAAACAAGTGAAGCTAATAAAAAGCTTATAAAAAGAATTGAAAAGCATCCTTAATTTCCTCGGTCTTAGTATTTAATAAATAATTGAGACAATAATTGATCGATTGCAGTAAATCTCGTCCGATTTTTATAAAATCTTATTGCATTTAACAAAATGTTGACAGTTCGAAAAGGTAATAAACCGAAATAAAAATAATGGAGAACGCTAATTCGACAGATATAAAATTTCGGAATTAAAAAATAACGACTTCTTTTCATTTATGATATCTTACGAAAGAATTAACTGATTGTGAATAGGTTAAGGGCAATCGTCAAAATCTGATTAGCCTGCGGAATTTATCAAGAATGAGAATTTAAATTTTTATTAAAAAATAATCTTAAATGAAAATTTCTCGAAATCGATTTCAATTAAAAGGATATCTAACAAATAAATGATATAATAAATTTAATTTAATTTAATGTTAAAACTTAACATTCGTTTTACCACACAAAATGATTTTGCTAAAACCAATTGATTAGGTTTAATGAAATGCAGCCTTGTTTTTTTCCTGTTTTTTCTGTGCTAAGTTGAGTGCTGCCAAGTTATATATTGGAAACATCTGATTATTTGTGAAGAATGTACTGAAAAATTCACTGCATTTGATATGAAATAATCTATTTTTGAAGCATTTATTCGCTCTGTATGGGTATTTCCATAATTTTAAAACATTAAATCGCAAAATATAAAACAATTCCTATTCTTAACTACGATGTACTTTTTTTTTTTAATTTTTTATACGAACAACAGGAAAATGCATTAACAACTAGACCTACTTCTGTGAGAAATTCAGTATATTTTGATTAAATTTACTAGGCAAACTGTGTGTTAAAAGTTGAATTTATGAAATCTGCAGTGTGAACGCAAAATCACATGTTTATGGTTTCACCTCTAAAACCGGGTTTTAATTTACAGTGTGAAATCGCTCTAGTTTTAAGTTGATTCGGTCGAGATGTTCAAAAGTAACGAGCGGTTTACATACTCATACTCATACACATATACACGCCCAAACATATACAAACATAGTGCCTTCCTTTCGGATATAGTCGGAGAAGCTTCCCTAGAACGTCGAGATGAGAACATACATTTTTGCAAAACGGGGAAAAATATTTTAAATTTTTTTAAGTGAGAAATTAAGAAAAATATTAAATTTAATTTTGTTGGTATATGTTTCTGGGAATTGTCGTTTTAACTCTGCTTTAATTTTAATTTTCGTGCTGATTCTTTTTCGCCAAAAGTTATATATTAAAATTCAAGGTGACCAATTGAGGGGTTTTGGCTAGTTCCAATGCGCATTACACTGGGGCTATCATCAGGGAACCTTTACCCAACATTTCTTATAATAATATTTATAATATTAATAAATGGGAAGCCTAAAAACAAACATCAAAGTCATAACAAGAACTCACTGATCACTTTTCCTTTTTAATTTGCTTACGTTTTTATTTTCTTTTACTGACTAAAAAATTAATTGTCAGAATGGCAAGTTATTTTTCAAGGCTTCTTTTTAATTAAAATACAAATTATTCGAACACAAAAAAGCAAGTGAAAAATCTGACACAAACACCTAAAAATGTATTTAATATTCAATATTAAATTGTCTTACAAAATCTATTCAATTGTCTAAATAAATCTGTAGTTAAAAATGAATGTGTACAAGAGAACCAAATAGAAATAGAAAGAGAAATAGAATTCTTATTTACAATAATAATTCAATTTATATTAGATTTACATTTAAGTAATTTAAAAAAAGATTTTTTCTGGATACATGAAACAGATTGAACACTCATCCATCAATCATAGTTATTCCAAGAATACTGATGACACTGGCGCCGTACACCAAAACAAATAGCAAGTTTGTGAATAATTTTCACGTCCTTAATAGATGTGCCATTTTCAAAAGCTCAATCAAAATAAACCCTTTTCAATTTTGGTAACATAAAAATTTTGCCGGTTGTCAGTATCTCAATCTGGCCTTGATTGTAGACGCTCACAAGGCCAATAATTCTGCTGGAACCATAATTTTTGTTTCTGAAGATTAAAATAGTTTTGCGTGTTTTCAGTTTCCTTAACTTGACAAGTTCACTGGCTGGCTGCCTTCGCTCTTAAACTTTATTGTGTATTTTATGTTTTTGTTGTTATTGTAATCACGTACATTTCACTCAAATGTCTGCAAGAGCATTTCATTTAAACATTTTATTATAACAAAAGATCGTCATTTTGTATTTCTAATATTATAATATTTGGAATTAATGGACACGTTTCTTTGGGTTTAATGCGGGGGGCTTTAACACTACATAAATCTGGTTTGAGTTCTAGAAAATTAAACAAGAATTTCCTTCCTCATCGATTTGTATTGAAAGAACAATCCTAAAATTAAAATTCAATTTGTTTGCAAAGACAGTAAAATTGTTCGGCTGTTAAATCTGACAGAGAAATCGCATTCATGCGTGTGTGTGAATCCAGTTACTCACTTTGGCACCACTTTGTTATTCTTGTTGTTTTTGTATTGTGATGGCATTTTAGCAAATACAAGACAATAGCGTTGCTCACATACGAGGTCTGTTAAAAATAATATTCAGCATTTTATTACGTTAAGTTTTTATTAAGGTTAAGTTTATCTATTAAGGAAATGTTGCTTTAACTCTTTAATATAAATTTAACCCCTGATAACGATTATTAAAGTTAATGAATGCTTTAAGCGATCTTTAATCATAAAAAATCCACACTTTAAAGCCACTTTAATTTTAGTGATCGTTTATGAATAACAGCTTTAAAATTTTTTCCCAAATTGTTTTAAAAGTTTTAATAGATCATGTCTTTAGCTGAGGCAGATCATAGAGATATTATAATAAGACTCCTTTTAAATAAATGAGAAGTTACAAAAAAAATATCAAAGTGATAACCAGAACTCATTGATATTTTTCGTGTCTTTTTATTTTATTTCTCTTCCTTTTTATTTCTCTTCCTTTTTATTTTCTTACTTTTGCCTGGGTCTATTAATCAATTTCTACTTTCCAGTCGTTAGGATCAAAGTGATCGTGCGCAGACATAATAGACTTGCCACAGCGTTTTTTTTTTGCGATTTTCCAAGCAGGTCTGCCATGCTCTTTTCGGCATGTCCTTGGGCTCTAAGTTAGGATTTTATCTTCTTACTGGATATATTCAATCCTGTAAACATGTGTAAAACACATGCGCCTGATATCTACGTATTACAAACGTAAAAAATGCATGGCATGTGCCGAACAATAAACCGAAGTGTTCAGCAACTTCTTTAATAGTGATTTTCCTTAGCAGGTGTCTTCACTTGTTCAACACTTTCTTCGGTTGTTAATGTACTAGGGCGATCAACTGTACTCTAGATTTACGTTAACCTGCAGTGGCAGCGTAGTCTGGCGGTGTTCGGAGCACTCTGTAAAGCTCAGTAGTTCTCTCCGTCCTCCTCGGGTCACACCCATTTAGATCAATGCACGGTAAAACTATGGTGTTTCCAAATGTTTCCTTTAATAAATCAATTGCTGGACGAGCTGCATGGCATGCTGCGCGGTCATGTTGAAACCACAACTCCTGCGCAACGTGGCTCTATAGCAACCTTCTGATCATCATCGTTTTTAAAAAAGTACGGATCAATGACTCCACTGGGTCAAGAAACACAAAAAACATTTGATTTCTCTGGATGTAACATTTTCTCTACTTACACTTCAAAATTATCGTCCTGGCGTTCAAATAAATGTCAGCTGAACAACATTTGCAATCGTGGCTCTATAGCCAACTTCTGATCATATCGTCCTTGAAGAATCAGTGATTCCACTAGCCCATAAAATACAACAAACATTTAATTTCTCTGGATGTAACGTTTTCTCAACATACACTTGAGTATTATCGTCCTGGCGTACCCATTCAAATAAAAATGAGCTGAACAACATTTACCCAAAATGTATTTGGAATAGAATCGTGATTTTGAAATTATATTTGCAGATTTCGAAAACGTTGTTCAGGTGTGAGTCTATTTATAAATCACTCGACAGTTGATAAAAGGACCGCCTGTGAGAAACGCCCTTTATAATAAAAGGATCAGGCCCTCTTCCTCTTCTGCTTTATTTGTTTCACGATTTGTTATTTTCGTTTTTGTTGTTATTTTTTTTCTTCTTAATATATTAACAAAATTATAAATAATTGCAAGTTTTGAGTTTTATTAATTTGGAAAAAGAACATAATAATCGATTGATCGACTTAATCTAAAATAACTCAAGTATTACTCGACTAAAACAAAGACACATTCGATTAATCGATAATAACAAAAACCGGTTACTTGAGTACTCTATTACACCAGCCACGATTATATTTTTACAGTTCCAGCTATTGAAAATGTTTAATTTGTTTGCGAAAGTCGTAGAATTTAGAAGTGTCTTGCGTTTTCAGAGACTGTCAGCTGTCAAAAAAAGAGGTAAAAATGTGCACCAATTTTACTTTAAAAAATTTAAAATTAATTGCTTTTTTCGTATGACCGCCATTGCCAGTCTTGTTAATTTTTATAATTTGAAAAATTCTTAACCAATTTCTTGTTTTGCTTTTGCAGTTTTCACCCTGCTACCACGCTCCTCTGCTCCTCTGCTGGTCTTAAGACTTGTTAGAGTCCATTTTTGTAACCTTCACTTTAAAAATGTTTTTGGAAAAATTTTATTATTATTTCAAGTTTTGGCATTCAAACAATTTCAAAACTTTTACTAATTTCCAACTTTTCAACGCTTTCCATTTTAGAGGTCCTTGAAGGGAAACACCAGGGGCTTGTGATCAACGGCTTATTTTTACAACTTAACAAGAACATATTCTCACATCTTTCATATTCATCTGCAGTCGAACTTTTGTTTTTTCTCTGTAGTTTTGGATTTCTGCCAAGCGAAGAGACAAGAAAAATACATACGAAAATATTCAGCCATTAAAGTGTTACGAATTGTTAAGAAAACAAAGTGGAATATAAATTTTCTACTCACGTTCTTAAAATGTGTGCAATCAAACCCCACGCATAAATGTCGTTACTCATGCAAGCACACACACACACACAACTACAGGGATAAAAACCAACACCTTAACGTTCATGTAAACATATTAGCAAATACCCATAACCCATACACACGAATTGGTTTCATATATTATGTGCATTTAATTTTCATTCCCCTCACCCCTCAATACCAAAAGGTCCTTAACATTTGCGTGTGAGTGCCAAAAATATGGAAACAAAATAAGTTTTTCTTGAAATAACTGGTGCAAGCAACTCGCAATTCTCTGTACACCGAAATGACAGACTGCAGGTTGAAAATCATTTAAGTAATTTTGTTAATGGAATCCGAATAAAAAGTTTTTATTTGTCTTCCATGTGCATGTTGGTTGAAAGTGAAAAATTAAATTTATTAAAAAATATTTTTTAAAACTTATTTATTTACTTATTTATTTTTTTATAACATTAATAATTATTTAAGTTTAATTGCAAAGATGGCGACTACCAATCACGTTGCAAAGTTTTTTATATAAAATTTTCTTTTTAATTTTTAGTGTGCAACTGCGTTCCTTTTCTCTTCAATTTTAATCCTGCTGATTCTTATTTTCTCAAAATTTTATTCAAAAATTCAAAGTGATTAGTTCACTAGACTAAAACAAAACGTTAGAAAAAATTATCTAACATTTCTTAGAATAACTAAAAATAATATTTCTCACTTTCACTACAAATTAAAAAGAAGTTTAAACAAAAATTAAGGGGATAACAAGATCTCTTCGATCACGTCTTCTCTTTAGTTTCTTACTTTTTTATTCTACATTGGGCGGTCTAATTTGCCGTTCGATTTGTAGTAGTACCAGGAATAAAGAAAACAACAGCAGCTAACAAATTGTTTCATTATAAAAAGAATTATTTAGAGTGTTAATAACTTTGTGATTAAATTGTTATTATCACAACAATAACAACAACAACAACAATAATAATAATAATAATAATAATAATAATAATAATAATAATAATAATAATAATAATAATAATAATAATAATAATAATAATATTAAATCGAATTGAGATTAATAGGCCAATTGTTCGAACTTAATTTAAATCTCAGAAAGACATGATGATAAATATTCCAAGGCACAAAGGAAAGTCAGCATCAGTTTTATTCAACTTACACAGCAGAGCAGAACAGCTGTTTTCGAAAGTCACAACACTTTCATCATCAGTGCTCATGTGTATATTGTGTTTATCACCACTGTTTAGGTGGCTCAATTGAATGTGATAACAGTTCCTATTTACACAAATTTTATTGTGAAAAAGAATCCGAGAACTGTATCAACCTGATGTTAACACGTTTTTGTTAACATCAAATTTAAGCTAAGGCTTGAGCTACCAACGAAAATTGGAAAACGTTCACATGTTAGTTAAGTATAAAATTCAAACCAGAAAAGTTTGACTTAGGTACAATGGAACAAAAAATTCAGAAAAATGGGACATGAAGAAAATAATGAAACGGTAACACGGGTATTAAAACAAAAACGTGTGTTAACTCAGAAAAACATGATAAATAAACCAAAACACAATAAAAATTCAAAATCAGTTTTATATATTCAACTAACACATCAGAGCAGAACAGCTGTTTTCGAAAGCCGCTACACTGTCAGCATCCAGCATCAGTACTCTTATATGTTTTAGATTTTATAACACTTGTTAAGTGCCCCAGTTTAATTTTACAACAGTTTCCATTTCCACCAATTTTCCAATGAAAAAGTATACGAGAATTGTTTAAAGCTGGTGGTAACACCTTTTTTTGAAATGTTGCCGTTTGATTGTTTTTTTCAAGTCCTCTTTTTTGTGTAAATTGAAGAGTTAAAGTTGACATTGAATTTTGCTTGTGATTTAGAATATTTACCAAGCCTTCCTCAATTAAATATATTTTTCCAACCCACTTTGCTGAATACAATACAACAAATACGACTACAATGTTTTTTATTTTATTATTTTTATTATTATTATTTTTTTTAATTAAAAATCAGTAATTTTGAATCGAAATTCCCTGCCGCATATTTCATTGGCACAATCTAATCACTATGCCGAAATTTTCAAAAATCTCTTTAATAATAATCCATAAGGACTTTCAGTTCCGAAAAATTTAAATAAAAAATATATTAAAAGAAAATTCCAAATGTATACCAACACGGCCTTTAATATATTCCTGCCCACTTACAACGCCTGACTCCACCACAGTATTTGGTTTGGCCGTTGGCCATTTACTTTATGCTGGTCATGTGTCATGCGATTCATTAGCGCAAGCAGCTGTTAAGAAACACAAGAATCGGTAACGAACTCGTATGAAGGACCATGAAATAAACACGCACATACATATTTTTTAAATAAATCCGCTGTGCAATTATTCATTTCATAAATATGCATTAATAAGAGTATTAAAAAGATTTCAAGCACTGCAACCGAACAAGATTATTTTCATTAAAAAAATTTTATAAGGCCATTGAAACGCAACACAAACACACCCACACGCACATACACAAAAGCATTGTAGCAACCAAAACCAACAAGTTGCCGCTGCTGATGTAAACGAGATGGTTTGATGGCTGATTGGATAAATAAGTGCAACAATACCCAATTGACCAAATCGTGTCAAGTGAAATAAATATATTATATGAAAATATATTCTATTGAAGGTTTTTATAATTAATATTTCCAGGGGCTTTGTTTTTTGTAATCTAAAATTTGTTGTTATAAACTCTGCTATTGCGTGTATTTATTTATATACCAAAAGAAGTTTGCTGCATAAATCCAACGAAACAGTTTCATTACATTAACACATCCAATGAACAGTTCAGAAATCTATTGAAAACTTCAGGAATTTTGTGAAAGAAAAAATTGGTTGGAATAGCTTCATTGCCTTTGATAGTTTCGTAAAAATATTTCATCGGATTAAGGGCAACAATATTTTGCATGTTTTTAGCAAGCGCTTTATCGATATATAGAAATATTCAGTTTCTGCTTAAAAACATTTAAACATTTCTTTTTTGACACAATTGATTTTTTAACAACTGAAAATAAGAATTGGAATTTTGAAATTTCATTGTGTCTATGAAATATATTCGTTGTTTTAATAAAGATTTAGTAGAAGTTATGAGAGGCTAAAGTAGTAAGTGAACACAAATTTTATATGATCGTTTGTAAATCAAAATTTATTTTGATGTACATTTCAATGCATCAGTGAAATTATTTCATTGTATTAACAACAATGTTTCATTGAGTCAATGCCAAATAAACAGTTATTTGTTGTGATCCATGCTTTTGCTTGGTACTTCTCGAATAGTATTTGAAAAATAATGTCTATGCAGAGATATTAAAGTCTACCAATCAAATGCAACCTTCAGACATGTTTCGCCACACAATAAAAAAAAACAATTATTTATTTAGTAAATTATGTGAGAAAATTTTCAAATTAATTACATTTTAGTGCGTTAAGTCAATGACATTCCTTAATATTTTCAATGAACTAGTTTCGCTGCATCAATGAAACAATAACATTGAATAAATTCCATTAAAGATATAATTTATTCATGAAATTACTTCCTTGTATCACTGAAAATGAGCCGATGTATCAGTTCATAGCATCAACGAACGCATTTCATTGATATGATGAAGTTTTAATTTGCCAAATTTTAACGAAACTTGTTTCATTAATCCAACGAAATCTGGCACTGGATGAATTTTAATAATATTTTTCATTTAATTATGCAGATTAAGGCTGCACAATTCTTGTGACTCAGGGTACTTTCACACTTGTCAAATATTTCAACGAAAAAGCGTAACCACTGAACTGTTAATCTAATAAACAAGTACGTCAATATTTATATTTTTCATTATTGTTTAGTGGTCACGCTTTTTTGGGTAACTTTTTGGCAAGTGTGAACGTATCTTTACTTTAGCTTTTATCGTAAGAATTTTGAATTTATTTTATATATTAACAATCATACTTGGCAAATGTCCTTGGCCTTTTAATTATTATTCAATAACTAGTTTTTTTAAGCTTGACGTGATTTTATAATTTAATTAAATCGTACGAGTAGTTGCAGGAAGAAAAAAAAATATTAACAATTGGTTAACTTGTATGTCAGGAATGTCGAAATAGTTTATTTAATTTAGAGATCCTTGAAATAAAATATTAAGCGAAGTGAAATATTGAGTAGGAACAAAAACAAAACGATTCGTTGTAATAAATTCAGGAGGATATAAAACACATTTCAAGGATTAAGGAAACATCAACATCAATTTCTTTTTTTACTTTTTTTTTGTGTTAGTCCAACACTCAGGGGATGACTCTACCTGGGTGCCACTGTGTCAAAACTAGAAAGGAAGGGGACAGTGTTGAGAGAACACATGAAGATCGATTAGAAGAAAAATAATTTTGTTGTATCTGATTTTACGTTTTACTTAGAATAAGCATTTTCCGCTACAGGTACCGGCGAAGAAAGGTGTTGTATTCTGCTCTTTTAATACATGAGGGTGTTAATCCTGGTCGGCAATGCTCAGCGACCTGTGCTTTGCCGATAGTAATTAACACGATCTTGTTTTAATGCAGATCAGAAAAATTCGTTATCATATTGCAGGCTGAGCTCCTCCGCAGAGCTCGGGGTTTAAGATCTTTTAAATGCGCAGAATTTATTTTGCAATATATTTTTTTTTTTATTTGTTTTGAGTCTGAAAGAGTTTTTTTTTTCTCACGCATATATTGAAGGCAAGTTTGAAGGTTTTGAAAACGTGTTAACATCAGGTTGATACAGTTCTCGGATTCTTTTTCGCAATAAAATTTGTGTAAATACGAACTGTTATCACATTCAACTGAGCCACCGAAACAGTGGTGACAAACACAATATACACATGAGCACTGAAGATGAAAGTGTTGCGACTTTCGAAAACAGCTGTTCTGCTCTGCTGTGTAAGTTGAATAAAACTGACGTTGACTTTCCTGTGTTCTTTTTTTTATTTCGCATAAAAACTACTCTCTTTTCTTTATCATCCAAGCGGCGAGTATGGCCTACGCATCCCTTCAAAGATGTAGAAGTATATGCTCGAGGTGGCTTCTAACTGCTAGCGATGCGCACTGCCTTATTGCCATGTCTGCTAGACAGTAGTGAGCGTCACTATCAACCCATCACTTTATCGTTGCTTTCTGTACAAGGGGAAGGCTTTCATTTTACAAATGCGGCAAAGTGTTCGAAAATACTTACGGGCCTCGTACATGAGATGGGGCACATTAACGCCGTACTTAAGTGCATCGGATCATCGATTCTACAACCGATATTTTCGACGCTGGCAACTATTGGTAATAAGATGATCACAGATGCACATGCAATATATTTAACAACAAGGTATTCTTAACCACATCTCACTGCATCGATTTTCTTTAAAATTTCTTAATTATTAAAATTCACTGACTTGAATTATTACTTTCAAGCCAAAGCCCCAGATGTCTCCTGCGAGTATGTGAATACATTTCCCAGCAAATGGTTACACTAACTCAAGTATTCGTACAAACACACAGAGATACACGACGTATATGTATATAAGGGACGCCAATGACGTCTGAATGCCAAAGTAAGGAAGCAGAAAAAGCGAACAAAAAGCATTTAAGCCTTAAACAGAATGACTGACATGTGACAGACGTAACCGTAATTGTTGGTGCTCCTGCAGCATGTTTGTTTGTTTAACAGTTCAGTTTTGTATGCCGGTCTGCATGACTGACGGTATGTCAGTCAGTTATAGCATTTTATGCATAAAGAACTACAAAGTGACTGTTGTAATTAGAAAAAAATTAAATGAAAGAGAATAGAAGACAACCAACAACATCGTTTTCCTTGGCCGTGTTATTTAATACTTTCAGTTCATATTGAATTTAAGCAGAGTTATGGAATTGCATGTATTTACCACTTGGCAACTCTGGTTAAAGCAAAATAGACAAAAAATTCATATTATTTTAATGCGTTTTTTTTTTTTTAGAAAACATGTAACATTTTTCCACTTATTTTCTAAAAAGTGGAGGCTTGGAAACGGTTTGAAAGAGAAATTATTTTTCATGAGGAAAGTTGGATCTATTTCTAATAAATTCCTTATTGTGAAAAATTTTGCATTATTTTCTAGAAAAGAAATCGACATATTTGATGTTTATTTTTGAGTCTTTTTGACTAATTTTTAAATAAAATCGAATATTCCAATTTGATTTAGATTATGTTGATTAGATTTTACCAGAGAGAAGGGCGCATAGAAATCTTTTTAAAAATATTTAATGCTGTTGCGCTAAAGGATATTCTATGATATTGAGCTCTTCGAACTAAAACACTATTATTTTAAGTTTAGAATCCACCGATTCCAAGGACAAGCGGAGATTGACGTAGCTCCCGATTACTATAACAGAATCGTGAACACTGAGTGATCAGATATATAATTTCGTGGTTGAAACCTCACTTTTTTCGATTTTTTTCATTCACAATATCTTACGAAAAAAAAAAATCAGTTTTAAAATGTTTTTTCTAAGTTTTTTCTTTATTTCTTAGAACCTGCCGCTTCGAATCGGTTCAAATTTCCAGGAAACTTTAGGTCCAATAAAACCCTTTAACGGGATAAGACCAACAACTTGCCGATTTTTTTAATTTTTCAATTTAAAAAATTTATTATCGCTTTTTACTTTGAAAATGGATAAATTTCAACTCGAATACTTTTTGCATCCGTATCCAGATGTACACGTCAGTGATCAGACTAATTTCAAAGTTGAATTGTATCGTGGAGATCAGTGGAGAAGTGTTTTATACTTGTCCGAATACAGAACATGTCTCCCTTTCACCAGAGCACTGAGGTCAACTCCTCAGTCCAGTGTAGAAGGAATGCTTCACTAAGCTGTCCTTGAGGCCCATAAAATGAAAGATCTGGACCTGGCTGATATGTGGTTTGGACAAGACGATGCACTATGAGATGATTAAGCGAAACAATGTCCCAATTTACGGATACATAGGCCTCCAGTATACACGCCTCCTACATCGTGCGTCTTTAGACTCACGTCTAAGCTTGCGTTTGACGGAATGAGAGCCAATATTGAAGAATTTATTCATCAATTACCGACCAAAATATTGGAAAGAGTATGCCAAAATCGGACCCAGCGTAGGAATCATTTAAGTTGTAGTCACGTTAACATTCAGATAAAATCACTTTTAGGCAATAAATTATTTAGGACGTTCTATTCACTCAAGGAATATTTCTTCTAAGTTTTACGTGTTTCATTTAAGCGATTTCGGAAGCTCTTAAAAGATCACCCATTAGCTGTTTTTAAACACCAAAAATAACTTAAAATTTACCATTTTTTGAATCTATTATCGGCTTCTTTTAGCTTCTCTGGGGCTTCGGAAAGCCCATTTCACATACAGACACAGGGATATCGGTTATTCGAATAGCCCTATTACCAATGAAAGAGCAGCTCTATTAAGTGAATACCCTAATATTTACATACAAACGCTATTAAATCAATTAATTATTTCAAGTGTCTTTCTAAATGCACAGTAGAGATGATGACATTTACTAGGAAATGCATGAATACAAAAAGCCCCTGACATATATTCACATCATTTAACCCAATAAGAAATTTCTATGATGTTGAAATTATAATTTTAATTTTAATAAACAGACGAACACTTCTCGGATATGCATGCAGAGCATGCAACTTTGTAAGTACTCGTGTGTTGCACAAAGGCTTTTTATATGGAATTAAAATACGTGCACATTCCATCATGCACAAGCATGATTAAATACGTTTGTGTGATGATATAAAAATATTTTTATTGTTAGTAAAACATCTTCTAACAGTTTCCATGCGAGTTGTAATATTTTTAAAAATCGAACGAGTACGATATATATTTATATATATCCATACAGATATATAATCTAATTCTAATATGAAAATTATGTTTGGAAATGAATTTTTGATCACTTTCGATTAAAAGTGAAAGGCCAATAATTAAATAGAAATTATAAAAATAAATATCTTGACCTCACACTTTATAAAGCTTTTTAGAACAGCGATTTTATTTTTTCTCAATAATTTTATATTTACAATTGTTGAAACAGAACTTGAGAGTAACAACATCCGCAAACTTATTCATCCAAAAGTTGCCACAAAAACATGTTCTCTAATTTCTGGCGGTTGTACAAACACTTCCTTTGCTTGTGCGAGCAGCATTGATGTCCTCGTATGTGTATTTCCTGTTGCAGTTTTCTTCCACTAAACTTATATGGCGAGTCAAAATAATTGACGTTTTCGGTTGACTAAAATGCTGCCATTTTAATTACACATTCAAGTAGAAGTTTGCCAAACATGTTATCAAATTGCTTTCGTTTGTTCTGTGTTGACAACAATTTCAATTTGTTGACTTTTTCTAATGAATTTAATTTATGGGAAAAGATTAACACGACAAAGAAAAAAAATTTTTTTACTGGAAACATTTCACAATTATGCACTTGTTTAGGGAAGAATTTTATTGGGATTTGTTAAGTTTTTATATGACAGGTTGAGTGGAGTATGTCCTGACAAAATTAATTTACTTATTTATTGTATTTATTTCTGTATCGCACTATTTGTTGCTACAGTAAATAAAATTTTGATAGGCTAATTGATCGAAAAGTAATTTTAATTTAACTGTACACGCTAATTATTCGAAAAGTATTGTCTTAAAACAAACAAAAAAATGATAAGTATTCCAAAATTCAACTTGAATTTTACATATTGAACTTGCACAGCAGATCCGACCAGCTGTTTTCGAAGGCCGCTGCTCTGTCATCATCAGTGTTCATATACATTTGCGCTTATTACATCCAATTTTTTTAACTTCCCGCAAGGAAAACGGAAATTTTTCAAGAAAATCGAAAAATAACTGGTTCTAACAAAGATCGAATTTTCATTGGATCTGAAAATTTGAGACCATAGAAAGCACTTCTAAATGTGTGTGTATGCGTGAGTGTAAGAACTTGTAGCTTTTGAACAGTTGAACCGAAGGGTTTCCAAACTTATACTTTTTGTAAATTTTAACTGATACGAGCCGGAGTATTTTATGAAATCCCAAGGATATTTAGAAAGAAAAAGTTTTTAGAATCCTTTCTTTAAATAATTTGTAAACGGCTTTACCGATCGATTCCCAAATCATCAGCTTTTAGCTTTGAAAAACCACGTCATTTACCGCCAACTGGCTCAAGATCACTCAATTCGTTCGTGAGATATTGTGGACGAAAGTATTCGAATATAAATAGTTTTTGAAAAAACTTTGGGATTATAGATCTGATCAGTTAGTGTTCTTTCTATTCGTTTATGGTACACGAAAAACTACATGTATCACTCATTATTAAATGGAAAAAGGCAGATTTATTCGAAATTTACTGGAAGAGCTCAAAAGCATAGAGCAGCACAAAAGCCAGGTTGCAAAAGCTTTGCTGTGAAAATTAGCGAGAAGTCACAGGGATGGCCTTGTGAGAACACAAGGCAACTTTCCTTGTGGGATGTTTAAAAAGGATGGTCATTATAGACGAAAATACTCACGAGTATTGGGGGTAATCAACGCATTCGATATCGATCGAATTTTTAATACAATTCCAATACGAACTTCGATCGATGTCGAGTGCCGTCTCTGATGATCAAATTTTAACGGCTGTCGAATACAAGATTGCAAGACGTTCTTAAACGGTTATAATTAAGGACTTTAACGATGGTACAAAATTACAAATATTTCTATATATTTTATTATTCTTCAACGTGTTGCAGCAGATGTTTGCATCGTTTACACTGTTTCCTTTGCCTTCGTAAAAAGCCTTGTTAAGTGCAAATATATTTCTAGGATAATTCTATATTTAAAGGATTATGTGGATGTATCAACATTTTGATGGACGACCAAAAGAGTTTTAATCTTTTTATACGGATTAGGCGTTGCAAAGCTTTCGATTATATATTTTCATTATAGAGTTACTTTATTTAAGCGATTTATATTCTTAATTTGAAACAAAACAAAGTGCATGTGAGAGTTCATGTACAGTTTTTCTTCTTTTGAAAGATCTATTAATGCGCTGGAGGCTTCTCTGGGCATGCCAAAATCTTTCAAGTTTCTTTCCTGTTTTGGCTCGTAAAGACTTTTAAAGCGGGTATGAAATAACTTGGAAAATTTCTAATATGACGTTATAAATGCTTAACTACCCTAAGGAATTTAAAAAATAAACGATGAGTCAATCAGACAGCCATACACGAAGAAACTTGACCATCCAGCTGGCGATATGTGCATTCAAATTGCACTTCTTCGGCTAAAGTTTACATATTTATTACCATAAGCCCTGCAATCAGTCCCAGTTCGTGTCGTACATTCAAAGTAGTCATACATAAATTTAGAAAAGATTGCATCAAAAGGACACAAAAATAAAATAAAAATTTTAAAAATAAACTAAAAGGGCAAAGAAAAGTAATTTTCAATATGTATGAAAATGTCACTAGTTCAATTGCAACAAAAGCAACAAGAAAGTAGAATTTTTATTTTTATTTTAAAAAAGGATATAAAAAGTCTTTGGAAAACAAACAAATTTATCTATTTATCAAAATTGTTGCAGCAAAGGAAACGTAGTCAGAGTAGTGGAAGAAGATCTAAGAAATCACTGCAGAATGAAAATAAATTGGAATAGTGTGTCACACACAAACACTTTCCAAAGACATCTGAAAGGATTTGGTATTAAAAGCGCTCTTTTCTTTTGCTTTTCTTTTCCATTATTTACATAAATGATGGAATTTTATGATTTCATTGGTTTAAGAGGTTGTTCTTTTAGTAACAGCAAAAGGATTTTGCAAAAACAAAATGTACAATTTAACATCAAAATTCTATCCTCCCCGTGTTGACGAGACATTAAAGTAAAGCAGAACTGTTCATTTAAATCGGTGAAGAAATTTCAAGCTGATAATAGATGATATTCTGCAATTTTACCACATAATAAATCAAATTGGATTTATTCACTTTAAGACAGTTGCAAGAATGTGACTCATGCCGGATTGGAATAACAGAGTGCGACAGTCTCTATCAGCTTTTATCGGTTCTTCTTTCCTTATGCATTTTGAAGTAAAAATTTCATAAAGTAGCCGAAAGCCGTTCAAATGGCAACACTGGTTCGCTTTGTATTTCCACATGAGGGGTGCTGTTGGTTGAAGTAGAATTAAAACCGGCAGACTATTCATTGTTTGCATCGACCGTTTGTAAATTGACTGCTTCAGAAACTGAACAAAATTTCCAAAAAAAATCAAGGAATCTTTACTGATGAGGCCCATTTTCAATTAGGCGATTGTGTAAATAACAAAAATTATCCCAAACGGGGCTCACAAAATCCCCAAAGGGTCCTCAAACAACCACATCTTTCGGTTTGCAATCAGGCGGCATTAGCGGCCCGTTTTTTCTCGAAAATGTGGAAGAGAACGCAGTCACCGTGAATTTTTTGCGTTACCAAACCAGGATAAGCGATTTTTTCCGGTCACAATTGGCTGATATTGACATCAGTGACCGGTCAAATGATTTAACTAAAATGAGAGCTTAAGTTAATTAATACTGAAAAAATTTCCTAGTCTATTAATTTGCTGATTCGATGATGTGAATTGATCTCCAAGTTCTTGCGATTTAAAGTCGCTGGATTATTTTCTCTACAGCTATTTGGGAGGCCAGGCTCATGTGAACAACCCAAAAACAATTAACGATCTTAAAAATGTAGTTTATGAATACAGCGGACATGACAAAATATTCCAGTATTAGTTCCCTTTCCTAACTTAAATTGGCATCAACAACACTCTTTTAAGCCAATTTACTTCCTAACCTTAAATGCTTTACTTATCTTCAAACAAATATCTATATAATGCCATATATATTATCCAGATCGGCTGTATAATGTGATTACAAAAGGGATAACAAAACCTCCATGTGCTTATTAAATATTACAAAGTGATAGATTGAGTGAACAGGATACGTCGTCTATACAAAGGAAATAGAACCCTTATAGAGAAGAGGGTTGTTTAGTCAAATATTGGCTTAAAACAAAAAGAAAAATAATAATAATAACTCAACTAATTTATCAAATTTAATATCCTTTTTATTATACGCACTTGAAGACTAATTAATTTATAACTGAAATGTCGGTGAAAACAATAATAAAACATCAGGGCAAAGCTGTTTGAGCTCAAATAAAAATGTATCTTTAGCGAACACACACACACACATACATACATAAATACACTATTAAGCATGTCCAAATACACACAACAAACAAAAATAAAAAAAAAAGATACGCACCCACACCAACATATAAAACTTAAACGCAGCGAGCGATTAATACTCGCAGAAGCTGCAAATGCCAACAAAAACAGGAGGAAAAAACACAAACAAAAAGTCCACTCTTGGACTTGATTGGAATTTTAATTAGTTGTGAATACACCAGCCCAAAAAATATATATAATAAAAATATAATTCTGGCCAAACCGAATAAAAAAACGTTAACAATATTTTGTACTTCAGAAAAGTAAAATCTGTTTAACAATTAATATAAAATATTTTGTTTTCGGCTTTTAACATTTCCGGGAACTTTTTGCAATTTTTTACTTTTCATTTGTTGTTTGTTCATGGCAATTAATTAAAGCATATAAATCACAATATAATAACAATAAACTTTTAGATGATGCGGAACTTTTGTGTATTTTTTATTTAATTTAAAAAAAATTGAATAATTGTTTCAATTTAGTTGATGAAATATGTCTGAAGTAATAAGCCAAATAAAAATATATAAATTTGTTTAATTTTTGTGTCGGTATTTGTTGCTATTGCAAAGCAACAATTCAATTAAGAAGTACGAATATTATGAAAACACCGATATCGGGTTTTCCCTAGTCTCATACTCATAAAATGTTTTTTTTTTTATAAAAGTTATGAGAAGCTTATAAGAGTGTAATAGAGCAAATTTCAATTGAAATTTTATTTTATTATGCTTTTATAAGACTCTTATAACTTTTACCAAATGAAGGGGATAAAAAACCAAAGACACTTTAATAAAGAGATGTAAAAGGGATCCTTCATAATGGGCCAGATATTATATTGAATTCGGTCACATTCTTTATTAACAGTCTTAATTGAAGAGGTGGAGTATAATTTATTGTACAAAAAAAATTTAAAAATAAAGGAACTTTCCTCCAAATGGAAGTTGTTAAGTCCTGTCGTACAAAATCTATCAACATTTAAATAAAAAATTTTTAAACCTCCTTAATATTGATTATGTGCTGATTATTTTTTCCCAAAATCTTACCAAAAGATTGAAAGTGATCAATTGTGAGGTTGTAAAATAATTATTAGTTGTTGTTGCTCTTTATTTCTCTTACAACTACAATTAGAGTCGGAAAAAAGCCAACCAGTTGTAGAATAGAAAAGGTACGAAAACAAAGAAGGAAAAGTGATCAGTGATCAGTGAGTTCTTATTACGACTTTAATATTTATTTTTAAACTTCTCACTTATTAAGTTGGAAGTTTGAGATAAATCTTTTAGTTGTTCTAAGAAATGTTGGGCAAAGGTTCGCTGATTATCTGCATTAGCCCCAGTGAAATTCGCATAGAAACTGGTTAAAACCCCTCAATTGATCACATTGAATTTTTAGTACGATTAATTAAAATTAAAGAGGTTAAGAAAACCATAATTCCCAAAAATTTGAAAAAAAAATTGTAATTTCAATATATTTTTCTACTGCCCTTTCGAGCAGTGCATTGCCCCGGTACCAGAGAAAATCTGTTTGCGTTTTGGCTTAATGATTATGACGGGGCATGTCTGAACATGGTATTACAATGTTCAGACATGCCCCTTAATTGCGCAATTAGGGCATTTTTTGCAATTAATGCCTTAAGTGACCATAATTTATCATGCAATAAGTCAATTAATAAATTGACCAATTACTAATTAATTGTATCACTAATTGCGTAAATCTCGAATTGCAACCCTAGTCATCAGAATGTTTATTAAGAACTGTTTTCAGTGAGCAGAAAAATTCCCTATAATGGCGAGCTAAATTTCAAAAAATATACATACATATTAACAAAACAAACTGAATTTTCAAACAGACTGAACTTCAATAAATAAATAAATGAAAACGAAATGGCTGGTGAAGAAGGTGACCTCTGTGTTGCATTTTGCTGGAATAATGAAAGGAGCAATAGCGGCTGCTTTCTCAAACTTTGTAAAATTGTCAAGTTTTCCTGTTCCTTTTTTTAAGCACTGACAGTTTTGAATCGAAAATCGATCGCAGTGAATCCAAGAGCTCCATATTTCTATTATATATAAGTAAAATTTCTTTTAACCAAAATTTGTATCCATTTTTTAAATATACAAACACGACACAATTAAAAACATTGTTTTTCAGATGTCAAATGATAAATGAGTCAGCTAAATTGAGTATGTGTGAACACTATATTTAATTGCTCAATTCAAATGAAATTGACTCAATTAAAAATACATGTCTGAACACAGTTTAAAGATATTATTCAATATATGACAAAGACCCTAGTTTTGCGTTAATAAAATTTATAGGAAAGCAAAAATAAATTTCCCAAAAAACTATTTAAATTATTTGTTGCTGTTGTTTTGCACAACAATTTGTTCACCAAAAACAACAGGAATTTTTTTAGAGCGTGTAAAAATCTTACAATTCAATGAACAACATGTTGAACAACAAAAATTATACTCCTCCATATTTGCTGAATACACAACAGCCGTACCTGTTAAAAAACTCTCCACGTTTGGTATTGACACGATGGGGAGAGAGGGGTGTTTAACTTTTTTTTATTATTTTCTTATATATTTTGTGATTTTAAAACTGCTTTTTAAAGCAAAAGTTTTAAGGCGAACGTTTGCAAATATGTTACCCACCCAATTAAAAAAATTGTGTTTAATTTCCTTTTGGTTGGAATACAGTTTTAAGTGTAATAAAAATGCTATTTAATTAATTATGCTTATTATTTATGAGGAAAACAAGTAAATAAATTATAATTAACTCACAATAGGTATCTGTTGTTAAGCGATCGATGGTGTCCTGTTTCAATTTGGAGCTTTTCTTTCCCATATTTGCTGCTGCTGCTAAGCACTCACAGGCACGCACACAGTTTTACTAGCACCTACACACACTCACACACCAAATGACTTTGTGTTTGGTATTATTAAGCGTTTGTTGTTCCGTCTGTGCTTTTTATTGATATTTTTATTTTTATAATATTTTTTCTATGTTATTTCACGTTGTGGCCAAGTCAGAAGTTCTGCGAACGTTATCCAGTATTAGAGTTATTAATAGCAGGAGACATAAACTCAAGAGGGGAGTCTAGTTGGTTTTATTACCCGGCTGTCTAGCAACGTTGTTGACTGATTGCGTTGCTTTTGCTTCTATAGTCCATCAATACAATTAACTTGTAATTGTGTTATTAAATGTTTATATTTTTATTGATTTTCTTTTCCAATAATATTTTTTTATTTCATTTTTTTCGTACGTAGCAACTTATTTTAAGTGAGTGTATGATTTGCTGGTATTCATTTGCTAAAAATTCATTTTATTGGAAACTTTTCCAACAGCGTTTAGGTACAAAAAAAGGCGATTGTGTGTGCTGCCACTTGATGTCATAATTGATTACATTTACATTTGATTTGTTCAGCCTGCAAGTAAAAAAAGAGTATTTTGTTACTAACATCATTTAATTTGTTTGCTTTACAAAAATATATGTCTTGGTTTTAATGAAATTGTTAAACAATTTATGTGGGCATTGATCTGGTAAACCGAACATGAGAGTGTGTGTGTGTGTGTGTAAGTAAATGTATCTTCACATATTAATTAATTGCGGTCATCCCTGCGTATAATTAATATTTATAATATTTTTTATGTAATTACTTTATTGACATTAAATATTTACAATCTAACTTAACCCTGGGAGCAGGAGGGTGGATATGATATGATGACGCTGGTATAGAAAATTGTGGTTTGGTTTTTTACAAACAATCGCATACACAGCGCTCATTTGCTTCCACAACGTCATAACTCAAAATATGTATTTGCAGAGTCAATGATGCAGATTTAGCTTTCCTTGTGTCTTGTGCTCCAACGCGTGTACATAATATTGTTAATACTATTACTCATACGTCACAAGATTCATGTTCTTGTCTTCTCGCAAAGTGTGAGTATTCTTACGCGCTTTCGACTAACATTAAAATAAAGAATTAAAATAAACCGATTCGAAACATTTTCCGAATCCTTTTCCGTCATAAATATGGCATAAATGGAAACTTGTGTCATCACATTCAACTGAGCCACCAAACAAGTGATAATAATAAAACAAAATACACACAAATACTGATGATAAGAATATAGCGGCTTTTGATAACAGCAGTTCTGATCTGCTCTGTAAAAGTTTAATATATCGGGTGTTTTTTATAGAGTGTGACAAGTTGAAATCATAATAAAACATAGTAACATGTTTTTGATATCAATGAAACGGTCTTTATTGGATACAAAATATTACGACATTAATGTTTAAATATGATTTCGGTCATGTGGCCGCCACGGCTGGCCCATACAAGGGACAATCTGGAACACCAATTTTCACAAACGTTGCGCAGCATTTTTGGCCGTATCTCGCCGATAACTCTGCGAATGTTGATTTCCAGGTGATCAATTGTTTTGTGGTTTATCGTCGTACACCAATGACTTAACGCAAACCCAAAGAATATAATCCAATGGAGTTAAATCACACGATCTTGGGGGCCCATTGATTGGGCCATTTCATGAAATTATATTTTCGTCAAAAGTTTCCTTAAGTAAATCGATTGTAGCGCTCGCTGTGTGGCTCCGTCTTGTTGGAACCACATATCAGCAAGATTAATGCCAGCTAATTGAGGTTCGAAAAAACTTCGGATCATGTTCCTATACCGTTCACCATTGGCAGTAACATTTTGACCATCATCGTTTTTGAAGACATAAGGGCCAATGACTTCACCAGTCCATAAAGAGCACGAAACCGTAATTTTCTGTGGATGTAAAGGCGTTTCGACAAAAGCTTGTGGATTCTCCCCACTCCAAATGCGACATTTCTGTTTACCCATTATTACGTACCCATTCAACCAAAAATGGGCTTCATCGGAAAATAAAGTTTTGAATGGACAAAGTGCACGATAAGTTTGACGAATAGAACCATTATTTTGATTAAAAATTTTCACAATTTGCACGCGTTGCTCTGCTGTAAGTCGTTCCATAATAAAATGTCAAAGCAAACTAAACAAAAAGCAACTATCAGCTGTTAAATGGGTGGTCAAATAAAGCAGTGATGCCAACTCAAAGGAGTATCACTCTATAAAAAACTCCCTATATAAGCTGATGTTATTTTGCCATGTGCTTTGCAGCAGCGATTTAACAAACAAAAATTCTCACCGAGATTTAACGTTTTGTAATTGTTTTCTCTCTGTTTTTAGATATATTTAAGGCCCAAATACTGGGTCATTAAATTTTTACAATAATACAGAAAACAATGGAGATTTTTCTTCAGTTGCCTACTTTTTCACAAACCAAATAGGTCTATACGAATATATTTCATTGCAACAAATCGTCTGTAGTTTATAAATGTTTCCTTTTTCTCCTCAGTCAACTGTCTGCAACATCGAGAAAACGTGCTGGTGGTTTTACAATAGTGCCTTTCTTAATTACAACAAATATTAAGTAAATAACGATATGACAAATGCAAAATATATGATGACACGCTGAAAAAAGTATGTGACGGTTTTTAAGGCATAAGCCAGTTTATTCGGTCATGGGTGGTTACATCCAAAGAAGTATAATTTGAAAATCTTTTTGAAATATTAATATGCTCTAATATTTTTAGCTTAAGGTCTCTTTATTCTTATTAAATTATAAAGTGTTTTTCAATATTTCGTCCATATTCTGTTAAAAAGTGTGAAAAATGTTGCATTATTTTCTTTTTGAAATATATCAGTTTTATATTTTAGTGCGATATGCTGGATTTGACTCATACAAGAGCTCCACAATCAACACGACAACAAGGCACATGTCATAAAAACAGCTTTTTATGCCGGTGACTTCGTCGACTGTTTGTAGTATTTAAATATTTTATATTTGTTAGAGTTAAATAACCGCAGCTGATGGATTTCCCTCGATAATATGAATTTATCGGTTTGACACGACTGACTAATTGCATAATTTGAAAGCTGTTGTAGTTAAACTGTTAAGTGGAATATTTCAAAAATTGTGTTAATTAAATCATAACGAAAGCCAAGTTGCTTCCAACTAACACGTTTCATGTTTTTTTAACTCATCATAACCCCTTAACCATTTTCTGGGAAGGATAGTTTACTTGAGCCACAAAAATTAAAATTTCCCCCCCCCCCCCTCATGGGAATAACAAATCTATTACAAGGCGAATTGCGAATTATAAAAAAAAGAAACTTCCACTTCCCATCCGAGAATTACTTTGATAACTGCTTGTGCTCGTATGAATATAATGAAAAATACTACAACTGAATTAGTTCAACATACAGCAGCAGTTGAAATTAATGCCTCTAAATACTTACAAATAATAGCAAAAATACACAAAATTGCCTATAAAATGTTCTAGTTTTGCAAGTCAAAACAAATCTCGTTCCGTTGCCACCCCAAATACAATTTCTCAGCATTTGACATGACCTCATTTGCAGGAAATGTAATATTATTTTTGTTTCAACAACAACCTGCCCCCACAATAAGAAATATGAAATAAAAAGAAAATAAATACTAGAAAATATTAAAAACAGTTTTGCAAGTATAGAAAAAAGTTTGTGTAAAAAAAAGATCTCAATTAAAATTTATTCGCAAAATGGAAGGCAGGAAAATGTAAAACAGTTTTGCTCTCTATACGTTTGAATCATCGTTTCAATTTTCTTCAAGTCTTGCTGGGGCTGCTGCAACATTTCAATTGTTTATTGTTGGTGCTTGTGCTGTAATTTCTCTTATTTTTGTTGTTGTTCTTGTTGTTTACGTCGATGATGATGTTGTCGTTGTAACAAGTAGTGTTTTCTGTCAACATAATGGCCCTGCATGCAAACAAAGAAAGCAGAGACGTCGAATACTTATTGAATATGGATCAGAGACAAAAGGATGTTGTTATTCCTCATGTCTTATGTATCGCATTTAGTGCGCTACTACACAATCAATTTAATTGTATGAAAATCTTAGCGCTAAATAATATTCTCATCACGTATTCCGTTCATCAAACTTTGTTTTTCTTTGTATCGTTTAGGATATGCCCGCTTTCACTTAAAAATTTCAGGATATATAAAGAATATAGAGACATATTATATGTGCATATATTTGCTAATGGAGCCAAGTTTCACATGATAAAATACTAATAACGTTAAGCCTTAAGAGACGAGAAAATGATTGTGGGGAAACTTTCTATGACAACATGTTTGTGCGTATGAATTTTTTAAACGTAAATTGTTGTCGATTCCTGGAAAAAGAACAACACACGCAGGTGTTTGCTTTCACATCACTTCCAACTCACTCACTCAAAATGGCAATATGAGTGAATAACAAACAACCTATTTAATTATCCTCATTAGCGAGAAACACTGAAAGCATATATTTTTCAATGATACCCGACCACTTTATGAAACGGCCTATTTCTGCCAGTCAATAAATGTTCTTTCCCTGCGAAAGGAGCGCTTTCATTGTTTATTTATTTTGCTCGTCCTTATAAACAGTTAAAATTCGATTGGCCTCACTGATGTAATTTGAAATGCAACTGCAGCGAGTTGAGCTGGAAAGTGTTATTTAATCAGGCATGTCACACATTTCGATTGGAATGGTTTGGTTACATATTCTGCTTGATATTGCTTTAGGCAAAATATTCTTTTAGATTGAGAAAGATATTATTTATGAATAGAAAGTAAAACAGAAACAAAATGAGAAAGAAGTTCTTAACACAAACATTTCAAATCAAAAGAAGATTAAATATTTAAATGAAAATTTATAAAAAAAATTTATATGGAAAATATACACCGGAAAGATCTTCATACATTTTTGTTTACCAAAGAAATTGGGGAAATACTTCGATTGTCTTTCTCGACAAGTTTAAGGACTCAAAATGTTTATGTCTTAATTTCAGGGAATTCCTTAATAAATTAATGTAATAATTAAAAATACTTTTTATTGTTTCATTTTGTCTTATGGCGTTTTTTTTCTAGAAAATATATAACATTTTTTCACTGATTTTCTGAAAAGTGGAAGTTAGGAAAAGTTTTAAAGCAGAAATTATTTTTGTGAGCGATGTTGGATTCATTTCTAATAAATTTCTTATTTTTAAGTGGCAAAATGTTGCCATATTCTGTTAAAAAGTGCGAAAAATGTTGCATTATTTTCTAGAAGAAAAATCAACATTTTTTTCATGCATCATTTTTTATAAATCTTTCAAAATATGTATTCCATTATCATCATTCGAAGTAGTTTCATTCTGAAGCAATTTTTCGTATTTCGTTTTCTAAAGACTGCACTTACGAAATTAAAACCACTTTCGATCGGAATTGCAATCTAAAGCAAGGCTGAATAATATAAAAATAATTAAATCAAGTCGAAAAAAAGCCAACCAATTGCAGAATAAAAACGTAAGAAAATTAAAAAGGAAAAGAGATCAATGATCAGTGAGTTCTTGTTAAGACTTTGATGTTTGTTTTTAAGCTTCTTATTTATTAATGTGGAAGTTTGAAATAAACATCTTTAGTTATTCTAAGAAATGTTGGGTAAAGGTTCCCTGATGATCTGCATTAGCCCCAGTGAAATGCGCATAGAAACTAGCCAAAAGACCTCAATTGATCAGTTTGAATTTCTTAGTAAGATTTTGTGAAAAAAAGAATCATAATTGAAATTAAAGAGTTTTAAATCAGGTATAGTTTTTGTGTGCTCGTGCAAACTGGCAGCGTAACCACAGTGGTGAACTTGTATCCCCTGACTTATTTTCTATTGTTTGTTATGGACAACGTAGACTGTCCCTGGTAGTGGCATTCGGCTTTTCTATTCATTTTATCAACTTTAAGTTCTTTAAAATCTTGGAATCTTTTACTATTTGTCTTTCTAACTACACATGAATTTACAATATAGAGTAACGGATCTCATGCCATAGGAAGCACTCGCCGTTGTACAATGTGGTTCTCAAAGATATACTGATCGATGGCACCACCAGCCGTCAATGGACACCGAACATTTTATTTAAAAAATAGCACCAACATCTTTTCTAACTTCATCTATTTTCTTAACACTAAATTCTCCATTCTAGTTCTATCATACAGCACTGCTTTTGTGGGGGTCATCTCTTTAGTGCTGATCATCCAAGATCATAAAATAACACTGACTTTTTCGGGACGCATTGAACGCTCTTGGTTTAATATCGTCCAAAGCACGATAACTTTGTATCGTCAAGTACCGATTTATTAAAAAATGGGTCTCATTGTAGCAGATAATTTTCATTTCGACAATTTTATTTTAGGCATGTGTTATTTATCAATGACGACAGATGTGGCTTCAACTTTTAAATGTGGTAGTTTCTGTTAAGGGATCCTTTAGGCAAGTTATTTTGAAGTGAAATATTCTTCCCTAAAATTGCTTAATTTCAACTCAAAATTTTGTTGAATAATTAATTCTTGCGTTTGATGACTTGAGCGTAAAGGCTACTGCTAATTGTCATTTTAAGAAATAAGAAAATAAATATATAATATAATATGTATATATATATATATATATATATATATATATATAATATAATTTAAAAGAACTAAAAAATACGCTTTTTAAGAATATTAAACTGAAAAGTTAAAAGAAAAGATTTTCAAATAATGCTAAATTAGTAATGAAACAAAATAAGCACATTATTATTAAAAAATGCGCTCGATATACAAAAGAGGGCAAAAGCGCCCTCAGTTTTTTTTTCGCAATGATACTTGTATTTTTTTTTTAAGGTTTAAAGTTAATTTTTAACTTTTTAATTCGATATACATTAATTTTTAAGTTTTTTATTTAGTTTTATTGAAAAGCGTGTAAAAATACTTGCACTTTATGAAAAGACAAGAACATCAACCACAAAAACAACATAGTACGAGTACAAGGTGACGTATAAGTAACATTATTAATAACAAGTATACGCATGGAAGCACAATATAAAAGAGGAGTCCGAAACAAACAAACATACACGTGAAGCTTATAAAAATCCAACCATTAACTAACTTGATTAAGATATAAAAAAGGTAAGAATCCATTTGTACCGGCATAGTTTACACTGGGAGTCTTCTGTGCTACTTCGAAAGAAATAAAAATCAAATTTAAGAGAACATCAAACTGTGTAAACACTTCCATGCTTTTTTCACTTCTCTCCTTCGAGCTCTACACTTCGCAAAGTAAATTTTTTTAGTGCGACCGAAGCCCAACCCTTCATCTTAATAAGTCTTTCGCTTCTGTAATGACTATTTCGAAATCTATAGGGACGTTAATGTAATAAATACTTGAGTGTCGCAACAGTTTTCAAGTCAACTGCAACAACCCCAGCAACTGCGACCCCTTTTGAAAGAAATAAAGAAAACTCTTGTTTACATGCGAACAAATTTCTAGGTCAAAAACAACTTTGAATGTATACAAATCCACTAAATAATAATCTGTGAATGAATAAAATGCAGAAAAA
Organism: Linnaemya vulpina; assembly: GCA_963675445.1. Taxonomy (NCBI): domain Eukaryota; kingdom Metazoa; phylum Arthropoda; class Insecta; order Diptera; family Tachinidae; genus Linnaemya; species Linnaemya vulpina. The sequence goes on from OY776280.1 coordinate 22,862,336, forward strand.
ACAATCACGATATTACATTTTGTAAGCACCAGCAAACACACACGCACCCACCACTCATTCCATAACACACACACACACACACACACACACATGCATAGTTAATAGCACAAAGCCATCTTAATATTGTAACTCATTGATTGAAGAGGATGCAGGCAGCAGAAAAAACAAACAACAACCATGAAAGGAAAAAAGATACTTTTATGAGAAATCATGCACGCTCATGTTTGGTTGCATTGTTGGCATCTGTTTTTCTTTTTTCTTTTCTCTTTTCATTTCTTTAAGGATTTTCTGCTCAACATCAAGTGTTTTAGAGGCTGCCTTGTTAAACACTTAGAAAAACTTTTGTGCTCTTCGCATTAGAAATAATGCAACATGAGTTGTACACGAACTTCTAATGAATAAGAACGCATGAATGTATTAGCCCAAGTGAGAGGAGAAGGTATTGAAGGGTTAATATTCAAGAAACGTCAGGTAATATACGAATACATACAACAAGTACAGGCGTATTTGTATTCATACTCCAACGACTTTTTTCTTTTCTCCACACCTGACGGCTGATTTAGGGCTCATGAAGAGATCATAACCGACGCAAACTTTTATTTTAAGTTCCTCGAGAGAAAATAATTTTCAGGAAAACCCTGGACTTAATGTATGAACAAGCAAGCTGACTACTTTAACGAATGGCAGGACACATAAACAAACATGGGTGACTCATAATGACATGGATGTGAATAATAATAAGCAGATATTCTTACAGAGAATCTTCCGAACAAGAGATTACAAAGAAGGTTTCCTTAATATTGTAACTCATTGATTTAAATAAATATGTATAGAAAGTTAATGATCTCATGATAAATTTTATTGGGCTTTTGGTGATCTATAAAACAATTTTGCAAATAAATCTGAAAACATTTTTATGTTATTTTTATTGTTCCGATTCTTTTTTTGTCAAATTTTAAAACTGATTGAATTGAGATATTAAATCGAATTCAGATTCATAGACTAATTGTTCGAACTTAATTTAAATACTCCAAGGCACGAAGGAAAGTCAACATCAATTTTATTCAACTTACACAGCAGAGCAGAACAGCTGTTTTCGAAAGCCGCAACACTTTCATCATCATTGTGTTTGTCACCACTGTTTGGGTGACTCAGTTGAATGTGATAACAGTTCGTATTTACACAAATCTTATTGTGAAAAAGAATCCGAGAACTGTATCAACCTGATGTTAACACGTTTTTGTTTCAATGCCCGTGTTACCGTTTGATTATTTTCTTCATGTCCCATGAATTGAGTTTTCTAGCGTTTTCCTTTACGCATTTCATTAAAATCGAATGCAGGTTGTCAGTAAACTTTTACACGAAATTTCTTGGACTAAGAATATTTTTATATATCTTTAATTTTCCACTCAATAAATAATACGTTTGAAATAAATATGAACGTCACAACAACAACTCATTGATCGCTACTCGCTTTTCTTTTCTTAAGATGAAAACACACAAAATGCCAGTCTATATCCCAGTCTACATCCCTGCCAGTCTATATCCCTGTGCAATTTGGGCGCTTATTATATATCTCTCCCTGTCTCTCTCTCTCTCTCTCTCAAGCTTATGATATGTTTTTGTGTTCCCAAAAACTTAAGTCGAAGCCCTTAAATTCCAGAAGTTCCCCACCAATTCCTCAGAAGAACAACGGATCCACTCTTTTTCTATCAAATCCACTACAGTAACGGCGATTAATTTCGTAAGAGATGAAGAAAATAACAACAGAAAAAGTCCTCCACTTTGAATTTTTTAATAAGAGTTTGGGAAAAAGGAATCAGCACGAAATTGAAATTTAAAGACGTTTTCTTTTATAAGTAAAAACAATTGTTTAGATTGTTAACAACTTGGTTTCAACTCCAAATTAAATTCTTTCAATTTAATTAAACACAACTTCTTTATTTGTTTTAATTAATGGATGGCCAAATTTAATAAAATTTAATAAATAAAATTCACGAAGTGTCGGGACGAATATGAAATAAAAATTGCATTTTTATTTGCATAGACCACGGTCGGTAGGTCAGTAGCTACCAAATTACTTCCAAGACAAATATAATTTCTTTGACGGTTGCTGTAGATTAAAGTGCCGACCACAATGCTACGATGCCGCACTCAGTGATGAATGTGGTGGCGAATTATTCTCATCTGCATTCGTGCAAGATTGTCTTAATTGCTGTGTCGGCTGTTCCATGTCGCTGAGCAATGCCGACAGCAATTAAAAGAGGTGCTGCATTATGCTCTGTAAAAGAGCCGAATACAGGCACCTCACCTTCGTCGGTGCCTGCAGCAACAGATTAACCGGTGCAGCAAATTCTCTAAATCCTAATTTGTCTTCATCTGTCCTCTTATACTATTCCCCCCTTCTAGTTGTAGCGAAATCCGCTGCATATCAAGGGTTTATTCCCTGAGAGCTAGTCCAAGATAAAAAAAAATCTATCGTTGCGAATCGGCTAAAATTCTCTAGAAGCTTAAGTTTAGAAACGTTCCTCAGAACGCTTTCAGTTTAGTTATATTCAGTTTAGTCGTTCAAAACTTAAAAACAGGTCACATACTTGACACGTAACATACACATACTAATACACACACACACACACACACACACATTCATATACACAGGCATAGTGACGGGATCTCAGAATTTGTGACGGTTGCTTAAAACGTGAATATCTGATGAGAACTCGATTTTTTTCAAAATGGGGCGGCAAAACCAATAACTTTCCAATTTTAAAAAATTTCTAATTTTACTAGCGGGATGTTAAAAAAAGATGTTAATGAAAAAATTAGAAACTGTTCGTACATATTTTGGGAAATTGTCGTTTTTTAAACTCTTTAATTTTAATTAAGTGCTGATTCTTTTTACCAAAATCTTACTAAAATTAAAAAAAAAACTTACAATTTTCATCCGATTTGAAAAATGAAAATCATGTTTTCTTATGAAGTAAATTTTTTTTGTATTTTTGTTGAATTTGTATAAGTTTTCATATCCAAATACGAATTGGAAAACCGGCAACATTAAAAAGTTGTTGTTTCGACAAATAATTAAAGATTAAAATCGCACGAAATTTGGACGAGTTGAAGGTGCTTAAATTGATAAACACCTCTTAAAACAGAGTTTTAACTTCTGAAATTTCTTGACACAATTTGTAATCTACTCAACAAGTCCTGTGAGCCACGCTAAGTCCTTTTCCAAGTTTTTTCACTGCAACAGCGTGTTATTTTTAAAAAATTAAAAGAATTTTAGTTGCCACTAAATATTATTTTTAATAATTTCTAATAAAACAAAAATAGTTTCATGCAAGTTTTTCCTAAAATCGTTTAACGAAATTGTGTTGGCTACAGATAAACATAAACAATTCCTGCAGCTTTTTTTTTATTAAGTTATACATCATTTTTTGTAGAACGTTGTTAACTTTTAATTCTTCGCAAAAATAAAACATTTGGCTCCAATTAAAAATAAGTAGTTAACACATTTTCACTTTTAGGCTAAAAGCATAGAAAAATAAAAAAATCATTTCGAAACGAAAGCAACTTGCGAAGAAGGAAAATATGAAAATGAGTGCGATAAGCCGAGCACTTTAAGCCACAGAGCAGCAGTGGCCAACAGAGAATTAAAGTGCAGGAGGCATCATTTAAAAATTCTTTTATATTGTGCCATCACAAACAGAAAATTAATAAAAGAAAGTTTTAAAGAAAATGTAACAGCTGCATCAAACTGAAATTCAGGTGCAAACAGCGCACAGAAAATTGCAATTTCCTTTAGAGCTTTTGGTACTTTAAAGAAATAGAATGGACGTAATAAAACAAACCAAAAAAATTCAAGCAGGATTAGCATGTACAGAAAAAGAAAGAGAGTTAAAAATTCGTAGCAATTAAAAATTAAGGCGTTTAAACTTGTAAGACATTAAATGAAACGAAAAATAAGCTCAGAGTTATTACACATTTTGCATGACATCATTAATGGCCGTTAATCGGTAACACACTTGCAGGCAGTTGAGTTCGGTTAAGCGAAAATTTATGTCTACAGGAATTTTGTTTGTCTTAAAGGACTCTTTCAGTAAAAAGGATTTGGGATAAGATTTTTAATTCAGAGAGACAGGATAAATATTTCAAGGTACAAGGGAAAGTCAACATTAGTTTTATATATTTAATTTACACAACATAGCAGGACAGCTGTTTTCGTAAGCCGCCACACTTGCATCATCGCTACTCAGGCGTATTTTTGTTTATTATCATTTATTAGGTGGCTCAAATAAATGTGTTAACAGTTTCTATTTGTAACAATTTTATTATGAAAAAGATTTCAAAATCGGTATCAAAGTCGATGGTTACACACTTTTCTTAAGTCCCCCCGTGTTGCCGTTTTGATATTTTTCATACCCTTCACAAAAAAGTGAAAGGATAGGAAGTATAGGTTTTTCATTACGTATGTAATTTCTTGCATATTAATAAGCAACCCCATAAAGTATATATATTCTGGATTCTTATGAATAGCGATGACGATTGGGCAATGTCCGCCTGTTTGTCCATCTGTCTGTACGTGAAATCGGGTTTTCCAAGCCTCCAGAAGAGCTGAACATTTCGTTCCTTGACTGATGGGTTGGAAATGAACTTAAATAGAGTGGTATTGAAATTCATATTGCTCGACGCAAAATGAATACCAAAAAATAATTATTTGTTTGTTTGGTTGTAAATTAAATCTATTTCATGAAACTCAATTGTCTTTTAAAATTAAACAAATAAAAAAAAGTTTTAGGGATGGGAAATTTAGTTTTTTTTTGGCAGTATTTTGTAGTACATGTGATAACTAAAATTTTTAATAACCTTAAGTTTTGCTTAAATAAAACCGCTTTATACATTATGAAGACTTGCATTGATAAGAAAAAATTTAAAAAATTAAAATTTTGTTTCCAGGGGTGGGCAATTGATTTTTTTTATTCCTTAAAAGTAACCAAAAAGGAAACTGACGGTTTTTTTTAACCAAACCTATTTTATAACTAGGGAACCACAAAATTAGTGCTTAAAAATATATGTAACGCCAGACTTACGTTGGCGAAGGTTATATAAGATTCAGCACTACCGAATATAGCACTTTTACTTGTTTTTTACTTGTTCTTCATATCCTATTTTCTTGAATTTCTTGTTCCATGTTTTGATTCAAATTTTCTTAAATACATTTGAAGATACAGACAACAATAATTTTTCAATTTTTGTTCGCAGAGACACCCGAATCAAAAAAAGAGGTAAAAACTGTTCGTTTATTTTAATACAAGAACACAAAACAACTTTTTCTACTCAATTATCTAAAAACGGGCCAGGGTTCGAATTACCGCTTTCGATATCGACCTAAATTTCAACACAATTTCAATAAAAGTTTCAATCGATATCGAATGCAGTAATTTGCTCCCAGTAAATATTTGGTAGCTGTGACTTGTATTTTTATTACGATTATTGAAGCTAAAGGACTTTTTAAAGGAAGCCTGCAGACTATAATAAAGACCTGTTACTCGTGTCATGCGTTGTGAAATGCACCTTTTTTTAAAAGTCAACTTTTTTTAATAGTTTTCGAATTCGAGGCTGGGAAAATCCTCATACTATTCTTGAACTAAAATAACTGGAAATTCAAGCACAAAATAATGACCTGCCATCAGAGCCGCGATCAAGTGGGATATATAATTTCGTGCCTAATCGGAACATGTCTTCTTTACAAGTTAATATAATAAGAAACCACTGCAACAACACGTGTTTTTATTTTTATTATATGACTGAGTTAATTCCTGCTAAGAGACCCATTACATCAAATCAATATATATCAGGTACTTTTTCTGTAATAAAAAATATTAAAGTAAAGAAACTACTGCCTATTTCATGATGTCTAAAGAGTTCTTTCTTTCATATGATCACATTTGAAACAAAAAACAATTCCTAAAATCTCGCTTTTATTTCGAATAAGACCGTACAAAAATGAAACTCCTTCGACATTTTGAAACAAAAATATTTTGGTACTCGAGCTAAAATTACTCATTTGAAAAGTTTTTGAAATAATTCATTCCACATTTTAGAAACTCTAAATTCTATTGTTCATTTGAATATTTCGTTTCACCGAATAACTGGAAAGAGGCACCAGACTCTCATGCTGTTACCAAAATCATCATTCACAAATTGAACTCATATGGAGTGAATGTACAGCCCAGCAGCTTTCGCATTTATAACAAACTTATTTATTGCAAATTTGTTGATTAAACCAACAAAAGAGATAAATTTTATTCCAAAAATATTTGTTAAGCAGAACATTAAATGTTCTACATATTTCATATATTCATTATGAATATTTCAAAAAAGTTTGTGCTTTTTTTGAAATTTAGCTACAAGAGAAATGTTTCCAGCAGCTGCAGCAAATAATAGAACTAATAAAATTTGTGTGTGAATAAAAACTATTTTTGGAAACTAAAAACTAAACAAACAAAAGCTTCAAACAGTTAACACACATGAGCGATATTGTTCTTTCTCGTAGAACACCTGCGAGCAGCTTCCACTACCACAAGTAGGTCGGCCGCTGCACTTCCATCCGTATACACATACACAAACAACAAAACACTTAAAGATATTTCTAAAACAACAACTAGAAAACTATAACAAAACAGTTGCAAAAATTGAGAAATTGAAACACATGCAAGATTAAGGCAAAAGAATTTAAGATGTTAAATGAAAACAAACAACTTAAAGACTGACGTTGCAAATGTAACCCAAGTAAACATTTTATTTTTAGCCAAACGAAAGAATGAATGCAGGCTAGAAAACATATGAGACTGTGTGTTTGCGTGTGTGTGTGTATATATGTGTGTGTGTGTTATTGAATGAAAGACTACAACGAGTGACAAAAGAAGCTCTATCTATTTTTGGATCACATGTTTGTATCATATTTGAGACAAGAATTGAAAATACGAGGGCAGTTTAATAAGTCTGCAACTGTTTGAATTTCCCGCCTCTTAATTAAATTATCAGCACTGTTTCTATCAACATTCCACTGTCAGTTTACTCCTGTCGACATTTAAATAAGCTGCGTCATTTACTTCTTGCCTGCCTGCCGTTGACAGCAGACTACGGCGTGTTTTGAGAAGAAATTTATTTTTGCGGAAAAAACTATCAGCCAAATCAAGGCTAAGCTTGATAAACAACATGGAGATTCTTCTTAATAAATTTAAATGTTAAGGAAGTGGTTTTCTGAATTTCGTATGTGGCCGGACAAATAAGCCCCCGAACGCTCTAGACGACCAGTTGAGGTCTCTGCTTCCAAAATAATTGAAAAATTCACGATATAGTTTTAGCCGATTAGAGCTTGAAAGTGGGAGAGATTGTGGCAGCCATAGACAGCTCACATGTCTCAGTGGTTTTGAGGTTGAATGATCACTTGGTTATGAGAAAGTTTTCCGCAAGATGGGTGCAGCGTTTGCTCGCAATCGACCACAAACGCAAGCGTAACAATTTCGCAAGAATATTTGGCGTTGCTCAACCACATTGTGGAGAAATTATTGAGCCGTTTTAGAATCGTGGACGAAACGTGGATCCGCCACTATACAGCGGAGACCAAACAGCTGTCGTGGCGTAAATGGCCTCCAATCAAATCATGGCGACAGTCTTTTGAGATGCAGGCGTTATAGTTAAAAGCGAATATTATACCAGTTTATTGGATGGCTTTAATGAGGAATTAAAAAAGGACTATATTTGGCCAAGAAAACAGTGAACTTTTACCAGGACAACGCAAGGATGCAAGCAAGTACTTATTTCTGCCTCATCGGCCCAATTCTCCAGATTTGGTCTTGAAGAACTATTTCTTGTTCCCAAACTCTTAGACATGGTTTGACGCAAAGAAATATGATTTCAAGGACAAAATCATCTCAACAACAAAAGTACTACTTTTCGGAAGGAATAAATAAATTGGAATAGGACTCCGAAAGGAATTCATTTTGGAAATTAAAATAACTTTTTAAATAAAAAACTGTTAAAAATTTGTATTTTATTTAAGAAGTCTCGGATATATAGAACCGTTGTCGTAAGCACAGTGCAACAGAATAGTATGCACACGCTATTACATTGGAAAAGTGTTGCTTTCTTGAAAAATACTTTGATAATAATTGAGTTTTTGTCTTCTATTTAAAGCAAACGACTTTAGTATTCGCCAGTTTGTTTGGTTTTATAAAATTAATGCTATAAATTTAGTAAAAGTTCTGCTGGGTAGAGATTGTAATCAAACGGCAAAGAACGAGTGAGACGCTTTACAAAAAAATTTTGCCATTTGAAAATAATAAAAGCTCATCAAAGCGACAAATGATGAATTTTAGTGTGACACTGTAAAATAATTCACTAAAAACTATTCGCTTAATTTTCCAATTTAGACGTTTGCCCGAAAATAAACTGAAATTTTATGTGTTTAAATTGGTCCTGGTGTTGCTCTCAACCCTCTTAATAGCCGAAGACTATTAACTGTGATTGGTTGACTGTAAAAGTGTAGAAAAAATCTTAAACCTGCTACTAGAGAAGTTAGGCCGTCGCAACAGGCACAACTGCTGTGTTCAGTTCTCTTGAACTGGTTTTAAAACTAATAAACTTCTGGTTTTCATTTTCAGCCTGTTCCACGATATCGTTTAGATATCGTTCTGTCAAACAATTAAATATGAAACACAAATAAAGTTTAATAATTTATTTTGAATTTAAATGTTGTTGGCCACGACATCTAGTGGCATCGCGGGACAAGCAGTTAATTTATTTAATGTGATCCGCTTTTAAACTTAATTGTTATTGAACTAAATTTTATAAAATTTTCGTAGTTCATGCAACATGAAATTTGTTATTATTTTAAGCCCAAAAGTTTGTCCAGTTTTCAGTTCAACGCGCTGTACCAACCTTCAGTTTTCTATTTTTAGGGCTTCATGATCTGATAACTGGAAAGTCTAGGCCGGTTTTAAGCCTCTTTTCTTTAGCTGTTGACCAAGTTCTAACCGCTTAACAATTTTCATCTCTTTAGCCATAATGGAAGTGAGCCATAATATTGAAAATGAAAATGATTTTCGAAGTATTTTTTTTAACTCTATAAAATTCGATGTCTGTGGTTTCGTATTGGAGCTGATGAGTCAGCAAAATATTTATGGACTGTTCGCCAATGTCACACTGAATAATATTTAAAGAAACAATTTGGCGCAGTGAAAAAATTTTTTTCTTTACCTCCAGAGATTCAATTAGTTTTTATTTTCAACTATCCGGAAGCGATTATAAACAGCGTCCCGATAATTGTTATTTCACTTACACAAAGTTAAAAGTTCTTACATGTTTATTTACAAAAAAATATTCTTGTTTACAAAAATATAATCCAAGTAAAAATTCTGCAGCTTTTCCAACAGCTGATTCACAGCACATGCCTGCAATAAATAGTTTTAATCGATTTTATCGAAACATCCATTAAATTCCTAGAAATTGTATAATCAAAACCTCCTGATGCGCTGTGTAAACTGGCACGTACGAAAGAAGAATATTTGCCTGAAGATGACAACGAAACTGTGAAACTATAAAAATAACTTTTATAAAAATAGTGTTGCTTTGTTCATTTTATCTCCCACATTTTCTATTTTAAGCTGCTCATAAATAATAGAGAAAAAAGCGTGTAGGCAAGTGTAGGCAGTTTATAAAGTGTTCGGTTTTAAAATGAAAAACCTACTTGTTTAGTTGTATTTCAGCTTTTATTATTGTACAAACAGAAACAAACAAACAGCATCTGAAACAGTTTATTTTCATTTTCCGAACAGTAAAACTATTTTATCTATTTTTAGCATCTATAAAGTTGTTACCGTTTGGCTGGTGCACGTGTGCCAACTTTTTTGTGTTAATATCTGAACGAGTTTTATTTTTTTTATGGAAATAATTTTCCTAGATTTTCCATTTGTGTGGTTTGTGGAAACCTGGAAAAGTTTTCTTTCATTTTTATTAACATCATTTGAAAGTTTCCATGTTTTATTTTTTCTAATTTTGTTGTTATAAATGGCAGTTGTTATTTTGGCAACCGAAAAATCTATATATTTTATTATAATTTCGACACTTGCAGTTGCTGCTTAGAGGAACCAGACGTTTTGTGAAAAGCACTCCGCTTTTTAGTGGTTTCATACAAAATTCTCCACCCGAATTGATTCGTTGGTCTCTCTATCAACAGCACTTGAGAGTATGACTCTTATGCCAGTTTAAAATACTTGTAGAGAATTATATGAAATCCTTCTTTTTTTCTCAAGTTATTTTAAAATTAATAGGCACAATTAAAATAAATATATGGATGTGTGTCTTTACATTTCGGCTCTTAATTGCAGGTGGCGTATGAGTGTTATGCAATTCAGGTGTTACACGGGAACAGATAACACTCATACGCACGGGCGGGCAACTACAATGAAGTTTAATCGTCCGTATCGAGTTTTGCACTCTCGCCTTTAAATTCGACATGTTATGATAGACTAGAGAAATATTTTCCTTTTTGTCTTTAATCGATTATAAATTGTTGATTTCAAAAGCAAAAAATATGTTTCATATTCTATATTTGCCGCAAGTACAGGGTGACGCAAAACTACTGTTTATTTAATAACTGTTTATTTAGTATTAATTTGTATTTTCTTATTTTTGTTTCAGAATTTGTAAAGAAAACTTGGGGACCTCGAAATGGAACAATACACAACAGCAGAGCGGTTAAAATTAGTCGAATTTAATTTTAAAAATTAACGGTCAATTGTTTTGAAGCAGCGTGCTCATCGTGTTTTTTTTTTTTACTGCGCGTACCAGACCTTCAGCACCAACCGTTAAAACGCCTGCTTGACAATCCTCGACAATACGGAACAGTAAGACATCTTGCATGTACCGGAAGACCATGGAACAAATATCTAAAGTATTGTGAATAGTGTGCAGGTCAGTCCAGAGACATGAACAAGAAGACGTTTGGCGCAATTGAGACTATCGCAGAGGTCCATTCAGAAGATTTTGGACGCACTGTACATGTCCCTGTATGACCATATGACCCTGTTAGATTACCAACAACAGCTTGATTATGCCATAATCACGTATAAGTGATTTAGGAATTGGGCCCCACGTTCATCAGACTCAACAATGGCAGACTGTTTTTCTTGGAGTTATTTGAAAAACAACAGCAGTACACGTAATTAAGCCAACAACCAACCATATCACAGCTAAAAATAAACCCTCACAATGAAATTCAGTGAATAACATCGTAAATTTTACGAACAATTATTGAAATATAGAGTGTTTTTTATACAGTGATACAAGTTTAAATCATAATTAAACATAGTAATATATTTTTGATATCACTAAAATGGTCTTTATTTGAGAGAAAATTTTGTGATATTAATGTTTAAATATGATTTCGGCCATGTGGCCGCCACTGCTGGCGCTCACAAGGCGCAATCTGGTACACCAATTTTCACAAACAGTAACATTCTGACCATCATCGTTTTTGAAGGCATATGGGCCAATGACCCCGCCAGCCCATAAAGCGCGCCGAACAGTGATTATCTGTGGATTTAATAGCGATTCGACAAAAGCTTGTGGATTCTCCTCACTCCAAATGTGACAATTCTGTTTATTTACGTGCCCATTCAACCAAAACTGGATTTCATCGGAAAATAAAATTTTGAATCGACGAAGTGCACCATAAGTTTGACGAACAGAACCATTATTTAGATTAAAAATTTTCACAATTTGCACGCGTTGCTTTGGTGTAAGTTGATCCATAGTAAAATGTCAAAGCAAACTAAACAAAAGGCAACTATCAGCTGTTAAGTGGCTGGTCAAATAAAGCAGTGATACCAACTCAAAGTTGTATCACTTTATAAAAAACACTCTATTTTTTACTGGAAACAGCACGAATTTGCGGAGCTGAAAATGGCCACAACTTGCGGGATATAATTTTCTGTAGTCTGGTGAAAAGTATTCCAAATTAATCACAATAAAATTAACTGGTAAATAAAATAGTTATTAAATATTTAAACCCCAACGTTAGTTTTGCGCCGCCTTTTAATTATTAAAATTATTTTCCTACTTTTCATTAAGTATTTTTGAAAATTCCTTTTTCTTACTCTAAAATTTTCTCTTGTCTGACTTTTTTCCTCCAAAATGTAGCTTAAGAATTCAAACTAATAAATTGAGAGAATAATGCAGATCATTAGAGAGCCTTTAAAGATTGAAGACTGCCGGCAGCTCTTAGAGGGAGTTGAAAAATAAGTTGAGGGGTTTTCTGCTCTTAAAAGGAGTGGATAACAGGGATAGAAACAACCCGTACTTATTAATAAAAGAACTTATTCCTGGGGTTTTATTTGTTCTCTGGTGCTTTAAAATTTTTTTAATTGGCTGGACTAATTGATCTATGCAGTGCTGCCAACTTTTCGCTGAACAAATATTTTATGACAACCTTTTAATTTTGCATAGAAGTAACGGTAAAAAAGTTTGTGGAAAAACGTACCACACCCGCGTATAAGTGAGCAACTGTGTGTTAACCGATTTTATAGAGGAAAAATAATATTTCACATGAAATTTGTTTAAAATTTGCTGCATAAAATTTCTAGTAAAAGTCTTACAAAAATAAATAACTAAATAAAAAGCCTGGAAGAAGTGATCTGCCAATCTATAACCTGGCAGACTGCAATTGATCCTTTGAAATGGATTTTTCAAAGGGTTTTAGTAGTGAGTTTTTGTTGTGACTTTGATCTTTGTTTTGAAGCATTTATTAACGTGGAAGTTTGAAATAAATATCTTTAGTTATTCTAAGAAATGTTGAGTAGAGGTTCCCTGATGATCCGCATTAGCCCCAGTGAAATGCGCGCAGCAACTAGCTAAAACCCTTAATTGATCACTTTGAATTTTTAGTAACATTTTGGGAAAAAAGAAACAGCACATAATTAAAATTGAAGAGTTTAAAACGACAATTCCCCAAAACATACACTAAGAAATATGGGTGACACACCATGACTATTCTACTAGTTAAACTACCCGCAACCCAATACGTTCCATTATGCTGTTGTGCTTGACGCAGAAGCTGCAGGAAATGAGTTTTGTTAATGATCAGAATTGAAATAGTTTCAAGATAACTATGGCCTTCGTGGGCTGTCGCCATCCGGTGTACAGGGTTCTCCGTGAGCTTATGCTGCTTGATACTCTCATGTCACCTCCTTGTATTTAATTGTTCTATTATTTTGTTTTAACAATTCAAAAGATTTGCTTGAGTTTTGAAGCTATTTTTATTTAAACTACTGATATTCGACATCTTGCCAACCCTCGAGTAGCTTCTACAGGAAAACTATTTCTAATTGTGGTTAATTCTTGAAAAGGAAATAATTTACAAGTTGTTTCCTAAAGAGACAAAATATGGAATATCAGTAAATAAAAGAAAAACAGAAACAATTCTATAGATTATTATACAGAGAAAAGGGAATAATTCTTTCGTGGCTGGAAATGAGAGTCAAAAATTTGTTTGTTTTTCTCATAAATCAGACAAAGCCGGGACCCCGAGATTCTTGAGAAGTTGGGCACAATTGTTTTCATTTCTCTTTGACTTCTAGTTTTCGAATCGAAGCTATTTACAGCTGGTCCCACGATATCATTAAGAATCGTTCTGTCAAACAATTAATTATGAAACAAAAACAAAGTTTTGGAGTTTATATTTAACTTAAATGTTATTAGCCACGACAGCACGACATCTAGTGGCATCGCGGGACAAGCAGTTAATTTATTTAATGTCTTTAGTTTTTAAACTCAATTATTATTCAGCTAAAATTTATATTTCCTTTGTTTTTGCAACATGTAATTTGTTGTTATTGTAAGCGATTTGGCTATCACGAAACGTGACCATAACAGATTTGTGATAAATTTGCCAACGTTTATAAACTGTTCCATGGCACGTGCATAACGAAAAGTAAATCTCTTAATAAATTGGGAATTCAGTTTTAACGCTTCGAATTTGTAAATGAGCAAATTTTATTTAGAATATTTTCCAACACGAATCTATAATTTACCATCTCTTGTTTACACCAGCCATGCGAAACAGCTTTTAAACAAAATAAAAAATCTTTGCAAATCCAAATTTCCATACAAATCATTAGCTGAAATGCACACAAACACAACAACAGTTGTAATCTGGAAACGTGTGTTCGCCAAAACGGTTGGCTCTTGCGAAACTAAATAAAGATGCAGCTGGAACAAAGACTAAATATTTAAATTTTAATCCGTACTAACAAGTTTTAATCCTATTTGAATATGTAAATGTATGCGTTTGTTAAATAAAATTGTAACAACGTTTGTTTTCAATGTAACGAATATTACATCGGGTATTATATTTCGCTGTATTAGACTGCGCTTTAACACCTGAGAACGGCAAACTGTGTTGCCATCATCGGTCTTTTTTTTAGGAAATTATATGGAGCTTTCTTTATTATATGAAATTGAATTATAGTAAATTGCCTGGTCTTCGAAATTTGTGATAAATAATTTAAGAATTAATGGAGGAATCAATCAGTATCAATTAATTTTTCAAACTCATACAGCAGTCTAGAACAGTGCTGCTTTCGAAAGCCATTACACTTTCTCATCAGTAATCAGTTGTTTATTACTTTGGTTGATGTTTCCATTTACGCTAATTTTAATAGAAAATTGCACAGGGGAACTATCTCAATACTAAACGGATATAGAGAGTACGTATTAAGGCCTCTTGACAGTATTCTTCTCCTAAAATTATTTCAATTAGAATATTAATTTATTACTTCAATATGAATAATTTATTTATTTTTTTAAATCAACTTTAATTCCTATTCACTAGACTTCCCGTTCCTGCCACTGAATTCGCTTTTATCAAACAACAATAAATCGTTGGCTTAGCCAACAACCCCGCAATTAGTTGAAGCCCATATTTAAGCCATCTTTAGAACAATATATATAAATATATATATATATATATATATATATATATATATATTTATATATATATATATAATTATGCGTAAAAATAACCCTGTAACATGTGGCAAGAACGAACATATACTGGAAATTATATCTCCAACATAAATTCCATTATATTTTCCAACAGATTGTGATAAGAAACATTTCATTTCTATTCTCATGCAGCCAAAAAAAACACTCTAGGTAAAACATATTTATTTTTTATTTAATGAATTATAAATGATGACCTCTCAACAGGATTTGAATACAGAGACATCAAATGTCACATGCCAAAATGTCTAGCAACCAGACAGATAGAAATTTGAGAGTATGCGTGAGCGTTTATATAAAATTTAGAAATATTGTTGTTCTATTATTCTTCAGATAAGCAAAAAAAAAAAAAGGAAAATATTTAAGTTATGAACAGTGGATGCAACATGTTACACCAGCAACTTTATTCTAGCAAAATTCATACCAAAATGTCAACAAATTGTTGAATAAAAATGTAAGAAAATGAAAAAGGAAAAGTATTCAGTGAGTTCTCGTTATGACTTTGATATTTGTGTTAGACTTCTCACTTATTAAAGTGGAAGCTTGAAATAAATATCTTTAGTTATTCTAAGAAATGTTGGGTATAGGTTCCCTGATGATTTGCATTAGCCCCAGTGAAATGCGCACAGGAAGTAGCTAAAACCCCTCAATTGATAACCTTGAATTTTTTAGTAAAATTTTGGGGAAAAAATCAGCGCAAAATTAATATTAAAGAAGGACTTACAAACTTTGACAATAATAAAATTACTTTAGAAAACGCAGCGACTTCATGGTTGTCATAAACGTCCTACTTAAAGGACTCTTTGCAAAGTGAGAGGTAAAAATTTGACTCCTCTGGCCAAGTAAATGCCAGATCTGCTAAAAGCATTGCCACTGTCCGCAGAGATTATCCAGGGCTAATTTCAGATCACTTACAAGAATCCGGCCTTTGGCAGACCAAAACTTGGCGAATTCGGCATCACAACTGGGACCTGCACCCGTAGAAAATTCAAGTAAAGGACGAAAGAAAGGTAAACGATCATAGACAACGATGTGTGTAGGCTGAAGGGGCTGTGGGGCAATTGACAACTAATCCTACTCTTCATCGCAAAATTAGCTTCAGCGATTAAGACCACTTGTGGAACAACAAATTTCTCAAATTTGAGGCGGTCCATATGAGATCCAAAAGCGTGCAGAGCATCCCATAAATGTTAGAGTTTTATGAGGATTTTGGACTGGTAGCGTTGTCAGTCCATATTTCGATGAGAAAGACGTTGGCCAGGCCATCACTGTCAAACGTGGGCGCTATACATCGCCGACTAGGAACTTCTTTTGGTCTAAATAGGCTGATCTGGACACTAACAATAAGTGGAGTCAACAGGACGGTTGTATTTATCACACGGTCATCTCACGTGCAGGTGACTTGAGCTGGCCACCAAGATCTTGTGATTTAGACTTTTTCTTTTGGAACTTTATTTCGTCTCAGCTGTTTGGCCAGAAGCCAAAAACCACAGTAATTGTCAGAGCCAACCCATTCCTTTCAATCAGTCGAATTCAGTCTGATTTATGCGCCAGATTCAGAAAAAATCGAACATTTCAAAGGACCGCTACGCAGGGAGGTCATTTGAACGATGTTATGTTTCACACATAATGGCCACAATAGAAATTTCAAAAAATAAAAAAAAATATTTTTATCGAAATACGCACTTTTTGTTTTATTTTAATTTAAGGAAAAGACCCACTTAATCAAAGACTTTTGATTGTATTGCTCAAAATAATTTAAAAAATATATTCTCAAAACAATAAAAAAGGACGTTCGAAGTTTTATTTTGTGCAGGATATTTTCCACATGGTCGAAATGTCAGTCATGATTTTTCACATTATTCAGATAAACAGAAACGTTTTAAAAGCAGGAAGTTGCGAAATGTGTTGTAGTTTAAAAAGTATATATTAAACGATATTAATAAGTTTAAAAGAATTAATAAACAAAAATATTCAAGAGTTCTGATGATGACAGTGTAGCGACTTTCGAAAACAGCTGTTTTGGTCTGCTGTATAAGTTGGATATATAAAAACTGATGTTGACTTTCTCTAGTGCCTTGAAATTTATCATGTCTCTTTAAATGTTAAGCACATTTAGAGTAGCCTATAAAATTGTATATAATATATGTCTAAATTTATGTTTAAATTGTTTATTAAATTAAATTTTTTTGTAAATTTATGTGCAAAATTTTTCAATATTAAATAAAAGCCAAGGCCACCTGAAATATACTTTTTTCAAATAACTGCTATAAATTTAATATTTTAGGCCCACTGTACAAGATAAATGACATGAATTCTTGGTTTTTTTCTTTCTTTTTTAACAACAGAAACCTTTAAAAAATATAAAAACGAAACGTAGATGTTGTTTACATAATCCTCGCACGTTGTTATTCAAAGCCAAATAAATAATGAGCGTTTTTAGACTCTGCTGAAGCTGCTGAAGGCTTCAAGTAGCAAATGAGGAGAGTGACACATTTCGGTCCTCATTTATTTATTACTGTTGTTTATATTTTGATAGTTAAACAGTTCGAATAAACACACTTATATAAACACACATCAGCACACACACACACACACAGCAACTTGTTTTTAGGTCAACAGCTTTTCAATTTAAAAATACCAACAATTTAAGAAACGCTTCTGTTTTGCTTCAAGACAGGTACAAATAATATTCAAAATAATTTTAAAACTCCTTCTTTCTATTTGGAGTTTTTGCTTTTTATTATTTCTATAATTTATAAATTTCGTTTACTTTTATATATTCCAAAAAATTTACTGCCTGGATTTTTTTTGCACTTGTAAGAATATTTTTTCCATAAATTATTTGATTTTTTTTCTCTACAGAGAAGTTGCTTTTAGTTGCAACTAAATAAACACCCGTATTTTAATGTTTCCAAAAGGCGGTCAAAATTATGACTGAATCGTATGTGAAGCTTCAGGGCCAAATTCTTAGTGAACGCACCACCACAAAAGGTACAAAATTTCATACAATCAAATACAACAACAACAACAAAACTTTTACTTTGTATCCTCGCGTACGAGTGAGTGCTCTTCATGTTAATTTGTACTTTCCATAGGACCGTGTTGAATTTCCATAGATAACGACGGTTGCTGTGTTGTTGTAAATAACTGAGTTGAATAAAATTTTATAGAGATTCGCTCAATTCGAACACGTTGTTTAGGAAAGCATTAATAAAGAGAAGGAGGTGAATATATTTTTGCATGCAATTTTATGAATGATTCGAGTGGCTTTTCATTCAAATTTATTGAATGAATATTATTTATCAATAATATACGAACCTGCGAGTATATATGGAACTATTTCTGTGTATATACAGACAGAATATATATTTTCATTGTGAAGTTTGTGTCAAGCAGATATATGTTTGTTAATATTCGATCGATTACAGTTCCAGCAAAAGCAGCCACTCTTAAATTTGGTAAGCCAAAGCGGAAGCGTTATTGTTTGATGCTTGAAAAATTATTGAAGTTGCGTAACTCTATTATGTTCCACCTCAACTGCCAAATGCACTTATATTGTGTTGGCGAATTTGATAGTTTTTTAAATATTTTTTTCTGTTAAAACTTTGGATGAGTTTTCAAATAATTTTTAAGAAAACCTACAATGAAATAATTATTTGTTTAAAATTTCGTAACTAAAAAAAATCTTCTAAAAAATTCAGTATTATATGGGTAATTCCATAACAAATTGGTAAAGACTTAGACCCGATCCCTTTCGATTTGGATGAAATTCGATCAGAGACTCTATTTTGTTCTATTTAGTTTTTATGCCACCGAAAAAAATTATATAAATTTTTCCTAAAGTTGTGTCATATTCAAAGTTCCATAATTTCACTGAACTTACTCGGTGTATTTTTATGTCATTTAAAAGAAAATATTTGGGGATACCAATTAAATAACGAAAACTTTTATTAAAAAATTTAAAATAATTGAAAGATGTGTTTTTTTTTTCTTTATTTTTTGATATAGTTTTTTGTTTCAAACCTAATAATATAAAATAAGACCGCATGAGATTGAAATCCAGTTCACATACAAAAATTATTCTTATGCCAGTTTAAACGGAAAACTTTGGGGTTACAATATTTTAAAAATTTGTATCCTTTTCAAATTTGATATAATCGCGCTGATCCTTTTTTTTCAAAAGTACATCGAGTGGTCGAATTTTAAACACCAAATAATTTTAGTAGACATAATTAACCCACAATTAAAATAAAGCAACATTTGAAAATAATTAAGCAACTAAATTATTTCCTAGCACGACACAACTGCTGAATTTGTAGGAATCTAATAGATTTGGCCAATCGAAATCGATAGATTTGGCATGTTCGGTTTTCAATAACTCTAATTTTGAAAGACAAATCACGACTTGCCATTTTTAGTCAAATTAATTATTTGTAAAAACTGTAATAATTAATAGATTTGTTTGAGTTTTGAGGTTATTTTATATTAATATTTAATTTTCGATATTTCGCTAACCTTCGGTTAGCTTCTTCAGAAAATTATGTTCTATTGTCAAAAAAAATTTTTTTTTTATTAAACAAGAGCATACGTTTATAATTAATTGTAATTAAATTTACACCTACACACACACACACACACACACGCAAATGTACGAGTGTGCACAATATTGCAACTGAGCCAATTAAGTCAACGCAGTAAAGTTTTGACAGGTTATAGACCTGAAAATAACCTTTTTCAATCCACTATTCTCCCAATTTTATTATTTTAAACAAACTTTTATTACAATCTCACTCACTTGCATAGAAACTCACCTCACGTCAAGTGAAGAGCTTTTCACCACATTCAATTCCACTCAAAATATATAAATAAACAGCAAAATATTGCAACCGTAAACTTCTATAACGAGAGTAGCTGTACAAATACAATGTTCTCTTCTCAAATCCGAGATAGAGAGATTGAGAGTTAATTCTGCTCAGTTTTTTCCCTACACACACAGAATTGTTTGTAAGTAACGGTATTCTATTATTAACTTTATCAATTCAATACCGTTATAGTTTGCAAACACATTTACACACAATCGCCCCCCCAAATATTGTGCGTGTTAAACAACAGTTCCAAGACATCAATGGCAATTTGGAAAACGGCATTAAAAAGGAGTTAAATATAAGTTCACACACACACACACATACTCTCATATATAGACTTTAATCAAAACACACGCACACACTTTGTAATCTCATACATGCATACACACATTAAACTTTTTAAACAAGACAGAGTAAATAAAAAATTGTTTATTCTACGTTACACATTCATTAATCAGAAAAATTATAAGCGAAAAAGCTGAAACCGGCGGTGCCGAATTTTGTAAATCCGTCACTTACATAAGAACAGAACAATATGAACAGATTAAATTTTTTTGCCTACGAATTCGACAGTTTGTAAAAGTTTACAGACAAAAAGCTAAACGTTTCTTTAATCTATTACAAATTGTCGACTTTGAAGGCGAAAAACGGCAACCGTAATTAGGCTGATTGACATAACAGCATTTGAAAATAATTTCAAATAATTAATAATAAAAATTTTACTGCATTAAATATGTTTTGATTGCATGACATCTTAAAAATATATGAAAAACGGTTGTCGATATAGGCCATCCCTGCAAGTTCCTGCTGATTTCAACCGTAAGTCTATCGCATCCTGATTTTTGTGCTATTCCATGTTTTTGAACTGTTCCAGCCGAAAACTCTATTATTTTAATTTTTAATCGTTGATTGATTTAGTTTTCGAGAAAGAATTTAGAGAGTTTAAAATAAAATGAACGTTTTTAAATTTTTTCTTTCGTGATATATCACGTAGATCTTGAGATCTACCAGTTCGAATCGTGTCAAATTCACGGGAAATCTAACTTCAGGAATGCTCTTCAGCCGTTGAAAAGTTGTAGGAGGTTCACATGCTTCACACACACACACACACACACACACACACACATACACACAAATTCAAATACACATAACTACGGACGTAGTGACTGGATCCCCGAATTATTCAAGAAAGCTCGCTAGGAGCACAAAACGTGCAGACCAATAACTGCCCCGTTTTTGGAAGTTTTAAATTAAAAAGTGTATTCTTACTGGGAGAATCTATAATTTTGTATGTCATCGGGCGGGTACGTGCTGGACAATCGGTGCAATATTTAACGCAGGATATTTTGTTCTGACAAAAACGACTTGAAATGTAAAAGTACAATCAGAAGCGTTCGCCTTTTATAAGCTCAAACTCGGAATTTGAGTAGATGATTTTATTCGAATATATGATAAGAAATTATCCCTTTTTATGAAAAGTATATGATATTACTTTCTGGTACCTTTAAGTTTCCAGCCTATTTCTTATTTTTCTTCCAATATTTTGTCAATCCTTTGTGTGTCTTCTCCAGGACACTAATCATTTAATTTCATGAAGAAGTCACTCAAATTAGTGACGAAATGTTGAAAGAGAATTAATACTAAGTTAAAATATAGACTCTTTGAGCTAAAAAATATTTGGGGACACAATTTCTCAAAAAGAGGAAAACAAATTTCAAAATTAAAAAAAAACTTAATGTACATCTTCTCTAAACATGTCGTTTATTCATTCCGATTGTGTTGTAGGGTATAGACACCAAAACAGTTGCGTGAATGCGTGTCAATTACTTTTCACAATATTTTTACGTGAGACTGCATCGACAGAAAAGCTGGCAAATCTACACGTTTGCATTAACAATCAAAATGAACTGAATAAGAATTAAATCAAATCAAATCCGTGTTAACACAGAAAAATGTGTGTATACACGTGAAAATGTTTATTTAATAAAAATAGAAATAAGAAGAAGTTATTCATGTTTCAAGTTTGTTTTGTTTTGTTTTTTAATTGCAGTCAGACTTTATGTTTGTTTTACGTGAGTAAGAAACATATTAATATTTCATACATAATTAAAGAGTTTATTTGTATTAGTTAGCAGTTAATAAGAGTTGGGGCGGATTTCAGGTTAGAGAGTAAGTTGGCTTAAAGCACACTTTTTTTTTAATTCAGTTTTTTTGATACCGATGTTAAGTAGAAATATGAAAATTAAAATTTCTCTATGATATCGGTCGCAAAAAAAAACTCACACAATCAATTTGAAAACTACAGCGGGAAGCCCAAAATCGGATGAATACTACAACTATTCAGAGATGTTCTCCAACTTAGACTTGTTAAATATATGAATATCGCAAGGAGAATAATAAATAATTTCTAGACCTCCTGATTGATGTCTTGCCAAAATATTTCCATCGAGTCTTAAGGATTTTATCAGTTCTTATCTAAGTTTTCTTAAAGACTAAACTGTCAGATGAAATAAACTCAAACTAAACAAATAACCTGCACAAATTCTTTTAAAGAAAAAACTGTTTTTCTTTTTTTTTTCAATATCATAAATATTTAAGAGGATATCTTGTTTTCCTTAAGCCACTGTTCATCAATATAAACCTTCTCATGCAAATGAAAATCAAACGAGCGAACAATGCTTATCAATAAAAGTTAATCCTTATCGCAAAAATCCATTAAATGATATGGCGAACATGTTATCCCAGTCAACATTTCAAAAGGATATCAGGAATACAAACTAAATATTGGGGAAAATAATTGTAGATTGAATAAATATACGAATAACAAGATAATTATTGCAAATAATTGAAAAATATTTGAATATATTGATGAAGTACCCCAACCGATTTTCGTTTGTTAAAGTTTTTATTTTATTTGTTAGTTCCACATGGAAGGAATATTTATAAAAAAAAAATATAATAAACGAAGAGCTTTCATGGCCAATATGTCATAAATCATGGCGAAAGAGTTAGAAATTTTAGGCGTCCGTCGGCTGCAGTAGTTAGCAAAAGACTACGAAGCCTCCGATACCGAGAGTTCGACTCCTCACTGAGCCAAGAATATTGTATCGAATTTTTCTGAACTGCAGTAGCACAGGATTGTGTTAATTGTTATCGGCTTGTCTCAATGGCGAAGGCAAATCACTGTTCTCTGATTATTAGTGACAGCGATTGACCCTTCTTCTTCTTTGATGCATTTAACAAAAATTCTCTGGTAAATTAAAGAGGTAAAAATAGCTACAATAAATTTCTCGATCCTTCGACCTGTCTTTATCCATCCTCTCTCTCTCTCTCTCTCTCTCTCAACACTATCACACAACTCTAGTTTCTACGTATTGCAGAAGTCAACCCCTGAGTGCCAGTCTTAATAAGAAAAATTGGTAATAAAAAAGGCAGAGAAAGTCCACGAGCACACAATCGCTTTTTGTGCCACCGCAGACAAACACAATAATGTGAACTAGCGATGTCACAAAATGTGCGTTATGAGCTTAAATGTTTGCTTTAGTTTTTAGTACAACATATTCACTGAGAAAAACCGTTCACTATGAAAAACAAAGACAAATTTTTAATTGATTTATATGTTATTCTTTCATTTAAAATGAAATTTAAATCATGGTGTGATTTACACAATTAAGAGCTAATTTGATATGGTTAAATGGGGAATAGGGGAGTAAAGACTGGCTTAAGACAGTGAACAACATGATTTTATAAATTTAAATTTGCTTAAAAATCATACTCTTGGATTCGTTGAATTAAATTCAAAAAGATATAAGGAACATTTCAAGGCACAAGAATAAATCAACACTTTTTTTTTATTGTACACAGTAGTGCGAAATAGTGCTGTTTTGAAAGGCCGCTACACTATTTCATCACCAGTTTTCGTATGTAGAGTTTTCTCTTTATCATCACTTATGAGGTGGACTAGTTGAATGTGACAACACTTTTTATTTAAAGAAATTTCATTAGGAAATAATATACGAGAACTGTATTCATACTAAATCGATGGTAATACCAGGGGTCGCCAAAAAGAAATATTTTGCAAATTTAAACTTAAAAAAAATTGTGCGCTACGTGCACAATCAATTAATAAAATTAATTTTTGTTAAAAATACTACTTTTAGATGCATTAACTCTTAATTGTTAAAAAAATTAATTTCAAGAAAAAAATTACTTCACCGACTATTCCGGGAGATTTATGTATTCCTCAGGAAAATAAAAATTTTGTGTGGGGTTCTATTTATTTCTCGCAATATGAGGGTTATTTTTTGATTTTAATTTGACATTAAAAAAATAAAAGTTATATCTTGACTTTTATTTTCCCAAGTAGAAAATAAAAGTTATTTTTGATTTTTATTCATTCAATAAAAAGTTATTTCTTCAGATTTTTTTTTCCTCATATTAAGATCAAATTTTTCGCTCAATTCTATGCAAAAACGCTCATTTGATTAATTTTTCTTTTTTAATTTTTTTTTACAAAAAACATATAAATCGAAAATTAGTTTTCTTTTCTGAGGAATAAATAAAGATTAGTAAATTGTTTTGGAATTAATAAAACTCACAATTTGTAATGATTAAAATGCGATTTTTTTAACAAAAATAACTTTTAGAAGTACAAAAACGTTCAAAAATATTTAAAAAAAAATTCAAACCAAAAAAGTTTGCCTTAAGAAACATGGAATTAAAAATTCATCGGTTTCATATAATTCTCGTACGCTTTTTCATAATCAAATTCCAGCAAATAGAAACTGTTATCACATTAAACTAAGCGGCGTTGTAATAAATAAAAACTACACATGAATACCGATGATAAAGATGTAGCGGCCTTCCATAACAGCTATTCTGCTCTGCATAAGAAACATAAGATTTGCTTTGTGCTTTGAGATATATATCTCGCCTTTCTGAATTAAAAAACATTTTTCGAACAATTATTCCATAGAATCAAATTTAATTTAGCGACTAGTTTAATACAAAATTTATTTGCTTGCTGGTGGAAAAAATTTCCGCCATTGCACTGCTATTCCCGGTACAGTAATCTATCATAAAATAGTTTAGCAACAATTGAAATATAAAAACTGTTTGATGGGAAACTTTTAAAAGGAGCCGTAAATAAACTTGCGAAGTAACACGAAATTCGATAAAAACAAAATAAGCAACTTCTCTTACAGAAATAGTATATTTTTCCTTCCTGTTTTATGGCTGTCGTTAATGTTGTTGTTGTTGTTGTTGTTTTGTTTGTTTCTTTTCGTTGTTGTTGTGATTATTGGCGCTGTTTTCTGTATGACGTAATCCTTTGGACTGGTACGAAAATAAAACGAAGTTAACCCTCATTTCAAAACATGTCAACTGTCTTCTGAATGTATTCAATAGTCGACGTAATTTTTTTATGAATATGCCAACTGTAAACAAAAGGAAAATGGGTCTAGTCCTTAAAACGTTTTTGTAGACGAATGAGACATTCATTGAAGGGTCTCTATTATATATTCCAAGCAGCTCCTACTGAAGAAATAATTTATGCCTCTTTATTAAAATTTAGCTCTTAAGGAAATTTGTTTTTGCATGTAAAAACTGAAACGAATTCTTAAAAAAACAGCTGATTTGAATACTCGTGGTTTTGAACCTGAGTCTGGCTTATTCTCTGCTTAACAATTAAAAATAATTTATCTGTTACAGGTCAAGTAGGTCTTTTCTCACTGCCAAGTGGACAGACATGCGCTCTTTTGACACGATTTTGAACCACACTTTGCAGCAGAGCTTCCTTTACCTCATCAAATATCAACTTTCAGAGCGTCAGTTGTTCCTGATTTAGTCTCGCAAGCCTGGTGTTTGAAATGGCTCCAGATAAGGGCACTAAGTCACAAGAACCAGGACGTCAATAAAAAATGGGCCTCATCATTTAAGATAATTTTGTTGAAAAATTTGTTGTTTTCGTTCAGTTTTTCAAATAGAAAAGTCACATGATAGTGAATTTTCGCAATTGAAACTCTGTGTTCAAGATAGTGGCGTTAAAATTTCTCATCTTTCTACCAAATAAATGTCACAAAATGACAGCTCAATTCTTTATATATCATTAATTGACAGCAAATTTGCTTCCTAACCTGAAATTTTCCAACCCTGTGCTTTAACAATAAATGGCAAAAAGCTATTGACCCGATAACAAAAATTATTTCTACAATATTTTTGTCTTGTATCAGCTTTTTAAGTTCTCAAGTAACCAAAAATACATCCAAGATTTTTTAAAACTCAAAGCTCTGCTTAATTACATAAAAACGTTTGTGAAAAAATTAAAATTTTTGGGAAATTTAAATCAGTTTTTAGTTACCTGCAGGAATAGCACCCACTGAAAACGTTGACCTTCAGGAAAATTTAAGGAATTAAGTTTTAAAAAAGTTGGTTGTTCTCTTATGAGATCGTTAAAGTATTAAAAGTCATGTTGACTATATTTTAATTAAATCAATTTCAAAGCACTCTAAATGCTTACGAGTTTTTCATTATTAAAGGAAATATAATTTGTTATATAACAATAATAATATTAAATGAATTAATTCATGACTCTAGAGCTAAAAATGATAATAAAACAGATGGAAAAAATTAAATAGTAAAAAGCCAATTTCGTTTGTGTTATCCTTCACATTGTTTTTTATGTTAATCAGTTTTGAAATAAATTAATTTGTTTATGTACGAACATAATTGACTCAAACGGACATGTGATGACTCATATTTAAGCCAAATCAAGCCGACTCACTTGCACGTAAACATTTTATAAATATTTACAACGAACAACACAAAGAAGAAAACAGTAGAGAACAATGAACTTTATGCTTCATAAAATTTCAAATAAACAAACAGTTTCTTTTTTAAAAAAGCTTTAAGGAAAATTGTTAAATTTATTTAAAGGAATGTGTCATCCTCGTTGCTACACAAACCAAGAAAATAAACAGAATAACACAAATAAAACTCAAAAATTAATTCCACTTTGGTGAAATAAAATTAAATAAAATCTCTTTTTTAGCTCACAAACAGCCTAAATTAGTCGCATAAAAAGGGAGATATTTCGCAGAGGTTTTCCTTCTTTTTTAGTGTAACCAGCACTGATGGTTATTTCGAGATGAAGAAGGCCGCTTTTAATCTGCTCTTTGATACATGATGATGGTGTCAGTCCCAGATATGCCTTCGTCATTGAAATATTCCGGCTAACATGCCCTTAGACTAGTAAAGAATGCCGAGTAGAAACGGGAACGTTAAGCATCGTGGTTCTTAACAAACAGCAGCTTAATTTAGTGATCAGTGTCCTCTTGGCAGGAATGGTTGGCTACATTCCACTGATTGTGACGAAACAGTTTATGAATATTTAGAGGCTTAAACTTTTTGCTGCCATTTCTAATTTTTTGATAGTTTGAACCAAAATTTTAAATTCAGTAAGACATTAGGGAAAAAGGCAACCCAGTGGTTTGTTCTCACAACACTGAGGAAAAGGAATATTAAGTCGGATATTAACACTCTTTCTTATATTTTAGTTTCGCCCATATTATGAATGACGACATCGATGTCACATCAACTCGACAGCAAAAAATGATAACTTTTCATATAACTGTCGACAATAATTAATTACACAGAAAAACACAAAAACACTTCTTTTGCTGCATAAAGTTTTTCTACTCTTGTTTACTAATTTGGGTGCGCTGATTTCAAATCTGCCCCCAGAGTCTTTGTAGCAGCTTTAGTTAGTTAGATACAGGTACCGTCTTAAATTTACATAAGTAGTCTGTAGTTTCTATCAATAGCGGTGTAACTGAACTAGTTCCTTTATAAATTTCAGTATGTCTTCTTCAAGAAAGACGTGTTTAAAAAATCCTGATTGTGATAATAGTTATTATTAACATCCTTTTAGTATTCTCTAAGGCCTGTAATAGTAATAGAACATGTTACCAGAAGTCAATTTCTATCGACAACCAGTCGACATGTTGATGTGACGTCGACATCGTCATTCATAATACGGGCGATTATTTTAACAATATTAGAAACTTTTCCCAAAATCGCTTTCCTTAATTTAATGTTAATCAGCATTTTACTTAAATTTCCACTACCACGAATGAAAAAAAGAATTTGTATAGAAATTAAGGAAGTGGAACATTTGGAACTTCTTAAAAGCAAACATTTTATTTCTTGGCAGTTTGACAAAGTGGAGTGAAGTTAAAGTAGTAAACATGTACTCAGCCATCCAAAGAAACAGCTAAGGAAAGTCATTGCCATAACAGGAGCAGCAGCAGCAGCGAAAGCAGCAGAACCAGCAGCAGCAGTGGTTACCCGTGGTTTCTTTAGTTTTTATTGAATTTACCCCTTAAACTTTGACGCAAACTGAACAACCATAAATTCTAACAAACAGCCCAAAAAGTAAGAAAAAAAATCTAAATACAAGGATTTTTGGGAAAAAGAGTTTTTAGATCACAAAAACAAAATCCTTTAGTTGCTCCAATAAGAGTTTTAGCATTATGAATAAACACACACATACACGCGCACACTTTTTGGGCACCAGCAACTAAAAAACAAAACTGAAAGTTTGCCAAAAGCCATGCCTGCAGTAGTTTTTGCCTGGTATCGGAGTACGCAAACAAACATTTTCTATTATTTCATCGAATTAAATTTGTTTAGGTTATAATTTGCTTTCCCATTTTTCCTTGGAAAAGTATTGCGATTTAACGTTCTTATTGTAATTAATGTTGTAAGTTTATACGCTTCTTCCTGTAGATTTTATTTCATGTCATAATAAAAGTTTCATTGTGCTGTTGCCATTGTTGCTGCACACACGCAGCATGTCAGAGTGTACAGTTGATAATTGAGCTGCACATAATTAAAACCCTTTTTCCATTAACGCTGGAGCACCTGGAATTTTAATGGATAAACATTCGTTATTGTCGTGTGTTGAAGCTCCTGGCAGTGAATGGTCGCTAAGCCGGATGTTTGTAGACGCAATTTATGTAGTCAACGGAGCACGAGTGGGAGTGCACATGAGACCGAAAATAATACGTATGCGGAGAAAGCTAATTTATCTATGCACGTGCAGTTACAGCGCCAGTATTACACGGGCAAAATTGCAGCATTTCAGTTTATAAATTATGTTTTATAAATACAAGGATTTCTTTAGAATTGAGCAACTTTAAATCAGTTTCTAAATTATCCCTACAATTTTTTTCAGTGTGTTTTCCTCCACTGCTGGCTGTTTTATTCAACTGATTACATGTTTCATACGTAAAGCAAAAAGCTAAAAAACATGCAAACCAAAACTGAAAACAATAGAAACAGAAATTAATTTACTCGCATTTTTTACAACGATGCAAAAAATTTAGAACTAAATTTGAAACGTAATTAACTCCTTAACATTCGTTATGGCTGCGTTTAGACTGCATGCACTTGGCGAATTGAGGTTTTTGCTGAGACAGAAACAGAATTAAAATTCAAATTATCTCAGTTTTTTATATCCTCCACAAAAACTGAAAAAGGGCATATAACGGGTGGACGAATTGGAGGTTAGGAAGTGAATTGGAAAGACTTCAGCTGTCATCCATAAAGTTCATTGTTCTCTACTGTCTTTCCTTTGTGTTGTTCGTTGTAAATATTTATAAAATGTTTACGTGCAAGTGCGTCGGCTTGATTTGGCTTAAATATGAGTCATCACATGTCCGTTTGAGTCAATTATGTTCGTACATAAACAAATTAATTTATTTCAAAACTGATTAACATAAAAAACAATGTGAAGGATAACACAAACGAAATTGGCTTTTTACAATTTAATTTTTTCCAGCTGTTTTATTATCATTTTTAGCTCTAGAGTCATGAATTAATTCATTTAATATTATTATTGTTATATAACAAATTATATTTCCTTTAATAATGAAAAACTCATAAGCATTTAGAGTGCTTTGAAATTGATTTAATTAAAATATAGTCAACATGACTTTTATTACTTTAACGATCTCATAAGAGAACAACCAACTTTTTAAAAAACTTAATTCCTTAAATTTTCCTAAAGGTCAACGTTTTCAGTGGGTGCTATTCCTGCAGGCAGCTAAAAACTAATTTTAATTTCTTAAAAACTAGATTATTTTCACAAACGTATTTGTGTTATTAAGCAGAGCTTTGAGTATTTAAAAATCTTCGATGTATTTTTGGTTACTTGAGAGTTTTAAATGCTGATACAAGACAAAAATATTGTGGAAATAACTTTTATTATCGGGTCAATAGTTTTTTGCCGTTTATTGTTAAATCACGGGTTGGAAAATTTCAGGTTGGGAAGTAAATTTGCTGTCAATGGATGAAATAAAAAGAATTGAGCTGTCATTTTGTGACATTTATTTCGTAGAAAGATGGGAAATTTTAACGCCACTATCTTGAACACAGAGTTTGCATTGTGAAAAACAGAACGAAAACAACACATTTTTTCAACAAAATTATCTTAAATGATAAGGCCCATTTTTAATTGACGGCCTGGTTCTTGTGATTTAGTGCCGTTCTCTATAGCCATTTGAAAGACCGGCTTACGAGAAGAAACCACAAACAACTGACGTTTTGAAACTTGACATTTGATGAGATAAACGAAGGTCTGCTGCAAAAGTGGTTCAAAATCTTGTGAAAAGGGCGGATATCTGTCGGCTTGCAGTGATGGCCATTCGCCCGATATTATATTTTGTTATTAATTCCCATACTTCTACTTTGCATTGGCGGCAATAAAACTGAATTTGTCGAAGAATAAATGGGCCTTTTAGCCAATTTACTTAATAACCTTAAACTTGCCAATCCTTCTTAATATAGTTTCCGAAATGCTACTATGCGAACCAATAGATTATAAATATTCTGAATCCTAAAGAATAGAGAAGTCAAACAAGCCAAGTTCGCCTTTTCGTCCATCTGTACCTCAACTCGATTTTCCGAAGGCCCCAGAAAAGCCAAAGACTTCGGTAATGGATTGATGTATGAGAAACAGTGTTAAATAGGTTATGATCTAAGTTCCAGAGCTGGAAAGTCGTTGCTTAGTGTTGTGGTGTGAAATTAATGAGATAAAACTAATTTTTGCTTTCTAGCAAAACAGAAAATGTATTCTTGAATATCAAACATATTGACATGAAATTAAAAAGTGCTTTACTTTTTGATGAGAATATGGTCACCGTATAAAGAAGCAGTGGAAATGGAATCAGAGAGAAATAAATATTAAAAAAAGAAGTGTAGGATATGGTCGTGGCGTGTCGTGTAATTTTCAACATACTTTTGATTGTTGCGATTATATTCGCTTTTACATTTCTTGGGAAAAACTTCAACTTTATTTCCATAACTTTAAACGTGTATGCATGTATGTGTGCGCTTCCAATTAACATTAGAAAAATTTAAGATTATTCAATTGTTCCAGAGTGCGAGTTGTGAAACTGGTAGAGTTTGTTTTTTTTTTTTTTGTTTTTTTTGTTAAAAAAAACAGATTAAATAACAATATTTTAAACGATTGTTAAAGCCTTGGGTTAATATTTAAAATAATTTGTTGCACTATTTAGAAAGGAGGGAACGTTTTCAAAATGCAAATAATGAAAACTTTTATAAAATTAAATGCGATCAATAAGAATTTTTGGTTTGGCATTGATCGTCTAGCATTCGTCTAGCTTTTCTATGTAAACGATTTCCATAAAGCCTTTGACTCACACACATCGATTTTAATTAACAAATTTTACTTAGACATTCGCCAAGTCAATTATGTCTGGCAATTATGTCTGGGCAATTCCAAGAAAAATCTACAAAGATTTTGATCTGACCCCTTATGATTTGCAAGAACTTTGGTCCGAATTTCGGTCTTTCGTTCTATTCTGTTCTTTATTGTCGGAAAAAGTTTAAAAATATATTCCCGTTAATTTCAATCCTAAAGAAATCGTAACCTGGCCTTCGTGCTATTCTATGCTTTTATTTTCAAATTAACCGATTTTCACGCGATAAGCGCTGCTTGATGTAGTTGCCGATTACTATAAAAGAATCGAAAACACTAACCGGCCATATACAAAACTCTGAAATTAAAAAAAGATATCTTCAATTTGTATTATTTATTTTTTTTTTCTTTCACGGTATATCACGAAAGGATTAACCGATTTTGACCCGGTTGTCGGTTATCGATGTGGTGTTTAATTGTTAAGTTTGTTAGTTTGCTAAATCACTGATCAATGAAACTGTTGATAAGTTATTTTTAAGAAATTATAGTTTGATAAATGCTTTTGTTCTAAGATTTTTTGGGATATCCTGCGCTTTACCGGTTCGAATCGATTCATATCCACAGAAAATCTAAGTTAAGGAATGTTTCCAGTTTTATTTAAATTGTTTCACCCGTTCAAAAGTAATAAGCGGGTCACATGCCCGCACAAACACATATACACGGCATAGTACGGTCTTTAAGAATTAGTCAGGGAGGATTCCTTGGACATCAACACGTAGAGATCTTTTCCAGAAGGTGTAAAACCAATAACTTCAGGATTTTTGAAAACTTTTGCCAAAGTTTTCTAAATTTTATAATTTTTCTGAAGTTGTCACATTTGTTGAGTTTCTTTTTTCAATATTTCAAAAAACATTTCATACAGAAAAATTATTCTTATGCCATTTTAAAGGGATAGAAACTGAATCCTTTGCAAGGCATTTCGCAGGAACTAGAAATGAGTTGATTGTGTTGAAAGAATAGGAATATAGAAAACATGTAGTTGTTTTAATTCCTACTTTGCCCATGAATTTTCGCTACCTTTTCCTGTTTAACAAGGAACTGCGTTGTGAAAACAGCGCAATTAAAATGAGTAACCCTGCCAGGATTCCAAATTTATTCAAATTTTTAACCCAAAAGGATGTAGAAATATTAAGTTTTTACACGTTTTGAAAGTATTTAAGAATAAATAAAAGCACACACTTGCTTACATTTAATGTTGTATACAATCCAGTAAATGATAAACGTATTCATACCCAACAAACTGATTAGGAAACGAGGCGAGCACATGTGGCCATCGAAGTGCTTTAAGTAAAAAGTCTTATCTTTGTGCGTTGGAGAATCTCTAACAGCTCATGGGTGTATGCTGAAGCATAAATTTGCGGTTTGTTGACACAAACGATAAAAGCCATTTACCTTTTACTTTTCTTTTTTTGTTGCTCGCAAAGTTTGTCTTAATTGCTGATTATAGATAGAAACTGGATTCTTTTGTTGTATGCCTGGTAGCCATTTGCCGTCAATGGTAACACTATGGAGTGTTGGATAGTCGGCTGAAATTGTTGCAGTGAAATATTTGCGCTCAAGTGTTTAGTGGGGTTTAGCAAGTCATCATGAACCGCTTAAAGTTTCTAAATTTTGGAAATTTACTTTGAAATTAAAATAAATCTGTTTGCGAAGCTCATAGAGAACTTTTATCGGAAAAATGTTTTACTAAATTTCCTAATCAGCTTAAATAATCAGCAGTTTAGTTTTCAAAAAGGTCCTGGAAGAGTCTTTAAAATTCTAATCACGATTTCACGAATAATTATTTTACAAAATATGAAGAAACTACACCTGAGAAGTTGTCGTTGTGCTTAAATCAGGGACCGCAGATAACAGTTATTTTTCGAAGTTAAACTTAAAAAAACACACACTGAGAGCGATGTGCTGCGCGCAAAACAAAAACACCAGGGAAATCCTTGTTATATACGCTACCTTTAGATGCAATAATTTTTCTTCGACTTTTATTATAAATTTCACCTTCAGCGATCATATTCTTTTATTTTTTCCTTAGAAAATAAGTCACTTTTCTTTTACTTTAATTTTCGATCAGAAAATAAATGTTACCTTGAATTTTTTAATAAGATTTTGGGAAATTAAAGAGGTTTAAAAAAGTTACTGCATTTTTTTAGTCCTCAGAAAATAAAAGTTGTTTCCTAATTATTTTTTATTCCTCATAAATCCAGGATTATTTGCTGATTTCATTTATTCCTCTGAAAATAAAAGTTATTTCTAGACTTTTATTGTTCAATTAAAATATAATAATTATTCCGTGATCATTATTATTTTATTAGAAAACAAAAGTAGCTTCTGGATCATTTTTATTCCTCAGAAAATTCAATTTGCTTCTTGTGTTTTTTTTATTCCTCAGAAATCAAGAGTTATTTGTTAACTCCTTTTAATCCCAAGAAAGTAAAAGTTATTTATTGACTTTTATTTTTCGATCAGAGTATGAAAGTTACCTCTTAATTTTTTTTAATTCCTCAGAAAATAAAAGTTATTTGTTGACTTTAAATTTTCGATCGGATGTCAATAACTATTAATTGACCTTTATTTTAGATCAGAAAATATAAATTACTTCTTGACCATTTTTATTCCTCATAAATAAATCAAAAGTTATTTGTTAACTCCTTTTAATCTTAAGAAAATAAAAGTTATTTGTTGACTTTTATTATTCGACTGGAAAGCAATAATTGTTTCTTGACCAGTATTTTTGATCAGAAAACAAAGTAACTTCTTGATCATTTTTATTCCTCAGAAAACAAAATCCCCACAAAGTAAATGTTATTTCTTGACTTTTGTTTTTCCATCAGAGTATAAAAGTTACCATTTAACTTTTTTTAATTCTTTAGAAAATAAAAGTTATTTCTTG
Source organism: Linnaemya vulpina (assembly GCA_963675445.1). Classification (NCBI taxonomy): domain Eukaryota; kingdom Metazoa; phylum Arthropoda; class Insecta; order Diptera; family Tachinidae; genus Linnaemya; species Linnaemya vulpina. Next base: position 22,896,933 of record OY776280.1, read on the forward strand.
ACTTGAAATTTTCGATCGGATGTTAGTAACTATTAATTGGCCTTTATTTTAGATCAGAAAATATAAGTTACGTCTTGATATTTTTTTACTGAGAAAATAAATAATTCTTGCATTTTCTTATTCTTTAATAATATAAGAGTTATTTAATGATTTTTAATACTCACAAAATAAGTTGTTTCTTCACTATTTGTTATCGGAAAATAGTAGTTATTTCTATAAATTTATTTTTGATCAGAAGACAAAAGCTTTTTAAATAAAAGTTATTTCTTGACTTTTTTCTTACGATCGGAATATATAAATTATTTCTTGATTTTTACTTATTCGTTGATTTTTCTTTTGCTAAATTTAATATTAACCGAAGTAAGAACGATTTTATTGCCATATTACACGTAATAACTATTATTTTTTTACATTAAATTAATAAAATAAATTTTTTTATATCTTACTAGTTTAGAAACTACTTGTTGTTTAAGCAAAAAAATAAATAAAAACTATGAAAAAACTTTTATTTTTTTGTTAAGAAATAAAAACCAAGAAATAACTTTTATTTTCACAGAAATAAATAAAAATCAAGTTATAACTTTTATTTCCCGAAAATATATAAGACTCAGAAAAATAAACGAAAAGTAAAACTCATGAATTAGCAATTATTAATTATAATTATTACTTATAATTATAATTATAATTATTATTATTTGAATTTCAAAGCACAAGTTACGGAGATTAGACTCAATATTTTTGCTGCTTATTTTTGTAAATAAAATAAACATTTTCGTCTGAGAACTTATATTGAAACAACATAAGACAAAATAACTAATTATTTGTTTTTGCTTTCTATATAAATTCCCGCACGAAAATGTTTATTTTATTTAAAATTTAAAAACTGCCCTCTTTCATTGTATTTCTAACGTTCTTTATTATATTATTATTTATTATCATTTTAATATATTAAAACTTAAATGAGCCATAAACTTTGCCAACAATAAAAACAAGACAGCGATATTAGTGAGGCCACATAAAATATTGTGAAAAATAATAGACTCAACAAAAATCTTACCTAAAAGAAGAACAGTTTTTATTTTAAAACATTTAAAATATTACAAAAAGAAAAAAAAAAATACAGCAACAAAAAGATTTCGATTTTGTAAGAGAAAAATTCAAGAATTTTCCCAAAAAGAAAAGCGGCAAAAGGAGAAACAAATTAAAAAGAAATCTTAATATTTTAAATTAGCTTTAATTGATTTCCTTCTTTATTATTGCTGTTCCTTTTTTTTTCTTTTTTGTTACTTTCTTAAGTGGATTTTCGTCAAACAATAACACAAAAGAAAGATCAATTGCTGTTATTTGAAAATGCTGCTGTTTTACTTCAGTTCCGTTGCTTTCATTCTTTCTTTCCTTAAAACTGTTTTGCAGTCAGTTTTAAAGCTTTGAGAGTTGTAAAGAAAAATTTATATATTTTTTTGCTTTCACTTTCAGCATTAAATGTTTTTTTCTTTAAAGTTGGATTTGCCACAACATCGTTTCCATTTAGAAGCAAGAAAACGTTAAAATTGTTTAAGAATTCAAAAGGTGTACGAGTGTCTGTCTGTCTGCCTGTTTACAGTAACTCAAGCAATTTGTAAGTGGGAGAGTTTACAAACATGTACGAAAGTATATAAATAAATATGTGTTATTAAGAGTATATAACACGTTCCTAATGGCCACACTCATTTCTAATATTTACCTAACGTGCCTATTAACTGTGCTGCACAGTGGGTCACAGTGACAACAAATAACTGTTACAAGAAGTTTATATTTAATCATAAGGGATTTTCATCTCTGATTAATTGCATTTTTAATTTCATTAAATCAATATTTTAGTGTTAATTGAATAGTTTCCAACTGCGTATGTATGAGTTAGTAAATAATTTTATATGAGGATGTATATATTTTTAAGGATAAAGTGAGAAACAGCATTCAGCATTTCAATGTCAATACGAAACGATCACAAATAATTGAAGGATCGTGTTGTCAGCACTTCAAAGGCAATATTTGCCCTACACTGTACATTTTTATATCACTTACATCGCTGAATAAATTTTATCGAATTCGATTTTATAGTTTCAGAGAAGTAGACATTGTCCGACGCCCTCACAAAGAGCTTCCTTTCCTTATAGGATGTTTTTCATAGAGTGATACAACTTTGAGTTGGCATCACTGCTTTATTTGACCACCCATTTAACAGCTGATAGTTGCCTTTTGTTAAGTTTGCTTTGACATTATGTTATGGACCGACTTACACCAGAGTAACGTGTGCAAATTGAGGAAATTTTTAACCAAAATAATGGTTCTGCTCGTCAAACTTATCATGCACTTCGATGAAGCCCATTTTTGGTTGAATGGGTACGTAAATAAACAGAATTGTCGCATTTGAAGTTAGAAGAATCCACAAGCTTTTGTCGAAACACAATTACATCCACATAAAATTACTGTTTGGTGCGCTTTTTGGGCTAGCGGAGTCATTGACCCACATGTCTTCAAAAACGATGACGGTCAGAATGTTACTGTTTGTGAAAATTGGTGTTCCAGATTGAGCCTTGTACGCGCCAGCCGTGGCGGCCACATGGCCGAAATCATATTTCAACATTAATGTCATGAGATTTTCTATCCAATAAAGACCGTTCAATTGATATCAAAAATGTATTTATATGTTTTATTATGATTTAAATTTGTATAACTCTATAAAAAACACTCTTTATATTTAATGAAACAATATGTGGGTGTGTGAGATATCACTGAACCGACCTATTATTGAAATTATGTATGGAATAGAAGATCGTTCACATGCCAGCCACGACCAGCAAAGCTTAAACATAATTTCGGTATATAAATTCAACTGTGAAAACAACTTTTTTTTTAATAAATTGTATTACATTTCAAGCAGAATTAAAGTGTTATTAAAAATCAAACATAATCAAATAAACGATACCAGGGTTGGGTAATTGCAACATTTTCATTATTTTATCATTCATTGCATAACCAAATGAGAAGGGTGCTACAACCTGCGTTTTATATCAACAGCAGAGAGTTTTGAAATTTCGACCAACTTCGTCCCACAATATTATTAATTGTCGCTCTTAACTTCACTGTTGGAGTGTTTACTGGTTGTAGTCATTTCTATTGCCGCATGATTTGCATTTTAAGTCAATTATTTCAGTCACCTTTTCCGCTTGTACATGCGTAACAATTACGGAGATGATCACGTTCCTTTTATTCAACTGGAGTCTTCTACTATTCATAACGATTATACGTACCGTAGGAATGTTTCTTAGAACGAATTATTTATTATTGTTATTTCACCTGATGTGTTATTGTGTCAGTAATGGAAACAAATAGATGTTGTATCACTTCTGTTTAAGGGAATTACAGAATTAAAATTCTTGCCACATACCATTTTCAGACATTCGAAAATAGTTAGTGTGTGTTCAAGCGGCGTGAGGTGTTTCTGTTAAACATTTCCTTGGTCGAATACCACTTACTTCAGTCACTTAAGGGGTTTCGTTCAAAACCACATGGTTTCATTGCTTTTACCAAATTGTATAAGATCTTGCAATAGAAGCTTAAAGCTTAATAACGCTTCTGAATTGCTGTAAGTTATTTGTTTGAATATATAAAATGTACAACTAACGGTCTTAAAGTTTTATGGCATTTTGAGTATTTTAAATCACCCTCATTTCATTTTGCAGCAGAGTTCGTAGAAAAGGGACCGCCAGTGGCTGCTGTATTTAAGAGATGTGAAAATATTTAGCAACTACTGCACTTGAAAAGGACTTTAGTTGCATCTTAAAATCTTAAATACTCCATCGTCTTTACGATGGCTGTAACAAGCAGTTAAATGTTGACAACCGCCATGGTGGTGGCACTAACAGGAGTAGTAGCATTGTGGCAGTATGATGCCAGCATTATTATGTGTGTTGCAGTAAAATATTTGCTACAGTAGACTCTCGTTAATCCGTAAAAACCTTTTGAAAAAACAGTTCTTTGTTATTAAAATAACTATAGAAAAATAAATATGTTGTTGGTTAATCTAACCAATTTTAGTTGTAAATTAACTGTTTATGTAAATTGTCGTAGAAGTTCTTATGATTGACGTCTCTGTTGGTTTAACTAACAGCGTTACAGTAGTAACTGAACTATTATTGTAAAAAACTATTGTTGTTTTAATAAACAAACTAATTTTCTTTATTAAAGTAACACTTTAATATTGAAAATTTATTTCTAATATAAATTGTTGTTGCAATTTTTTTAACCTGAAAATTACTGGTAGTTAAAATAAAAGTGGTTTTAGAACTTTCATTGTATAAATCTATGACTTTTTAACCAATAATTTTAGTTGAAATCACTATTAGAAATTAGTTAAGAATTTTTTATTGGATAAGGATATTTTTAGTATTATTAAGTTCTGATGTTGTTTCAACTAATTTAATTGTGATTTTTACCAATAATGAATTAATGTACAATTTAATATTTCTCTGAGTGCTGTTGGCTGAAGCAATTCACGCGAGACAAAACATTTTTTTATCAGTATTTTCTCTTGGACAATCCCTCAGACGATAAACTCTACATATGCAGCGCTTTACTTTTTTGGTTAATTTTTTTAATTCTACAATTATACGGGCGTTTGCTTTTACTATTGTTGTTGGTTGCTGCAACTACATTTTTTTTAATTTCACGGTTCGCCGAAAATTACCGACAATGATTGACTATAAGAGCCCTTTAAAGCAACTCCTTCGTGAGTGCAAATAACAAATTCTCTTTCTATCTGTCCTCTTAACCTCTTTCTAATGCCGCCACAATGTGCTGTATGAGAAGGGACACTACTAAATATTAAAAACACCCCATAGTCGGGAAACTTTGTTTTATTACTTTTGGCCACTCACATAAAAGTGTAAAAATTCACTACAGGGCGACTCTACTGTATATGCAACCGTATTTACACTAAAAACCATTTCACTAAAAGTTGCTGGCACCCACATCTCCACAAAAAAAAAAATAATCATGAAAAAAGAAGTGAATGGTAATTATGTTTAAGCAGTATTTATGATTTTAACAACCTCCAACATTTACCGCTTACACCAGCCACTTACAGCAGCAACAATTGCAGATATATTATCGTTATTGTTGCTGATGTTGTTCATGTTGCAGTTATGAAGTACATAAAAGCAAAAGTGAATGAACTTGCGAGTTGTTCTATTTAATGGCATCACTAAACAGTCGCATACTTTTAAGATAATTGCTGAAAAATCAATACCGAAATGTGCTCTCCCTCAAAAATTATTTTCTATTTTCGTAGCAGCACGATTATTCAGGTTACAAGAAAAAACCACAAAAAATATTCCAGCAGCAGGTTGTATATTTGAGCCAACTGCTGGTTTGTTGCTTTAACGATATCTAAAAATAATAATAACAATAACAAAATAATATTCTTTCATGAACTCATAAATGTTTTTGGCCAGGGGAACTTTTGTTTAAAATAAAACTTTTGGGGTGAAATGGATAGAAGTATTTAGTCGCCCAGACTTTTTGGATTTAATCCGTTTCATGAGTGGGAATATTATCATTGGAATCGAAGCAAAGAAATTAAATATCGAATACAAATTGAAAACATTTATTTATTTGTTATAAATACCCATTGAAATAGTTGATTTTTCGACTTATTTCTGCAATATTTTTAAAATTTTATAGCCTCAATGTCGTTATAGAAAATTCAGAAAAACGTTTTAATACATTTTAAGGATCAACGAAAAACTAACAACAATTTACTCTTTAGCTTATAAAGTAAAGCGGAACAGCATTATTTTCAAAAGGTGCTGTATTTCCATCATCAGTTCTCAATGTGCACGAAAGATGTCGAAAGTTGTGGAAGCCCAGTTGAAGTCTCAACATCCGAAACAATTGAGAAAATTCACGATACGGTTTAAGCCGATCGTTGATTGAAAGTAAAATAAATGTTGAAAGCCGCAGGTAACTCACATGTCAGTTTTGAATCCTCATTTCTTTAATTTTGCATGATCACTTCGGTGTGAGAATACTTCTCGTTCGTCCACAAGTGACGACAAACGCAGAAGTCTGTGAATGTTTGACGTTGTTCAATCGCATTAAGGACACATTTTTACGCTGTTTCCTAACCGTGGACTTACAACAACTCGTGGAACTGGTGTGAAAACGCAGTCAAAAGAGTTGGTTTCTCGGGATGAAGTGCTCCTAAAGAAGTTAAAGGTTTTGCACCGTTTCGTAAACATGGATCCGTCACAAAAGACCGCAAACTAAACAGCAGTCAAAACCGACTTTTTTCGGGATGAATCCTGAAGAAGGCGAAGGTGAGTTTGGCAGCAAATAAAGTCTTGTCAGCATTTTTTAAAGGATGCGCGCAATATAATCCCTCAAAAGGGGCAACCAATCAACGGCAAATATCATACCGACTTATCGGGTCGATTAGAAGAAGAAAAAAAAACCGCCGCTTTTGGTCAAGAAATAAGTTGTTCCCACCAGGACATTAGAAGGGCAAATAAATGGAAAAAAAGTTCATAAATTGGGATGCGATTCCCTCGTCCTCACTATTCGCAAGACTGAAGCCCACGTGACTCATTTTTATTCTCAAACTTATGAAAATCGTTTGACTGGAAGGGATTTGTCTCCAACAATGGCAAATCATGTTTTCGGAAGGTACAGAAAAAAAACTTTGAACTAAAAGTGTAAAACTCAAGAGAGTTTTTGTTGAAAATAAAATAAAATTCGATATAAAAAGTCATGGACTTATTGAGCCGCCCTCAGTAAACGTGAGTCATACTTTTGGAACGTTCCGAGAACTCCCAGCTTATGCATCTAAAGGGTTTTTTATAGAGTGATACAAGTCGTAATAAAACGTAGTAATATATTTTTGATATCAATGAAACGGTCTTTATAGGATAGAAAATTTTATGACATTAATGTTTAAATATGATTTCGGCCATGTGGCCGCCACGGCTGGGCTTCATTGAAGTGCCCGATAACTTTGACGAACAGAACCATTATTTTGATTAAAAATTTCTACAATTTGCACGCGTTGCACGTGTTGCTCTGGTGTAAGTCGATCCAAAATGAAATGTCAAAGCAAACTAAACAAAAAGCAACTATCAGCTGTTACATGAGTGGTCAAACAAAGCAGCGATGCCAACTCAAAGTTGTATCACTCTATAAAAACACCCTTTACTTATGGCAAAAATAAAATCATGCCATTCTGGCAACACTGTCAACCACAGTAACCCCAATAACTGCATTTTATATATGACTCAGACATAAAAAGGCAATTTGACAAAACAGTTAGCAAACTGCTCTATTATCTTGCTGACGCACCTCACAGTGATATTATCCAGCTCTTCCAACTTGGCCTTGTGCCTTAAATAGGACATTTTAAGTTATCTAAAGATCTTTGATTTTGAAAAGCAGACAATAGACGAATGCCCATGAATATATTCAAGAGCTTTTTTCAATTTGCTGAAATTTCGTGCAAACAATGAAAATCTTCCCTGCAAATAATCTCGGCGGACAGATTGACAGAAGTCTTTCAAGGAAGCATAACAATAGATGTGAATGGAAAAGAAAAATAGCAAAACAATGACTTAAACAAAATGCATGCAAGAGAAGAAAAGACTGTAAAGAGATCAAGAAAAAATGCATCGTCCTTCTGAAAGGAAATCTTAGGGAAGGGAAAAGGTCAAGCGCAAACACAAACCTGAAAATTGTTAATGTAAAAATTAAAAATAGCCAAACGAATTCGTAATTGTTTTCGCAAGAGAAGCCATTGATAAAATCGATAAAACCAAACAACACTCGCTCGTATTCGTTTAAGGATTTTATTGGCATTTATTTCAATAAACAAAATTACCATCTTGGACATTAAAAACGGTTTTGATCCGAAATTTCTTTATAATAAATTTCCCAAGGATTTTTTTAGCCAAGAACTGCAATTTCAGAAAGAGATTTCTACGCCTTAAAATCCTTTAGCTCTCGTCATCCTTACACTGGCTATAAACACTTGTATGGCGTGTTTTTTATTATTTTTATAGTCGTATTCATGCATTTATTTACTCACACCTTCAACATAGAAAAACAAAAATAACCACAACAAAAAAAAAGCACCAAATAAAATCTTGTAAAACTACAATAAAAAGTCCCTGGAAAAGAAAGAAAACAAGTAGAGAAGAAAACCCCAAGATAGAGATAAACGCAAACAACAATATAAAATAAATTTACAATGGAATATTATGGCCAACCTCAGGCCCTCATGGGCACACAATTTAAACACTCCTAAAAGTTAGTGAAAGTCAGTATTATTAGGAATAAGTTTGTGCGGTCTTTTCTATTAAAGGGTGTTTTTATAGAGTGATACAAGTTTAAATTATAATAAAACATAGTGATATATTTTAGATATCAATGGAACAGTCTTTATTGGATAGAAAATTTCATGACATTAATGTTTAAATATGACTTCGGCCATGTGGCCGCCACGGTTAGCGCGTACAAGGCACAATCTGAAACACCAATTTTCACAAACAGTAACATTCTGACCTTCATCGTTTTTGAAGACATGTGGGACAATGACTCCGCCAGCCCATCAAGCGTACCAAACAGTAATTTTCTGTGGATTTAATAGCGATTCGACAAAAGCTTGTGGATTCTCTTCACTCCAAATGCGACAATTCTGTTTATTTACGTACCCATTCAACCGAAAATGGGCTTCATCGGAAAATAAAATTTTGAATGGACGAAGTGCACGATAAGTTTGACGAATACAACCATTATTTTGATTAAAAATTTCCACAATTTGCACGCGTTGCTCTGGTGTAAGTCGATCCATAATAAAATGTAAGAGCAAACTTAACAAAAAGCAACTATCAGCTGTTAAATGAGTGGTAAAATAAAGCAGTGATGCCAACTCAAAGTTGTATCACTCTTTAAAAAACACACTATATAAAACTGCGGTTTTGTTTTGGTTCAATTGAATATCTGTGGGATTTGTTTTTTACTTTTCCGTTGTTCTGCTACTAAGAAATCTGTTGAAAATAATATCTAACGTGCTTAAAAAATTTCATGAAATTTAGATATATAAAAGGATCTATTGGAAGTGATGTACTTTTATCGATTAATTAACATGAAAAACCCACTATTTTAATGAGAGAAATTTCAGTTAATGGCTTAAGATATATGGAATGGAAAATTCCAAAAATAAGAAATAAAGAAATTAATCAAACGGCTATACAAAAACAGAAACGCTTTGCCATTGGTTTTATACACCAATGGTTTTATTCTCGTATTCTTTTTCTTAACGAAAATGCTACAAATAGTTAACCGATTCAACTGAACCACCAAACAAGTGGTAATAAGAAAAGATACTGATGATGAAAGTACAGTGGCTTTCGAAAACAGCTGTACTGCTCTTGCCCTCGTGCTTTGGAAGCACGAAGTCTCTTCTTTTCTAGAAAACATGTAACATTTTTCCACTTATTTTCTAAAAAGTGGCGGTTTGGAAAAGTTTTCAAAGAGAAATTATTTTTCGCGAGGGATGTTGGATCCATTTTGAATAAATTCCTTATTTTTAAATGGCAAAATGTTGCCATTTTCTGTTAAAAAGTGTGAAAAATGTTGCCATTTTCTGTTAAAAAGTGTGAAAAATGTTGCCATTTTCTGTTAAAAAGTGTGAAAAATGTTGCCATTTTCTGTTAAAAAGTGTGAAAAATGTTGCCATTTTCTGTTAAAAATTGTGAAAAATGTTGCATTATTTTCTATAAAATACATCGACATAAGTGTTTCTGAGTTAAAAACACATTGCGAACAATTAGCCTTCAAACATTTTACGAAATTTAACAATCGATAGTTCAATACAAAACGCTTAAAATTAAAGTTCACGATGTTCAGGAAGCCTCATTTGAAGCTTGTCGTGAGATCACTAGTAAGTGACTCCTTCAGCAACAAACAATAGCGATGGTTATTATTACCAACAGAGCAGGAATGCAGATAACAAATCGAGACTTAACTTGTTCGAAGAATAACACTTGCCGAGCTGCTCTTCCATTTATTATACGGGTGTTTGTAACGTGAACTTATTTAAGAAGTTTTTTTATTAAACAACATATTGAGAGGTCATCATCAGTTCTAGCGTACCTGATATGCCTCCTCCCTGACTGCTATTCTTTTAATAGTGTTAAACAATAAAATTACAATAGAACTAAAGCGCAGGGTTAGGGACAGGATTTAACGAAATCAACAGAACAAAAACTGAAACAATAATAAATAAGACTTTCACAGGCAATTTCAAGGCTACGTAGCTTGTCTAAGGATACATTGTTCTACAAGTTCATACACACTTGCAAACAAACACACACACACACAGACACACACACACTCACACAAGTAGTAGTATTTATTCAATAGTGTTCAGCGCACTGCAAGTGTAACCATGTTTGCTAATATATTTTTTTAGATTTTCTAGCCAAACTGTGCAAGGAAAAGATATGGAAGCCACAGCTTTTTATCATCTTATTTTCAATACACACAACAACAACAACAATAGCAATAAAAATGCAAACACGTGCAAACTGGTTGTGGGTACCGGTGAAAGACCCTCAGCAGCGGTGTGAGTAAAGTTTTGAAAATGTCAATAAGAGAAAAAGCGCTGCTTTGCAAACATGTTTGGCGGGATCAAAGAAAAATTTACATTTAATAGTTTTGATATAAAATTATATAAGGCTTGTTTATATAAATTGATTTACTTCCCGATAATTTTGACCTCAAAACAATCGTAACGTGGCTTGTAAAACACAATTTTTTATTTTCAAAATGCCGATTGTGATAAGCGCTGATTGATGGGTCCTGTAAAAGAATCAGGAACAGCAGCAGATCAGTTATACGATCTCGGACCTGCTTTTAAGAACCCGTTTTCCAATTTTTTTTTCCGATATCTCACGACGACGTGATCGATTAGACGTGTTTACCTGATTCGTTCCTGGAATTGATCCAAAAGAAGTTGTTTCAAAATAACCACTTTCGAAAAAAGAAATTCTTAATTATCTTCTTAAGATTTCGCTAAATTTACGAGTCCGAATTGGTTCCAATTCACAGGAAATCTATGCTCAGTAAAACTCTTTAGCACGTCATCAGTTTGACTAGATTCAGTCAAGCCGTTCAACGGATATAAGCGAGTCATATACCCAAAAACTTCTGAAATTTCTCAATTAATAAAAGTTACCGAGTGAATGCTTTTTTACACTACAATCACAAATCGAAAATACTTATATAATTCACAATATCAGGCAGTTAATTATCGTAGAATAAATATTTCAATCTACGAATTCAGTTGCCTTAGGCCAAAACAGCAAAACCGTATTGAAAGAATTTTCTTTGTTACCCGTGACCGTGGCAAATCAAGTCATTATTTACGATTCCATCTCCAGTACAAAAACGAGTATAACGAACTCACGTATTTGCTGATGTTATATTCCTTCCTCTAACTCTCTCCCCTTCCCTCCCCTCCCTCTTCCCCTCCTTTGTTTATCAGACAAATCCAGTGAACAGAGTATAAAGAAAATAAATTTCAATAAATATCTTTTCTGTTCGTTAAGTTAATGGTTGCTCATGCATCTTTTTTTTTTGTTCTCTAAGATGTGATTTCTTTGTGTTGGTCTGAGAACATGTTTCAATGAATAAATGCGTGGGTTAGCGATTTTTAAGTTAAACTTTTCAATGTATCAAACATTAAAGCGTTTGGTTGTAATGGGTGTTTTTTATAGAGTGATACAAGTTTAAATAATAATAAAACATATTAATATATTTTTGATATCAATTGAACGATCTTTATTGGATAGAAAATTTTATGCCATTAATGTTTAAATATGATTTCGGCCATGTGGCAGCCACGGCTGACGCGTACAAGGCGCAGTCTGAAACATCAATTTTTACAAAGAGTAACATTCTGACCATCTGGGCCAATAACCCCGCCAGCCCATAAAGCGCCCCAAACAGTAATTTTCTGTGAATGTAATGGTGTTTCGACAAAAGCTTGTGGATTCTCCTCACTCAACCAAAAATGGGCTTAATAGGAAAATAAAATTTTGAATGGACGAAGTGCACGATAAGTTTGAAGAACAGAACCATTATTTTGATTAATAATTTCCACAATTTGCACGCGTTTCTCTAGTGTAGGTCGATCTATAATGAAATATCACAGCAAACTAAACGAAAAGCAACTATCAACTGTTAAATGAGTGGTCAAATAAAGCAGTGATGCCAACTCAAAGTTGTATCACTCTATAAAAAACACCCTATAGATACTGTTAATCAAACACTTAATTTTACTTTTTACTTTTTTATTCACAACAAATTTGAATACAATCTCAATAACACCTGCTACGGTTGTTCGAAAAGTTCTTCGTTGGCGCTATAATATTTTATTAATTACTTTATCACGGGATCATATTTTGTTTTATGCTTATAAAAGCCATACTCTACGGAAGAAGGCTACAGTATTGACTTAATTTTATTCATAAACTCTAATTAATATTCCTGCAAATCTTTAGAACATGTTGCCTGAAAATGTAATTAATTACCTCCCGAAATATGCACAAACATTCCTTAATTAAAGTTACCTTTAATTTGGCTTTAATAGGAAAATCTTATTGTTGACAACACAGTTTAATTAAAGTTATCGGTTTGAGTTTGTGTGTGCACAGCGTAGGCGAGTTTAGCGCTAATGACACTCCAATAAAGAGTCAAGGAGCTAATAATATCAACTTAAATCTTAACTCTATATTTAACTTTAAAGATGTTTTTAGTAAACTTTATTTTATTAAATAAATTTTCTTCCGGCTGGTTCTATAGAGGAGGTATTCAAAATATACGAGCACTTCTGAGGCAAAACTACTGGGACACAATATTCCACTAAGACGCTTTAAATAGCAGGACACTCAAATTCTGAACTTTTTTTAAATCATTTACAAAAAATTTGAAGGTCGTTGCTCTCAAATGGCAAAGGCCCAACTCAAATAATTGTAACGTTACAAACGAAAGAAAACCCAGGGACCGTAAATAGATTTTAAACTCGTTTTAGAATCGTGGCGAACACATACTAACACAAACCAATGGATTCGTAACGCCAGGCTTTTTCAGAAACTATGGTGTTCTTAAAAAATACCCTTGACTCTACATGTAAGAATTATTTATTAAAGAATAAATTAAATTCCAAATGAAACTCTTAAAAATTGAGTTGCAGTTTGCCGTCATCAAATTAAATTCTTTTAAAAACTCTTTTAAATAGGTCCTTTTCTTTCTCCCCAAAAAGGGGAGTTTTACAGTTTAAGAGGAGTTTTATTTTATCATTTAAAATTCTATATTTTTTTTATTATATCTTTTAGAATAACCAGTTGTTGACAATTTATGGAAGATCATAGATGACAACGAGTCGGGCTTTATCTTGTATGAAGTGAGTTTTAGTTTGAGTTATAATGCCAAAATAGAATTTCTTTTTAAGTTTCACCCGACGTTTTGCTTTAAATGGTTGCTTTGTTTTTAATACCAAAATAAAGCGATCCCATGCAAAATCTGGTGGGGCCTTTCTATCTGATTTTTTATTTATTTTACTTTCAGTGGGTCATTCAGTGAATGACCCCTTTCAGTGAATGACCCCTCTGTATGCGATGAATTAATTACTTAGCAAATCAAAACCCATCATACTATGATGCAGGACCATGTTATGATTCTCTCTTTATCAAAAGTCCATTTTAAATATTTTATTGTTAATGTTATTCAATAGTTTAATGAAAACAACATTAATTACAGAAGGAAGTTATAGAAGTAAGTACTAAGACAAGAATTATTATTCGGGCTCAAGTTCAGAACCCCTGATTTACAAATTATTTTCAAGCAGCTTAAAAGAGATTCCGTTAGTGTTGTTATATAAGACATCATTACAAGTTAACACTCAAACTCGTTAGTAAAAATATGCAGCTGTTTAATTATATAAAATGGACAACTTTACTTACATAAATTTGCACCACTAAACGAAGTTATAAACATACCGGCCAAAACAACCGTACCGACCGAAACAACCGAACCAACCGAAACAACCGGACCAACCGAACCGACCGAACTCGACTAATCTATTGTGTAAACACATACACGCATATATTTAAATTTAGATTTTCATTAACATACAACTCGAGGTGTATGAAACTTTAAGTAAAAATTGCTTTTTTGGGTCGTCATGTAGCGCCCTCACTATTTGCACTTTCTTCCAAATAACTTTCACACTTTAACATTTTTTATAAGAGCTTCTTTCTATATTAATTCAGTTTTATCATTAAAGATTTTTCGGAACAGCGTAAGAATTATACATAGACCATCATGACTTTTCAGGCTATTAATCGAGAATCATGTCTAACCCTTAAAAAGCACCAGTTGCAACATTTATTAATTTTTTCTTTTTTCATATTAAGAACTGAACTTTAAAAAATTAATCTGCTTTCCTTTAAGAATTTTCTTTGTGTACGAACAAAAATATTTAATGTACGCAAAAGTGCAAAATTGAAAATATCGTATAAAGATTGTACCGACTTGGGTATATGTGGGCCCCTACAGAAAAATGTGGTGATACGGTAGCAAGAAAGTTTAAACGTCAAACATTTTTTGATATATAATTTCTTATGCTGATAGAGATTCACTTGTTCAGAATTTATAATTTCGTTAACCATCAATTGTTAATACATTTAAATTTGCTTTGTGAAACTAAAAATTTGTCACAGGAAACAACGACTTTATAAAAATCTCTATTTATTTTCAGGTCTGACTGTTAATGATTTGGTGCTAAGAAATGAAACTTATTCTTATTTACAACATTCACGAATAAAACAGAATAACTTGTAAAGTGTAACAAATAAATTTTCATTCAAACAAAATTCACTTGTGAAAGAACAAACTCAAGAATATATTCTCCACTATAATCAGTAATGAAATTATACCGAAACCCTTATTTCTCATTTTAGCAAAGAAACCCTCCCTCATTATTGCATTTGAGCCGACAATTGGAAGAAAATATTTTAAAATTTCCTCAGCAAACTCTTTGGCGCACGTATTTATGTATTTGCAAAGATATTTTAGAAGAACACGATGCACACAATGAACAATAATAAATTTACACATGAAAAAGAAACGAAGCGAAGAAGTGCAGAGCATCGAAACTTTTGCACAAGTTCTCGATTCGTGGCAGAAAAAAACTAGCATAATCCCTTTACTCTTCCCCCACACATTTGCTAATTTCACAACTGAATGGAATGCAACGTGTGTATGGATACACAAACCTACACACGCTATACAAGATGATGCTTTGCCATGTACACACTTACACACACCATTTATACAGCAAATGTTACAAACATGTGGCTGCATGTGGATGAATTCCACACTTTTTCCAAAACTCTTTAATTTTTTGTCACTTTTCACATTAACTGATGTTATTCACTTGTTTTATTAAAAAAATATATTTAATAAACACTTAAATTTATATTTTTAATTAAATTTACGGAGCTCCGAAACGAACGTGTCAAAAATTTTCTGTAAACTAATTTAGTTTTGCTATTTATCGTCCTCTTTCGTAATTCCTATTCGTGAGTACTAAACCCGTGTTGTTCTAAAGTTTTTGCACGTCGCTCCTTAAGATATGCTTTGGATTTTCTTATCACACAGCATTGCCAAGTACTTTAATGATTTATGACACATGAGAATATTGTTAACTTTATGGTACACTATCGACTTTTTTGGTACCTTGGCTCCACCGGGATTCACTTGTTCTAATTTATACATCTCAGTTTTTTACCACACGGTAACATGTGCATGGCTGGTAATATTTACCCGTGTGTGTGAGTGTGTGTGACTCTATGCGAACAATTTTCCTGAAATAGTATTGAGATGAATATTGAAAATTTTCTTGATACCGTAGAAAGAAAATTTAATTATTTCTATCAAAACGATAATTTAGCATATTGAAAGACATGTTTTACAAGAAAAATACACCAAAATTATACGTAAATGCCTTAAAGACTACACCGATATGTCTTGCAAGTGCCTTCAAGTGGGATATTGCAGAGTTTACCAATTTTCATGTAGGCAAAAAACATTTTTTCATTTGCCAAAATGAAATCCTTAAATTATATTATTAAATTTACAAAAAATGAAATTAATTAATAGTGATTTTGATCAATTTTGTTATGGCTTAATTTTCATGTAACAGAAAAAAAATTTTCATCGAAATGAAATCACTGATTTTCAGCTCCAGAGCTGGAATTTTTTTTTTTTCTTTTTGTTTACACTAGATTAATATCACAATTCCTTTCGGAAATGAATTTCATTTCGCAGTTTGAATCTTCAGAAAACGAAAAATATATTTCGGAATGAAATGTATTTAAATAAATATAAATAAATTTGTTTTGAATAGATTTATTTTGGAAGAAAATCATTAAATTATTTTTAGAGAAACTTTTAAAATATTATAGATCCTTAAAAAAAGAAATATTTTATAATTCATAATTATATTATCGGCATTAATTGCACTATTTGTTTCTATTTCTTCTTTCACTTCAAAATAGCTAATTAGTCTGCATTTAATACTATTTTCATTAAACTGTTGAATAACATTAACAAAAAAAAAACATTTAAAAGGGTTATGGGATTAAGAGAAGGATTATAACATGCTGGGTTGTGTTTTGCTAAATAAAAACTTTATATATATTTTTTTCGGATCGATGAATTCGCTTGGAATCTGAAGCACATAAAAACATTGGAACGGAATGGAAAAATAGAAAGTAACCCACTGCAAACGGACTCTGTAAAATGGTTTATTTTACATTTTGGAAAAATATTTCATTTAGCATTACAAATCAACATAATCAAATATTCGATTCCAGGGTTGGATAATATAATATTTTTTGGACACAAAAGCTATTTTTTATTTATATCAAATATATATGATGTTATTGAAGAAAGTTCATTAGAATTAAAATTCAGAGGACCGAAAGAGACAGCAACAGAGCTGGAGAGTTTGAAGTTATGTTGGAGTTTAACACAAATTAAATAAAAATAATGTTTAATATTTTATTTGAGTAGGAAAATTAAATTTTCATTAAAAGCAAACAAAATAAAGAAAACGATTTCAGAGCTGGACCTTTTAATCCTGTTTTGTAGCATAGAAGTACCAGACATACTTCAGTGAAGGGTGTACAAGATGCGACTCAGCAAACTAACGCGCCTCCCTTTGCAGAACATTTTGCCAGAAAAGTGCCCAGAAGGATAACACTTTATTCTCAAAAAAAAGGAAAGACATGGCACAACAAAAGTAATTGGCTATGAAAAATAAAACAATTTCAGCAGAATTACAGAAAACAATTGGAAAAAATAAATCGAATGTTCGCTGGGTACTTTCGCAGCACGTGTATACGTACGCATGGATAAATAATGCGTGTGAGTTACGAGGGTAATAAATAAAGTTTGATTTACTTCGTGCTCATGGAAAAGCTTTTTTATGTTTCAAAATATCGCTTTTTTTTGTTGTAATTTTATAAATTTCTATTTTTAACAAGTTCGCCATATAAATGGAGAAGTTGATGCAAGAAAATGAGAGAAGAGTAAATAGAAAGCAAAAGTACTTTTAAACTTAGAAGGATATCCCATAGACATAAAAGTAAAGGAAACATTTATATGGTCTTTGACGTGCTCTTTTATACTTTTTTTTTCCTAAGTTGACAACAAAATAATAAACATTTTGAAAGGGAAAGAAAAGTATTTCGAAGTATTGTTTGGGGATAAAAAAATAAACTTGAAATTACTGGACTTATTTTTATTCATTTTCGTGTTATTGTTCAGTGAATTAACATAAGATTTTCTTAAAACTGATGAAAACCTTCAGGGTTTATAAGGAAATCAATTATCTAAAGCATGAATTTTTTAATAATAACAAAGAAAATTTGTGCTGGTAAATTAAGTAAGTAATTAAATTTAATTTCAATATATATTAATTTTAATTTTAAACGCCAATTCTTCAAAAATAAGTTTTTTTATGTTAGAAATACATGATGAATATTCAGAAGGACAATGGAAAGTGGACATCAGTTTTCGATACGCATTTTGCACAGCAGCACAGCTGTTTTTGAAAACGGCTGCATTTTTATCATCAGACCTAAACCCTTAAGGCCTTATTCACAAACAAAAACATTTTGTGCTTATAAACTGTTTATAAGACAAGTTTCCTTTACGAAGTTTTCTTATCTTTAAAATTTTCCGTCCTGCTGAATTTTCTTTTAAATCCAATTAACAAAATTTTCTAACTTGAGACTAAATCTTACAACTTTTTTAATTTAAAACAAACTTTAGATTTCTGTACGTTTTATTTTATTTGTATCGATGCATAATCCCGATATGAGTGAATTACTGAGATATCGTAAAATTTTAATTGCCGATGCTTTTAAGTTTCTTGCTTTAAATAGTTTTTACAACGTTCTGACTTCAAGTTTCAATAAAATTGTATTTTACTACCGATAAATATAACTTGACGACTTAAGCATTTTGTAAGTTTGTGTAATAATTTTTTATAGGGGTGACGCTTCATGAATGCAAGTAAGTCATTCGCGTGGCAGCTCTAACGATTTGTCTTAATATGAATAACAGAGTTTTAGCTGAAGCGATAAACAACTTCGATGTTTTAGTATGTCAAAGTGTGTGTGTGAGCTATCATCACAATTTCGTTTATTCCTGAGTCGTGAAAGTCATTTTATAAAAATAAATCGCAAAAAATATCAATTCGCAAACAACTAAACGCCAATCTGAGAAGTTTAACTACATGAAGTCGATAAAATATTTACTGCACTCGTTCAAACTTTCTCTTTTGTCTGTTTAATCTTCTTGTAAAGTTTGTTTTATCAAATAAATCTACTGCTCCTTGGAGTGGCTTTACGAATTATGAGAAACTAATTGTGGTTTAATATTTATGCTGCCAAATACTGCTGCAACATTTGCCACATTCTTCCATTCCCATCTTTGGGGTTTTATGTGTTTTTAATCACCGTTCTGTTGTAGAACTTGTGTCTTAAAGCTTTTAGTGGCACTTCCATTTTCCGCTCTGTTCATTTGCAAATTGCTGTGAAAGTTACTTACGAAGTTGCTTTTGACTCCATCAGCCAGCGCCAATGTTGTGTGCCCTCAGTGGCACCAGGGAGCCATAAATAACTAAACCAACTACAGGCAAACAGTTTTTATCTCTGGCCGTACAACTACACAGACATGCAGAGCCATACACGTACGCAATAAAACATACAACCATGGCTTCGTATTTTAGAATTGTGGTAAATTTTTGATGGTAAATTAAGCCGGCAGCTTTCCAATGCTGGACAATAGTTTTAATTAATTTAACTGCCATGATCGTTC
Organism: Linnaemya vulpina; assembly: GCA_963675445.1. Lineage (NCBI taxonomy): Eukaryota > Metazoa > Arthropoda > Insecta > Diptera > Tachinidae > Linnaemya > Linnaemya vulpina. Next base: position 22,916,415 of record OY776280.1, read on the forward strand.
ATACGGTTGGGTTGGCTGATGATTTTATAATTACAAAATTAGCCAAAATGTATGGAGCGCAAGTATTAAATAATTACTGATGAAACCAAAAAGCTGCGAATGGAGTACTGCCTGCAGTAAATGGTTGAAGGAGTTTCTGATATCAAAAATTTATTTAAGATCCGATAGGGGAAATTTTTTATAGCCAGCGAAAAGTATCCTGGATCTACAATTCTGAGCCACTGTAACGGGCATTCAAAGTCGTATGTCAAAAATAAAAAGAACACTCTTGGCCTCCTTATTTTTGGCTCATCAGCTCGAGCTCATGGAAAATAGTCAATCGGTATCAAATCGTGCCACCCTACAAACCAACTGATTCGTAATTGAATTTAAACATTTTGACAGAGAAACGATTACGAGTTGATTTGGAATTTTGTGTACATGAAACTGGAATTATGACATCTTTTGCTGTTTAATTCTACAGCAAAAAATTACTTTCACACCCACACACATACACACGTATTCAACTTTCTGTATTTATATTTCTAATTCAATTTGAAAATTTTAAATTTCTGTTAAACACCTTTTCATGCTGCATCAATCCATTTAGCCAATCATTTTAATTTCTCCTCGGTGCATATTTAAAGCAGCTACTGGTTTGATGTTGCAGCAAATTGATGTCCTAATCCATTTAAGTGCGATTGCGTCCTTTCACACTGCCGTGGTCACAATTGTCATGTTTCAATTTGACTCTCAGTCATACTTTGCCTTAAACATCTATTCGTTGCAAAGGCGTTTAAGAATTCAGCAAATGTCATGATACAGAATCGTCTCAACTCCTGGCAATAGCCGTATCGCAAGAGGAACACTTTGATTGGCGGAGTAGCAGCAATCAGTGCTGCCAGATGGAATATGAAAAAAACACGCCAGTTTATCGGTAAAATAATTTTTTTTATAAAAAATTCGTTTAAACGAAGTCTGGCGGATTAAAATTATAATGCGTTTTACACTTTAAGAAATAATTTAAGAAAATTATTTTCTTAAATATAAAGTTTCCATACGAAATCTGTCTTATAAACAGCTTATAAGCATAATATATTTCTTGTGAGTAAGGCCTTTATTGTATTGCAGTACTTTAATTTATTTCATTTCCAGGTATATCAACGTCAAACATGGAAACTAAGTTTCGAATGTGTTTTGTAAATTTATGTATGAATGAGCGAGATTTCATTGCATGTTTCCCAGCGAACAAATTTTCATGGAATTCAGATAGAAAAAATTCCAAAGTTGTTGGTTTCTTACATGATTTTGACCAGAACAAAATAAAGTACTTGACCAGTTCAATTATTTTTCTTCTTTGGAAAATTTTGCGGGAATATTCTGACGATGTTTTAACATGTAAATTTCCTCATACGATTTACGATCTATCGAAAAGGTCTGTCAATAATTTGCTGTCACATTTCGAGTTCTACTTAATCTTGATTTATAATGACCCTACTGGTCTAAATAAGTTTGCGGTCGTAATATTTTTATGTTCAGAAAATCAAAATGTTACCCTCTTTTCTCCGTCCTTTTGCTTTAGTTCTTCAAATAAATACCCAACGGGAGAAAAAACTGATTATATATTCAACTTAACATTTAATGTATTGTAAATATTTTGCATCGAACTAATTATTGTTCAATTATATTAAATTTTGATAGGCTAATTGTTCGCAAAGTGTGTTTGATTTCAGAAAGACATGATATAAATTGGAAAGCACAAAGGAAACTCAATATCAATTATAAATATTCAATTTATACAGAAAATAGGACATGAAGAAAACAATCAAACGCCAACATTCAACACGAAAGTGTTACCATCGGTTTTATATAATTCTCGTATCCTTTTTCGTAATAAAATTGTTGCAAATAGAAACTGTTATCACTTTCAACTAAGACAGTGGTAGTAAACATATATACTAGAACACATGATTATTAATCATGAAAGTGTAGCGGCCTTCGAAAATAGTTGTTCTGCTCTGCTGTGTAAGTTGAATAGTTAAAAACTGATATTAAGTTTCCCTTGTGTTTTGCAATATATATCATGTCCTTGTGATACTTTTATAATTTAATTTATAGAATACATTATCTTAGAGCGAAAAAGTTGTTTGTTCCGACGTCATGTATTTCGACTAACTAAGTCCGATTTTTATCCGAGTAGATCCTATAACCACCAAGAACTTAAATTATTTAGAAAGTCTTTAAAATTAAAGAAAAGTTTTACATGAAATGTTCATGGTCAATCATAATCTGACTGTGGATATTGCAGTTGCAAGTCTATGCGTATAAATAGTTCTTTCAAATTTTATTGGGCATTTTTTCTGTGGCATGATTGTGTACGTAAGACTTGGCCAGCGCTAGAAAATATATTAGTTTGAAGGTTTGCTTGTTTGGTTATGTGACAGCTCTCCTTAAAAACACATTGAAAACCCTCTAAAACGTAGATACATATAGAAACAAGTAATTATAATATCTTTATAGTTTAACTAACATCGAGTGAATTTCATCGTACAATTTATGTGAAATCTTTCACACTATAAATGAGAATTATAAAGGAAACTATTCAATTCAATTGTGGTGGAAGACAGTTTTATATCAATAGCAAAATGTACAAACGTTGCATATATTCTTTTAAATTTCTAAAAAAAAACTATAAACAATTTAATTTGTTGGTTGCTAAATTTTATATATTTTTGCTCCATCTTTAAAATTCTTGGCATTGAATGTTCACTGGGTGCTGGTCCCAGTTGGCCAGGTCTTCCAGACATCCACAATAGAATATCTCAGAAGACATGTTGACGACAGTTCAAACGAATCGCTTGCAAAACTTTCCGACCAGTGCCTCGTTTCTGTAACTGATGAGAGAAGTTCTCGCATCGAAAAAATTATCGTCACAGGATGAGTCAGAATATATTTCTTAATGCATTTATTTCTTTAGGCTTTTATAACAACCAACATTACATGGATCACCCTTTAATAAATAGCATGACAAGCATAATTAAGTTTTTCGATGCGAGAAATTCTCACATCAGTTACAGAAACGAAGCACAGAATATCGTGCAAAAGTACACAAGCGACCGCCAACTTCTTTTACTCTATCGTTGACGATTGCAAAAGCGACAATTTCCCCTGCTGCACCGCTAACGACTACAAGAAACACAATTTTCTCTACCATGTTGTCGATGGATTCAGAAGCGAGATTTTCATCCAGAGTTTTGGTGGTTTAATGAAATTTTGTTTGTTTATCAGAGTTCCATTTTGTTATTTCCCAAATATTTGTAAAAAACGAATTGTGGACTAGTTTAAAGACGTTGTCGCTTATCGTGTCGTCCACATTCACTTAAAATGTAAGAGGACTAATTGTTCATATATTGTGACGTATGCGACGATTTGGCCAACATGGATGTTTTTATATCTCATCGGTGTCAATATAAATAAACGATAACAATTGCAGCCTACTTGATGTTCCTGTAGGCGCCATTTTCTTTAAATGGGAAAATATTTAACTTAAATTATTTTCTAACTTCATTTACCTCAAATGGAAGGCCACAACACAAATCCTAAGAATGTTTACTCGTAACAGACCGTCAGTCTGCACATCCTCAAAAGAGGAATTGTTGTGTGTTCGACAGAGTACTTCTGTTCCGATATACGAGTATATTTTGTGGACAGTAAATCTTTAATATTAAATGTTTTTAGTAGAATTTATTTTCCTTAAGAGTTTCAAAGTATTATTTTTGTTATTTTATTTCCGTTTTTGCTTTGTTCCATATTTTTGTTAGTGTGCGATGGAATAAACATTTTTAGAAATATACGAGTATTTATATCTCTGGTATAATAAATTAATTAAATAAATATCCTTTTACAGGATTTTGCTATTAATAGGGGCTGGTATGCTTATCAACATCCGCTTTATTGATGACACAAAAGGACATGAGTTATGAGTATTTGTTAAGTTATTAAAAGATATACAATAACAAGTTACGAGGACTATAAATAAATTCAAGCTCTCGCTTGTTAATTGTGTTATTATTTGATGGGCTTTAAGAGTATTAATAAATGGAGGAAGTATAATGAAATTATCAAAATATTGTCGAGATGTAAGAGGCTACAATTTTTTACTTTCATATACGAGACAGAATTTAATGGAGTAGGTTTTTTAAAGCAGCCGCAGTTTTTGTTTGGTTTTGTACAATAAAAGTATATATTTTTTTTTATTCTCAAAATAAAAGTTAGGAAATATGCCTAAAGAGTTCCATGTAAAGATGACAAGAGTTACAAAAAATTTAAGTGTTAGATTTCATTATGAAAAACTAAAAGACAACGAGAGATAGATAGCCGCCACGGCTGGCGCGTACAAGGCGCAATCTGGAACACCAATTTTCACAAACAGTAACATTCTGATCATCATCGTTTTTGAAGACATATGGGCCAATGACTCCGCCATCCCATAAAGCGCGCCGAACAATAATTTTCTGTGGATGGAATGGTGTTTCGACAAAAGCTTGTGGATTCTTCTCACTCCAAATGCGACAATTCTGTTTATTTACGTACCCATTCAACCGAAAATGGGCTTCATCGGAAAATAAAATTTTGAATGGACGAAGTGCACGATAAGTTTGACGAACAGAACCATTATTTTGGTTAAAAATTTCTACAATATGCACTCGTTGCTCTGATGTAAGTCGATCCATTATAAAATGTCAAGGAAAACGAAACAAAAAGCAACTACCAGCTGTTAAATGGGTGCTCAAGTAAAGCAGTGATACCAACTCAAAGTTGTATCACTCTATAAAAAACATCCTACAATTAAAAGAAAAACAGCATCAGAGCTGGAAAGTGTAAGCGTTTTTGATATATTAAAGCAATTAAATAAAATTTATTGGGCAATGAAATATAATTTACAATTAAGGAAGAAAAAAAACTGGTATTAAAAATCAAGAAGATCTAAAAGACGCTTTTCAGAGCTGGAAAACGTTAAATTTTTTTAAATATTAAAGTACATAATCAAATAAAACTCATCATTTTCTTTGGTAATGAAATATATTTTATATTTAAAAAAGAAAAAAAACTGGTACTGAAAATCAAGAAGATAAAAAACCGATTCCAGAGTTGGAAATAAGGACTTGTTTTCTTCTAAGAAATAAAACTAAAATTATTTTTTGTCAAACATATATTTTTATTTTAGAAAGATCTTCAAGATGGAAAACAAATTATTTGATTGAAAAATATCCTGCAGCAAATTAAAATTGTTAAAAATATATGAATCACGTTTTTTTATAAAAAATCATGTCCATATTGAGCCTTTGCTGCAAGAGTGTCATAACTAAAAATTTATAAAATGTAAGATGCACATGTACAATTTTTCTCTAGAAGAATTGCTGTATTCTAGAATTAAATTGTGCATTTATCTACATCCTTGTAAATTCTATGAAGCAGAGATCCTTTTCGTTTTCGCCATTCACACAAAGGTTAAACAACAACAACAACAGAGAGCATTAGAATGAAATGTTTGTTGCTCTTAACCTCTTTCCTAATTCAATTTTATCCCGAATAGTTTCTTTTTTTTTTTTTTTAATGTCGTACTTCACAGAACTCGAAACTATTTTTGCTGCTGCGGCACGAGCAAAGCAAATTTTATTCTTCGTCTGCTTTTAGCAAAATATAATTTACACTTTTAAAAATTGTGTGCACCATTTTCAACAGCTTCTTTTCGTAACTTTACCATTTAGGTCACAATTTGTGTTAAAGTTATTATTATTTTATTTTATTTTTTCTTAATTTTACCTCGAACAAAAAATATAATAAAATAAAAAAGAGAAGATGTAAAAGAAAAACTTTCATTGAAACTGTTGGAGAGCAAACATTTAAAGTTGCACTTGTGCACTTTCTTTCATACATGCATTTTCGTTAAGTTGATTCATTTCCTTTCTTCGTGCTAAGCCCTGCTGCCTCTGCATTGGCAGCAGCTGAACCGAAAGGAACAAACATTTTCAAATGTGGCATTATTGCAGAAATTGCAGCAACGATGATCACATATTTTATACCTTTAGATTTGGTGCTTAACTGTGTGCACAATTTTATTTTAACTTGTTTTTTTCCTCTTCTTACTTTAATATCTTCTGGCTTTCGAAGTTCTCCCGCATTGAGTGTGTTTTTGTTATATTGAACTATTTTTTCTTTCTTTTAGCGTTTGTTGGAGTGCATTTGCAATAATTTAAGTAACAGTGGAAATTGTTAAGACACTCTTTAATTTTCAATTATACTTCTTTATCTTCTCCTTCTTTTTTTCATTTACAGCAAAGACAAAAGGAAGAAATAGTGAGCAGATAGCAGTCATATTTGCTAGTGATTGTATCTGTTAGATAAATTCAAAAGTATTCATCCAACGAAGTTTAAGCATCAAAACTTGCAGCAGATTTAGATGCTGTTAAGATGAGGTAATTTTCTTTGAAATTGTTGTATGATGTGGACGTTTGTACCAGACTTGTTAAAGAGTATCGGCCCAATAATTGTAAATATATTTTTTTGTCGCCCCAAAACCTCCTGTTGTCCATTTCTTTAGAAGCAGTACAAGGAAAACTACTCTTTCTTAGAAATTAATATAATTATCGAAATTTATATGAAATATTTGGCTTTCCTATATGATCTGTAACTTATTTCCCTTGAAGTCAAAATAAACATAAATAAATATTCTTCAAATTAAATCTCAAAACTTTCATGTGATTCTCTCTCAAACCTGAAGAATCAACTCACAGAAAGTCAAATAAATATTCCATGAAACTTTTATTTTATGTGTAAAAATTAACTCTTCGCCCAACAATTTAACACTTTAATTAAAAACGCGCACTTAATCCGTCACTCACTCAACTCAATTTCACATTTCTTTCATTTTCAATTAAGACGTTATTGTGTTGTTTGTTAAGTTCTTTATTTTCTTGGTCATCTTCTTTGGTAGATGCGGCGTCAACATTTCTTTATAGTATTTAATTGTTATTATAAAATTAAAGTTTTCTTTTCTTTCATGCTGTTCGTCTTTGTTTTTGCGGAAATAAGTCGATTTTACAAAAGGAGAGAAAATAACTTGTAATTTTTCTAAATATTTCGCTGTCTTGCCATTGTCTTCTCCTCCACTACAGTGTAACCAAAATGAGTTTTTATTGTTGCTTTTATCATTGTTTCACTTTTTAAAACTTGAACCAAAACGAAACCGTAAAACTTTTATGTGTATAATCAGCCATGTGGAAACCGTTGCAATAATGTTACCAACAAAACAAAAAAAAAAAAAGAAGGAAAACTGAAAGTTAGTTTCTCTTTGTAATCTTTTTTTCCTTTATATTTTTTGCTAACGTTGGCTAAAAAGTTTCTGCTGAAAAGTTTCAGGATTTTTTGTTGCAAACTTTTTTTTTTGTTTGACAAAAAAAAACACGAAATAAATAAAAGCGTAAACTGGCCTAAATGCTTTGTGTAGGACATAAAGTAATAACATGTTTATAGTGACTAAAGAGTTACAATAAACAGTTATGGGAACGCTTCAATGGCATTACTTGAGACTAATGCCTGAGTGGACTAAAAGAAGAATAAGCACAATTGGCCAAAAAGCAACAAAAGAGAATCATGGTTTTTTTATTTCAATTTCACTGTCAGCCAATCATATTAAAAAAATTAATGCCATGAAATCATCCGCCAGATTATAATTAAGAAAATTTATTCCAGAAATTTATATGACTCGCACTGTAATTTTAAGTTCCCAAAATATCTATCTAGGATTATTATTTCAAGCCTTCATTAAACCAAAAATATTCAAAATAATAATAATTATTCTAAATTATATTCAAATAAGATCCAGCAAAAAAGTCATTTTGGGGGAAGTAATTTTCTAGCTGCAATACCAACTTTTAAAATTTGCTTGTGCTTAAAATAAGCACAAAATGATCTTAATTTAATATAAAATAAATTGTACTAGTATTATCAATATGTATCTAATGTATTAAGAAATATAACATTACCAAAGAACCCCTGAAGAAGTCGACAAACAATTGGCGAAACGATGGCTAAAAAATGTAATAACTTGTTTTATTAACATTGAATACGTTAGGCCGGATTAGCTTTAAAAAATAATATAAGAAAAAATTCTTCATATATTGAATTTTTCTTTACCTTCAAAGTTCCAATTAGTTTGTATATCCGACTTATCAGGAAGCGATTATCAAAAATGTCCAGATATATGATTAAGTAAAGAGTGTTTTCTATAGAGTGATACAACTTTGAGTTGACATCACTGCTTTATTTGACCACCCATTTAACAGCTGGTAGTTGATTTTTGTTTAGTTTTCTTTGGCATTTTATTATGAATCGACTTACATCAGAGTAACCCGTGCATATTGTAGAAATTTTTAACCAAAATAATGGTTCTGTTCGTCAAACTTATCGTGCACTTCGTCCATTCAAAATTTTATCTTCCGATGTAGCACATTTTCGGTTGAATGGGTACTTAAATAAATAGAATAGTCGCATTCGGAGTGGGGAGAATCCACAAGCTTTTGTCGAAACACCATCACATCCACAGAAAATTACTGTTCGGCGCGCTTTATGCGCTGGCGGAGTCATTGGCCCATATCAGAATGTTACTGTTTGTGAAAATTGGTGTTCCAGAATGCGCCCTGTACGCGCCAGCCGTGGCGGCCACGTGTACGAAATCATATTTAAACATTAATGTCATAAAATTTTCTATGCAATAAAGACCGTTTCATTGATATCAAAAATATATTACTATGTTTTATTATGAATTAAAACTTGTATCATTCTATAAAAAACACCCTATATTACATTTTTATTTATAAAGGATATATATTAATATATAAGAAATATAATTGAACTAAAAAACATTGATAAAATATTTATATAAGTTTAGTTGATTTTTATTAATTATTTATCAATAATTATTTGTATAAATGGGCGCTATTTGGAAGAGGTCTGCAGTTGATTTAATCTATAAAAATGACGTTGGCGAATTTCGGGAAAATACCTGCTGCGTCCCCGACCTTTCAGAGGATTCACAATGGTCGGCTTTTGCTAATAAATTTCAAAAGTTATTAGAAACAAATCACAGGTTTAATTAACTTCAAAAACTTGACATCGGAGTCACTGAAGAGGTCGCAAAAACAGAAATTCTTGCAATAACAACATATAGTAAAAAGAGTTAGAAAAGATCCAGGTTCTTTACTACTTCTGGATCATAAGCTTATGATGTTATTGGCTTATTTTTAATGTCTGTTTAATAGGGGTTTAAAGGCTATTGTTCGTAACGTTTTTTTAATACAGAAAGCCATTATAGATAATCCAAAACATAAGGCAGTTACCATAATTTTTATATATTTAATTTATACAGCAGAGTAGAACAGCTGTTTTCAAAGGCCACTACACTTTCACTATTAGTGCTCGTGTGTATTTTTATTTATTACCACTTGTTAAGGGGCTCAGTTGCTTGTGATAACCGTTTTTATTATAAAAAAGGATACGAGAACTGTATCGAATCGATGGTAGCACACTTTTGTTAAGTCCTGGCATAGATTTAAAGGATGTAGATGAGTCATCGCCTAAGCGTGAACCTCTGCTATCCCAACCCCATCCAATCTAACTTAACCTATTCTTACCTCAACTCGATTACATTTCATTTCATGTAGCACTTTCAAGGATATCCTTATAGTTCTGCATGTAGTTTTACAATTTTTATTTTATTTAAATCAGATGCAAATAGTTTTGAAACTCGTACCTAAAAAATATAAAAAAGAAAATTGTAAAACAAAGAGTTTTTAGCAAAAATTCTTATAACAAACAATGACATTATTTTAACAAAGTTTATTGTGTAACATTTTCTGTGTTTGCATATGAATATTTGGGCAACTATTTATGGTGTACGAGGTTTGTTCAAAGACTTAAATAAACTAAAACTTTTTTCAATGCAAATTTATTTAAACATCAGACCCCCCTATATTTTTTGGTCCTCGAAACAGCTCCGACAAGCAGTAGCTAAAGATCGCAGAAAACTAAATTCAGTAACGTTGTTGTTTGTTGTCATGATTTGAAGGGCTTTTTGGGTCTAGTTTCAGCAAATTTTTAGCAACTTCGTTTCAACATTGTTCAAGCTCGAAATTACCGAAAAAAATTATATCATATCGATATATCATATCGATAAGCCGCCATCTTCAGAAAATTAACTTATGAAATTGATTTGGGCGTCCCATAACACTTTTCTTCACCTTCTCAGTGTTTTTGATGCGTTGCTCAGACAAGATTAGGGTTTTATTTTTGTTGAAATATGTCAGTTTTTTTCTCTAAAAATTAAGCGAGTTTCGTCACCTAAAATTTCTGATCAAATTGCATGGCATGAGCCAGCCAACCGTTATGACAATATCTTAATCACTATTAAAGTGATTAACGAGTCTCGGCGCTGTCATTGACATCTACGCGGCCTTCTTTCAAAAGACGTGAACATTTTTCTGAATCAGGGAAGTACAATCATCGTATCCCTCTACGGTCTCAATTACATATTAAGCAAAAAATTAGACTCGCATGCTTTTGTCAATTCTTAACTTCCCGATAGGAAAATTTAAAATTTTTTAAGGCCCTGGTGGTTTTACCCCTTTTGCAAGATATCGAGTTCTAATCAGATCTCCACGCTTTTAGGTCCTACGAATCTTCCCTGACTAAATCTGAGATTCTGCCACTATGTCTTTGTATATGTATATGTGAGTGTATGTGTGTATAAGTATGCAACCCACTCATAATTTTCGAACAGCTGACCCAACCTGATAGCGTTCTGAAGAGCGTTTCCGAACTTAAATTTTCTGTGAAGTCGAACCGATTTAAATCGGTAGATTTGAAGGCATTTAAAAAAACTTGGAAAAAACATCTTTCTAAAAGGTTTTTTAAATAACTTTCAAATGTCTGGATCACTGGAAACAGAGTAAAAATCGGTTAGTTCGTTCCTAAAATATCGCGATCGAAAGAGTTCGAAAAAAGTAGATTTATTTTGATATACTCCGAAACTATATATCTGATCATTCAGTAATCTCGATTCTCTTTTAATGATCGGTTCGCTTATAGTAATTGAACAAATACCCCTTATCAAGGGGGGATCGGTTGATTTGAAAACAAAAATAATAGCGTAGATAGATGTTGACTTCCTTTGTGCCTAGGAATATTTATCATCATGTCTTTCTGAGATTTTAACTAAGTTAGAACAATTAGCCTATAAAAATATTAATATAGCAAAATAAAAATGTTCAAAAAAAAAAAAAAATAAAAAAATAAAATAAAATCACAAAAATAATAGCGTTTTAGCTCGAAGAGCTCAAAAGCATTGAAAAGCTCGAAAATCAGGTTACGATTGCCATTGAAATTCGTGGGATGTTACAGGGATGACCTTTGGGGTCAACCGTTTTCCATATTTTTTTTTTTCGCAAAAGAAAATGTTCGAACAATTAAAGACCTTATAACTTTTATAACTCTTAACAACAAATGAAATATGTCGAATAGGTGAAACTGTAAAAGTATATTCAAAACGAGAAGTAAAATGAAACTAATAAATTCGTCTTAATTTTGGAGCTGACTTCGTAACTCATTTTTGCAATATACAAATTCTTATTGTTACACTCGTAGATATTCAGTAGTCTGCTTTCCAATTATCACACAAAGTCATTTGTCTTTTATGGAAACACAAACACAATCCGTATTCTTTATTATTTACATGCTGTTCCTTTCCAGCCAGTTTGAGTTGTGGACCTTTTAATTTAAGCAATCTGTTGTTTAGATTGTAGCTGCAACATGCAGGGCATTTATGAATTCATTATTTAGTACACATTTGCGAAATTATTGTTTGTGTGGGAGGAAATGAAAGTTATTGGATGCATATCCAAAAGCCTCATGTCCCACTAAAGTAAAACAGATTATTTTCTGATGTGAACAGTACAAATTTCTTTGCCTTAAAACTTCGAACATCGTTTATTGTCTTGGGAGCAGCACTGACAGGGCAGGTATTGCTTGATTGATGCGAAAACCACAAGCAAAAGGGGGAACAACTAATTTCTTTTTTTCTTTTTAATGGAAAGTTCCTTTTCACACTCATCAGTTTTGACCGGTCAAGCTTTAAGCAGAAGAGAGTGGAAAAGGATACAAACGTGACCAACAAGTTTTTGAAAAATATTATACCCGAAGTTGGCTGCAGAATGGTAATTTCACATTTCCTAAATGAATATGAAGGTAAAGAAAATGCAATTTAATGTAATAAAATTTCCGTGCGAGAATGTAAATGCAGGCTTAAAAGAAAATTTAAAGCCTGATGTGTGTGAAGTGGGACTAATGCTACCTTTTCTTTAAGCTCTGAATCACTTGATTCGCTTTCTCAATCATGTTTGCATGACTCATTCACTTGCTTTGATTATTGTTCTCCACGCTAATCGTTCTGATATTAAGGACAACTTAACAACATTAAGCTGCCGCTTTTGTTCTAACACATCTTTGAATCCTCCATATATCTCAGGTCAGCAATTTTCAATCTTTAAACTTTTTATTTTATTAATATATTATTTTATTAAATTTTATTTTCTCTTCATTTAACTTATTATTTACAATAATATTTGGTTTTAACTGCAAGTTCAGAAAAATTGGAGAAGTTAGAAATGTTAAGTGCTTCGCAAGTAGATTCAATATGAATCAACTTGATTCGCTGTTTTTGTACACCATGACAGTGCGAAGCATGTATAGAGAGCGAAACATGTGGTGATGATACATAAATGAAACGCGTGTGAAGATCTATTTCAAAATTCATAAACCGAGACACAAACCAAGTACGTTAACAGAGATTAGTGAAGTTTTAAACTCTTCAATTTTAATTATGTGCTGTTTCTTTTTTCCCAAAATTTTACTAAAAAATTCATAAAGATGAATTGAGGAGTTTTAACCAGTTCCTATGCGCATTTCACCGGGGCTAATGCAGATCATCCGAGAACCTTTACCCAACATTTCTTAGAAAAACCAAAGATATTTATTTCAAACTTTCACATTAATAAATGGAAAGCTTAAAAACAAAAATCAAAGTCACAAGAAGAACTTACTGATCAGTTTTCCTTTTTTATTTTCTTACGTTTCAACAGAGATCTAATTACACGTTGCCAAATCTGAATAACTCTATTCCAAATGGAATATTGGTCAGATTTCTGGGCCGACCTTAATCCAGATCCGACGCATTCGTAATGTATTAATACTTTGATGTAACCATGCCGATAGTCCTTCATTTTTTGTATACAAAAATTTTAAAATTCTAGAGAGGATAAATCAGGATCCTGGGAAAACGGAAATGTGAGGGCGATTAGATTTTATTTGCTGGATCTTATGGTCCTCTCTTGATTCCATTAGCCATAACTATTAAGAATTGGATTTTTAATCAAGAAATTTTGAGTTTAGAGATATTTCAGAAATGGAATTTCTCTAAGGGACAATTGTGGGCGATGTTTTACAGTTGAGGTGACGATACCTAAATTATTATTATTTGAATATTTTTTTATTCTCATTAAAACAAAATTTTACTTGTAGTCATTTCTCGACAACAATAACATTGTCCAACGTCTTTCCCCTCAGATTTAATTTCCTTTAGAAATGAAACTGAATGTGTGAAATTCATTCATTTAAAGACAAAATGCTGCCTCTAGAATTAAGAATATTTAAATAGTTTTAAGTTTAGAGACTCCCAAATGCTGCAGATAAAAAATTCCATCTCAATGTGTCATTCTAGATAATCGTACACACGAATATTTTAAATGCCATTTAAGTAACAAATAAAAGAAAAACTGCTTTCAATTGTTTCCTGTTTTTGCTTCACCGGATTGTGTTGGTAGATAGAAAAAAGAGTAAGAAGAAGAAAATTTACCAAGCAAATATTAAGTGCAGTTAAATTGCAATTTTTGCATAATAATGGGATTCAGCACAAATTTTGCATTAAACTTTCGTTCTGATTGTTAGTTGCAATGGAAGAAGCACATAAATGTTGCAGGACTATAGAACGGCTTTCGGTTTTCATTTCAATGAAGACGCACTAAAATCAAAAAGATTTTAAGTATTTCAAGGGAAGTTAAAAAAATATATATTTGGAAATGAAAATCGTTCACGACAATTTGCATAATAATAACATTAATTCAAAGCAGTCTTCACTAAAAATTTTTTTCAAAAGTCTAAGACTCAAAAAAAAGTTAATCGAATTGAACGTCAGACGCACAATCGGTTTTAATATCGCCAATTGGTAGCAGCATTTTAGCAGCATTTTAATTGATTGCAGATAATCCATGATAATAATTTAGCGACCGAATGAAAGAAAGAAGTACGTGGAGTACTGATGACATGTTTTTAAAATCATTTCCGGTTGCAAAAAATCAAACGGCGATAAGTTAACGAATTTTTCATAAAAAAGTTCAAGGACGCACACTGGCGATTTTTGTATGGCCGGGATAGAAAATATAATCATATAATTCATATAAATCATTTAACTGTGACCACTTTTAATGTATTTTTGTGTTTTTATATTCAGCCATTTTGCCAAGCAATTATATAGGGTGTTTTTCTAGAGTGATACAAGTTTAAATCATAATGACACATAGTAATATATATTTGATATCAATGAAACGGTCTCTATTGTATAGAAAATTTTATGACATTAATGTTTAAATATGATTTCGGCCATGTGGCCGCCACGGCTGGCACGTACAAGGCACAATCTGGAACACCAATTTTCACAAACAGTAACATTCTGGCCATCATCGTTTTTGAAGGCATATGGGCCAATGACTCCGCCAAACAGTAATTTTCTGTGGATTTAATAGAGATTCGACAAAAGCTTGTGGACTCTCCCCACTCCAAATGCGAGAATTCTGTTTATTTGCGTACCCATTCAACCGAAAATGGGCTTCATCGGAAAATAAAATTTTGAATGGACGAAGTGCACGATAAGTTTGACGAACAGAACCATTATTTTGATTAAAAATTTCCACAATTTGCACGCGTTTCTCTGGTGTAAGTCGATCCATAATGAAATGTCAAGGCAAATTAAACAAAAAGCAACTATCAGCTGTTAAATTGGTGATCAAACAAAGCAGTGATGCCAACTCAAAGTTGTATCATTCTATAAAAAACATCCTACATCATTCGTAATTCACAATGTTTGCGCTTCAACTGACATAAAAACAAACAAAAAATGTGGAAAACGGTTGACCCTAAAAGCCCTCCCCTTAACTTCTCTCTAATTTTACACGCAAAGATTTCGTAACGTGGTTAGTGGTGCTGTTCTATGGTTTTGAGTTCTTCGAGCTCAATCGGTTGATTTTATTTTGAAATCACCGATTCCGGCGTGATAAGCACGTGGTTGGTGTAGTTTTGGGTTACTATTAAGGAATCGATACAATTTCGGAGTTTTACAAAACAAATTACTGTTTTTGAATTTTTTTTTTTATCTTACAATATCTCACGAACGGATTAACCAATTTACGTTGATCGACATGTTAAGAGTTGTTTATTTTGTGAAATCGATCGGTAAAGCGGTGTAAGAGCTTTTTAAAAAGAAACCACTTCAAAAAATGTTCTTGATAATACCAATTTTAATCGGTTAAATTTCTAAGGAAATTTTAGTTCAGGAACGCTCCTCAGAACGCTAGTAGTTTGTTTTGGTTGGGTTCAGACGTTCCAGAGTTATAAGCGGATCATGTATTTACACACACACGCGTTCACCCACTCAAACACGTACATACACACAAACATAGTGCTCTCAGAATTAAACAGGAAAGCTTCCTGGGACCTCCAAATTGAATAAGAACGAGATTTTTTTAAACGGGGTAAAACTAATAACTTTCCGATTTTTGAAAACTTTCATTTCTTAGCGGAAAGTTAAAAACCAAAAATATGTTAAAGTGAATAAGTGAACATTAAAATTAAGCTGTCTAGTTAAACATTTTAATTATAGCAGCTGGTAAGAGACAGTGTGTTGGTAGTGGTTTCCAACTGTATGCAAACTTTAGTATCGGGTGTTTTTTATAGAGTGATACAACTTTGAGTTAGTATCACTGCTTTATTTGACCGCTCATTTAACAGCTGATAGTTGCTTTTTGTTTAGTTTGCTTTTACATTTTATTATGGATCGACTTACACCAGAGCAACGAGTGGAAATTGTTGAAATTTTTAATGAAAATAATTATTCTATTCGTCAAACACATCCACAGAAAATTACTGTTTTGGTGAAGAAATTAAGTTTTTTTATTTTATGTTCATAAAAAATATTCTAAAATAGAGTATAAGACTCTGCAGTGTTTATTATTTTAATTTTATGTTATTGAAATATGCTATTTTGAATAAAATATAAACATGAATAGCAGCTCCAACTGTGGCAGATTGGTAGCCTGTGACCGCAGCGATTGTGGGCTCGATTCCCACACCAGGATGTTTTCCACAGACAAGGAAATTTTTTGAAAATTTATTTATGAAAATTTGTGTTAAGATTCTTGGCATAAATTACAATCAGTGCAATAAAATATATAATTAATGAGTTTGAGACGGCTTAAAAGAGACAAGATAGTAGCAAGTAATCAAATGAAACTAAAAATTTTTTTACTTTATTGCAGGAGTTATTCCGAAATTTGTTTCCTCTTTTATACTTTATTATGCTCTACCACTTCAAACACTCTCACATATTTTCATAACTTTAATAATCCCTATAGAGAATTATATCCTTTGAGAATAATATTTCTCAAAATATATCTGAAAATCGTTAGTCTTTTAAAGTTCAAGGTTTTATCACAATATGAAACATTCAAGTTGTTTTTCTAGTGATATTTTATTGCCAAGTTAATTTGATTTTATGTTAAATATTATTTATTATAAATTTATTTGCAAGCCAAGAATCTGCTTGTGCTTAATAACACTTAAATCGTTTGCTATTACGAGCGTTACTCTTCATTAATATTGCAACCAGACTGAATAATGGCCTGACATTAATTGATGTTAATTTAATGCAAAATAAATTTTTGCAGCCAATGAAAAGTATTTAAGGAATATTTTAACGCTGGATGGAAAAGTGGAGGTAAATAAAAATGTTTATTTAATATCCACATTTAATAAATCAATTGCAGAAAAAATCTCTAGTCTGAAGATAAGAAACAAACCAAATTACGAATAGAATTTTACTGCCCTGATTTATCGCTGATCCTTTTTAACTTCTACACCCCAGAGAGCTCTCTAGGATTACGGGTCTTGTAAGGAAATTGAAGTACGTTGGCACTTCTTATGCCACAACAAATTCGACAACTGCGCGATATAATGAAATTTTAAATATAATATAAATCTGACAAAAAAAATTTGTTCTACTAAATAGAACAAAAAAAAGAGTCGAGCCTGTGACCGGATTTCATATAAATCGAAAAAGATCCAGTCTAAACTTTTTGTCGATTTACAAAATTCTATATTCATTGAAACTTATTTTGCAAATGTGTTGCATTTAAAGCAAAAATATTATAGAAACTTTGTTTTAATGATACATTTCAAGCCTGAACTAGTTTTTGTGAAAATTTATCAAGTCTTTAAAAATATGAATAAACAAAAACACGCTGAGTAGTCAGTCACTTCTTATAGCGAATTCGACAGTAGCCAAATTCCGTCATAAAATGTAATCAAGACCGTGAGAATTAAAACATGATTTTTCTTGATTGCTGGTGTCTGTTTTATTGCTGTTAACAATGGAAAATTGCAAAATTACTAGGATTTTATGAGATCAGTTCAGGGAAGAAACAACAACTGTTGCCAACTGAATGAAATGCCATCAACAATAACATTTTTCTTACCCTACACGACAGTTTGACGTTCGCCGTTTGCGCGATGAATGTGAAATTGATAAATCAAACGAAAGTAATTTTCCCGCGAAGGGAAAAATGGAAGTACGCAGTTGGAGTTCTCAAATATTCGGCATATGCAACAAACCGGTTTTCGAATAATTTAAAAGAACTTCATTCGTAATCACCAGTTTCGAATTTGTCTTTTTTTTTTTTTTGCATGGGAACCGGTTCGAATAATCAGCTGCAACCGGTTTTTGAATAATTTTAAAAAAGTTAATTTTGTAATAACCATGTTTCGGTTTTTTTGATGAGAACCCGATTTGAGTAATCGGCTGTACACTTTTTGTAAGAATTTCGGTATAATACAGGGTGGTGCAAGGCGACAGTCAGGGTTTGATCTTTTAATAACATTTAAAGTTAATTTATATATTTTATTTTTATTTCAGAATTCCGTGAAGAAAACTCAGGGAACTAGAAATAGAACAATACGAAACAGAGCAGCGATCAAAACTACTTGAGTTCTATTTACAAAATCAAAGGACAATTATTTTAACGCAGCGCTCTTACCGTCGTTTCTTTTAATAAGAGTGCTTCAGCCACCAATGAAGGGCTAAAATTTTCCACACTTCAGCCAAAAATATTCCCCATTAATATAATTTAAAACAAAAAATTTATAATTATAATTATCCATTAAATAAAAAAGTTATGAGGCATTTAAACTCCAACAGTAGTTTTGCGCCACCCTGTATAAGACATATTATCGTTTTAGTAAAACGAATAGAACGAAATAAATTTCAGAGTTACAAAATTTAAATATGAAACGATTGAAATCAAATTTTCAAATAGTCAAAGACGTATTAGAGATCTGCTTGTGAGTAAAATTTAGATCACGATCTTAAACTTAAATATTTTTCACGCACGGCAAAAATGAACTTTCAAAATCATTCGATGGAATCGTAAAATTTGGGAAGAAACTCCAGCTTGTCAATCAATTCGAACGTCAAGCATTTTAAAAGAGCGTTTTAAGAAACAATCGAATGATTCTAAAATCGATTTGATAGTTTTGTTACACCGTGTATAATTTCCACAATATTAAAACGCGCCCATATAAAATTTAGCTGTTTCAATTCCTTATAAAAGGGGAATTTCAATAGGCGAAGTCCATCTGCTTGTTCGACCGTCTGTCCTTAATATAATTTTCCGAAGAGCAAGAACCTTCGGCATTTGATAGGAAATATCCGGGATGGAACCCTGGAAAATGTGAATTAATTTTTTGGGATTATAAAAAGCATGTAACAAAAACTAATATTTTTTATTAGTTAAATCTATTTTATACTGCAGACAAAAATAAATTGGAGTTATAAATTAATCATCACCAAAAAGAGCATTCCAGGGTTGGAAAATAAAATTTTTTCGGGTACATAAAAGCAACCAACTGAATGAACTTGTTTTCCTTTATAAATTAAACATATTTTTTACAGAAATTTATTGGTTTTAAAAAAAGTAGAAAAGCCAAAAAGACAGCTCCAGGGGTGGAAAATTCAAAAACTTTTTGGGATATGAAAGTAACTAACAAAACCATTTTATATTAAGCATATTTTATTTACTAGAATTAAAGAAAGATAAAATAAAATGATTCCAGGGATGGAAATATTTTGTTGTATGGAAAAGTTACTGAAGAAATTATTTCTAAAAAATCTAAACTTATTCGCCTGCTTTTTATATAAAAATGAAGTTTTCAATTAAAATCTTTTTTATATACTCCAGACGTATGACGGTGGACACCGCCGAATACAGAAATTTCATTTTTTTTTATAAATTCGTTAGAATAAATAACATATGAAAGAAAAACCAAATTTGAAAAATTATTTTTATCTTAAAAGTTGATTTGGAAGAAGAAAAATTTCCATTCGATTGGGAAGTGGTTTCATGCGGTCGGCTTGGCCAGTTTTAATTTTGTAGTTATTTATTTAATTCGTTTTAGTTTCATCAAAGTTTTCTTGTGCATTTTCTTTAGAAGAAGTCTTTCTATCAAAGGAATAGCAGACAGACTGTCTAACACTCTTTTTAGTGTTGGTGTGTATGTCTGTATGTGTGTGTGTGTTTGTGTGTAAATAAGAATGTTGATGTAAATTATTTTAACCACCCGCTGACAATGAAATTGATGTCACGTTTCAATGACGGCATTGCTGATGAGTTATTACCTTTGATTTCTGATATTCTATTACAATTTTGTCTACGAACAGAGACGAGAAACAATTTCATTTGAAAAAATAAGAAAAACGTTGTTTTTGTATGTGGAACTGTTCGCTGGTTGGTTTTCTACTTAAAACTGTTGGCTTAACCTTCGAGATGGTTTATTTTCTCCTGTCGGCTGCGTGCTTTTTTCTATTTGTTTTTATAAAATAGAAAGTTGAAATATTTTGCGATTGCAACATGCCAATTTTTATAAATTGTTTACTTTTATAAATGGTGAGGAAAGTGCTGTTGATTTTTTTTATTTTTATTTTTCATTGGAACACTTAAGAAAACTACAATATTTCAATCATGGGAGAGTATGAGGAAAATAATTTATTGATGGAAAACAAATTAAAGAATATCTGATATCAGTGTTGTTTGTTAGAGAAATGAGATGTTGTATTTAGTTTAGATTAACAATATATTAATATTGTTGATTTATTATTATTTTTCAGCCAGCGGTGGCTTTAATTCTAAGCTTTTGAATGTTTTATGCAAGAGCAGCAACATTGACACGAATATATAATATTTTTCTTAAGGCAAATTGTGTATTATGGGAATGATTTCCTCCATATTGGGAGAACGATTTCAAAGTTACTATTTAAAGAAATTAGTTAGACCACAAAGTGAAAATAAAATATTTGTAAGTTTATATGTGACGACCACATCGAAATTTGTTTCCACCAATTAATAGAAAGTAGTGAACTTTTTAACCGTGAGTACTCCAGGGAAGGGAGGAAGATTTATTAAATTAATTATACATAAAAATTAAAGCCTGAAAAAACTTCCGCATGCTAAGCATCCTGGCACTTTAAAGTGTTTCCAATTTAAAACAAAAACCAATTTTAGTTAAAGCAGCTGCAAATACAATCACTTAAAACCATGAAAAACAACGGCAGATGATTTTTGTCAAAATATAATTAAAAGATTCAAATATAATTTACATATAAAAATAATTGGATTAGAAACTCTTATATATATCTATAGCAAAGTTATTTTAGTTAAAAAGAATTTTGATTTATTCTCTCATTCCTTTTTCATAAAAATGTATTATATTTTAAGAAGCAAAAGCGTTGTTCTTTTATCCAAGGATAAAAATTGGTATTTCATTTTAACTCGTTTTCAAATTTTATTAACAAAAATAAGCCTTCAACATCAATGATGTGCCGACTTTCTTTTTAAATTTAAGCAAAAGCTAAAAGCTTTTTGTTGACTATCATATTAGAAGCTTTAATTTTAAACTGTTATTCTCCAGAATTAATTAAATTCTGCTTTTCATTTTTTTGCATTGTTTTGCTCTTCAAAAGTGTAAATGTTAATTGCAAATGTAGGGTGTTTTTTATAGAGTGATATAACTTTGAGCTAGCATCACTACTTTATTTGTGCACCCGTTGTGTACTTAATAGTTGCTTTTTATTAAGTTTGCTTTGACATTTTATTATAGATCGATGTACGCTAGAGAAACGCGTGCAAATTGTGGAAATTTGTAATCAAAATAGTGGTTCTGTTCGTCAAACTTATCGTGCACTTCGTAAATTCCAAATGTTATTTCCGGATGAAGCCCATTTTTTGTTGAATGGGCACGGAAATAAACAGAATTCTCGCATTTGGAGTGAGGAGAGTCCACAAGCTTTTGTCGAAACACCATCACATCCACAGAAAATTACTGTTTGGTAAGCTTTATGGGCTGGCGGAGTCATTGGTCCGTATATCTTCAAAAACGATGAGGGTCAGAATGTTGCTGTTTGTGAAAATTTGTGTTCCATATTGCCCCTTGTACGCCCCAGCCGCGGCGGTCACATGGCCGAAATCATACTTAAACATTAATGTCATAAAATTTTCTATCTAATAAAGACCGTTTCATTCATATCAAAAAGACTTAATAAACTTGCTAATAAAATTGCGTTAATATTATAAAAGATCGGCTCGTCAACAAGTTTCATCAAAAAGTCTCGTCACTTCTTCTCTTCAACACAGTTTGTGTTATCGAAGTCGGTGCAGCAGTTCAAAAGTTGTGGACATTTTGTCACTTTTTTTTAATTTCACGCCACTGTGCATCTTCTTCTTTCACAGACCACATGCTTGTGTTGCAAAAGTTTCAAAGCCGTTAATGCTGAATTTTCTTAGTTTCGTTTACAATGAAATCGATCGGCCAAAGACCAAAAACAAAGTGATATTGAATTTCTTCATTCGAGATCTTTGTATTTATATGCAAGATCATAAATTTCCGATTTTATGACACCATTTCCTTTAGATTTAAAAAGCTGCCGTTAATAAACCCAAATCAGCTGCACCTCGTTATAGAATGCAGAAATCTGACGGCCTCTATATAGAAGCTGTGATTGTTGTATTAAAATTGGGCACCTAATTTTATTTGAATTATGTTCATCTGGGCGTATGATTATTTTTAAGGTAAACTTTCTGATGAAAATATTACGCATACGCAGCATTTATTAAGTGCAATCAAGCGGGATATTTTTTTCTTAGTCTCGGTTCACACTATGAAAGTTTTCTTTCAGAAAGTTGTAGTTTTTGGGTGACAAAAGTGAGAAGAATGGGAAGGGGTACACACTTTCATGTACTTTGAAATTCCCTTTTGTTTTGTAATTCGTCACACAAGAAAATGTCACACAAGAAAAACAGTGTTAGAGTAAACATTCAAAAATCTTGAATTTCATTAAAAATAATTTCAGTATGTAGACACGAATGAAAGTTTAAAGGATAATTTGAGAGAATTTCTGAAAGAAAACTTTCATAGTGTGAACCGAGACTTAATTTCTACAAAAACCTTCTTTTGTTGAGTAAAAGTCGTGAGTTAAATTTATATAAATAAAATTGGTAGAAATAAAAAACTGTTGCCACATTAAAATAAGGCAACATGAAAGTGGTATCGAACAAAAATACACACGACCACTGATGACGTAAGTGGAGCGGCTTTCGAAAACAGCTGTTCTGCTTTGCTGCGTAAGTTTAATATTTAAAAGCGGATATCGACTTTCCCTTTTTCCTTGGTATATATTTCATGACTCTTTTCGAGCAATTGACATATAAAATCAATATTATTAATACTAAAAATTTTTTAAAAAGGCCAAAATTTAAGTCTTGGATAATTGTTATGATTAACAACAAAAACAGCGTTTAAAGTTTGTTTTATCTATTCGCATACAGCAATACAATTGGACTTAGAAACCTGCAGAGATACAAACATAAAAGTTTAACATATCCCAGTGGGCCAAATCATCGCAGACGACATTATCGATTAGCTTTTCCAATCAGCGTTAATGACTGTGTGACAACAATATCATACGATTTGTATTTATCACATTTTTTTTCTTCTTCATTGGGTAAAGCTCAAGGAAAAGTTGACCCTAATCTTCGTTCATATCACAGACGTGGTCAACTGGGATATGCAGCCAAATACTAGGATGCATGTACGTATAAGAAAATAAGTATAAACACAATCAAAGAATTTGAACAAAAACCTTGACTTTAACAAGGCAAATAATAGAATATTTATTTGGTTATAAAAATATGCCAATAAAAGGCATATAAACGACGCATACACACATTTAAAAATCCAAAGACAAACACTTATAATTTCGCACACAGACACACACACACACACACACACACAGAGGAGAGCATTTAAGTCCAAAATAAGCAAAACAAGTACAAGCAACTGAAATCAATGCGTGCCAAAAAGGGGATACAATTTAATGTTTGCATTTGATTTTCAATTTGCAAGAGATATAAAAAGAGTTCTAACAATTAAATAACAGTTTAAAATAAATTAAAAAATATAATAATATATTATTGTTTCCATAGATGTAAGTGTAAATACTTTCAAATAAATAAACGATTTCGCAAGGCCACAGAAAAATTCATTGAGACAGAAAGGAAAATTAAAAAGGTCCAAGTCACGTCTCGTAACATGGACATCCAGCAGTTTCAAATAAATTCTCGCGAGAAAACTTGCTATGATTTTCATAACAACATATCGTCACCTAAAATGCAAAATAGCGTATCATAATTTTTCAAAAGTTTACTGGAGAAGCAAATCAGCAATGGAAATTTCTTGAAAAAATTAAACAAAATTTGCAAGTCTAGATGAAAATCAAACAGTTTTATTTTCATCTAGTATCGAAAAGTTTGTTTTAATATTCCCAGTAATTTTTCTTGATTAAATAACAGGAGCTGGAAACCAAAATGTTGTCCTTGAATAAGTGACACCGTGTATCAAAAATTTTAGAAAATTCACTATCATTGAATATAAGATTTTTTCAAATTTTTTTTTTGTGGCAAATGTGCAGTGCTGCATATAAATAGGGGATTTCTGTTTTTACTTTTAGTAGGACCAACAATCCGGGGCTGACCTTACGAGTATATAACAGGGCATTGTGCCGTAATTGGAGAGGGGATAGTGTTGCGAGGATAGATGAAGATGAGAAGGTACAAAACTTGTTGTACCAATTTAAATTCTTACTTCAGCGGCGAATTTTCTCTACAGCGGTGGCGAGGGGGAATGCTATGTCGGATATATTCAGCAGCCAGCGCTACGCCTGCGTCATTGAAATAAACCGACAATAAACACAACCGTGCATTAATGTAGATCAGAAAAATTCGATGCCACATTTATGACCCATTGAGATGTTTTACACGGAATCTTCGTGGTCGAGTGTTAAGTACTTCAAAAAATAGTACCCTTTTGAAGTACTTTTGAAGCCTCCAGATGAACTTAAACTACTAACGAACCCTTAAACTTGCCAGTGTTGATGCATGCCAAGAGGAAATTTTCATTTAACAAAAACTTTAAAATGTGTCTTTTAGTGACATTCCAATGCCTTGAATCGATTTCATTTCAGTTTGACTTTTTGAAATGTGACTCAATTGATCCTCCTCGTGATTAAATTTTTCGTTGCATAATTTTGTTTGCAGTTCCTTTTCAAGTTATTAACAAAAACGTAAATAACGATCTTTGAATTTCAATATAACTTTTGGGAAAAAAGAATCAGCACGAAAATAAAAATTAAGAAGTTGAAAACGTAAATAATTCACAGTTTTGAAGTGTTGTTAACCCACTCTTATCGGCAATTAGAATACGCAACGTCATCCTTGAGAACGACAACAAATCGCGTTATACAAACGAAGTAAAACAAATCGTTTCACAGCAATTCATTAAAGGAGCAATCGGGGATTCATTGAAACCCCAGCTTACAGCCGAAAAGAATCCAGTTGTACTACATAAAATTACAATAAATTTAAATTTCAAATAAAAACTACAGAAAACATGTCGTGTCGTATAATTTGAGCATTCAGCCTACGGCAGTTTAGATATCAACGAAAGACCACAACAACGTTAGAAGCTTTGACAATTAAAATAACATACACACACACACACATACATGCAAACACACATAAACGGCTGATGGGACTGTTGAATTATATGATGGTATAATTCATTTACAGGACATTGAGCTCCTGACAGAACAACAAAAGATTTAATGATGTGGATTGCAGGAATTAAAGGGGAATGTTTGTTGCACGCAGCAGTTTGTGATTGTGTAAATTTTGTAGAATTAAACAAACATTAAGCCAAGAAGAAATCTTAGTTCTGTATAATTTTTCTATTTAATATTATACGACTTAGATCTTTAAGATGACTTTTGCTAAAAATTTATTTCATACAAAACTTCAAATGCTTTTATTGTTACGAATTTATTTAATATTTTATTTTTTTCTATGCCTGAATATCATTGACTCTTGTACCAAATATTGGGCTGCTCTGGCAACGATATTGTTTATGGAATTGTCAGAAAGGCAACAGGGTGTCACAAACATTTCTTTGTCGCGTGGCAAGTTTCTAATTCAATGCGAATCGTTTGAACTTGCTCAACTGAGGTGGGAAAGCGTGGCCCAGGTATAATGCGCACAGAGCACGCGACCTCATCAACTTCGACCAGTTTCGCCTGCATCAACTGGTGACTGTCAGAACCGGGCACTAGGGCTTTGGGACACTGGAAGTATGGATATAGTGTATAATCACTATTGCAAAAACTGTAAAGATTAGAAGGAGGGCGAAACGGTGCTCCATCTTCGGTCCTTTACTCCAGGGTATCACAAAGGGACTGAATTAAGGAACCCAATTGGATTGGACTCTTAAACCAAACCAAACCTACACCAAATCATCCATATACGAGAAACCAGTTTCAAAATATTAAAAACGTCTTAGATTCTAAGCAAATTTTCAACAACCTATTGAGAATTAAAAAAAAAAAAGACATTTACGTTGTTTTTTATAGAGTGATACAACTTTGAGTTGAGATCACTGCTCTATTTGACCACCCATTTAACAGCTGATAGTTGCCTTTTGTTTAGTTTGCTTTGACATTTTATTATGGATCGATTTACACCAGAGCAACGCGTGCAAATTGTGGACATTTTTAATCAAAATAATGGTTCTGTTCATCAAACTTATCGTGCACTTCGCCCATTCAAAATTTTATTTTCCGATGAAGCCCATTTTTGGTTGAATGGGTACATAAATAAACAGAATTGTCGTATTTGGAGTAAGAGGAATCCACAAGCTTTTATGGTGCGCTGTATGTCCTGGCAGAGTCATTGGCCCACATGTCTTCAAAAACGATGATGGTCAGAATGTTACTGTTTGTGAAAATTGGTGTTCCAGATTGCGCCTTTTACGCGCCAGGTGTGGCGGCCACATGCTCGAAATCATATTTAAACATTAATGTCATAAAATTTTCTATCCCATGAAAACCATTTCATTCATATCAAAAATATATTACTATGCTTTATTATGTTTTAAACTTGTATCACTCTAAAGAAAACACCCTTTATGATTTTCTTCTGCAAATCCATCCCAATATATCACTTCAGGAAAATATTTTCGCTTCAAAAAAATATTTATATTCAAACAAATTGTACAATATTTTATTTATTCAGTGCATTCTATAACTCTTGACTGGACTCTAACCCTTGGATTTTGGTTCCCAAAAGAATTTAATCAGATTTTCCTTCAACTTATTTTTGGATATTTTATAATAAAATTTATACAACAACATGAAAGTGTTAACTTTTCAAAACCCTATATATATATATATATATATATATATATATCTCGTACAGATTTGAAATCGACTTAAGCTCTTCTGTAAGGAGTGCACATTTCCCTACTAATTTTCATTCATATAACAAACGATTAGTAACGATTAACTTCTGCCTATATTTTGTATAACAAAAGAAGGATACACAGACATTCGCAAGGAAATTGGGAACCAGTTGCTATTTCGGATTTTAATAAAATTTAAAATAACCGTTTTTTAACGAAATGACTGACAGAATTCTTATGGTTGGAAAAGGAAAATATATATAAAATTTCAATATTTTAAGGTCGTTCTAACTTCCAAATCAGATTTTCTCTTGATATATCTTTTTACATACGAAATTTTGATATCAAAAATTTCAGGATGCCTTTCCTGTTCCTGCCACTTTCAGGCTCAAATTCAAGATTAAAATTAATGTCACTATTCAGTGACTTGGTTAATATAAAAAATTAATAAAAAAATTTATTTATGGTTTTCTTGTTAATAACACGCGGCGTATAAATTTTGCATTTAAATGCAGATAAATATTTCATTAATCTGAATAAAACAATTGGCATCAACTAATTTGCAATCTACACAACGATTTTCAAAAAAATTTATTTTATTAAAAATATTTTCTTCATTAAAAATATATTTAGTCGCTCATTATGACTACATATAATGCAAGCGTGTAGGCTCTTTTAACAAGTCGTTACAGGCACACAAACACCCTCCGAATCACGCGCAAAGCCACTGCGACAAAAGCAGCCAGTACGATGTGGCTCACCTTTCTTTGCACAAGGCGTGTTCAAATTGGCACACTCCCGATCGCAATTGGGACCCAAGGAAAGGAATATCTCATTTTTTCCCAGCGGACAGGTTTCGTCAGCTAAGCGTTAACAAAGTATTTAATTAAAACAATTAAATGTTTAATATTCACATGCACACAATTCAATTACCATTAACAATTGCGAGTTGTATTAAACAGCAAAATATCAGCAAATATTTCATCATATTTCAGTCCAATATTGCAGGCATCTGCACGTATTTACTCAACTGTTTCCAAGCAGACAATGAATTCATTTTAATTTCGAAACAAAAGTTTTCTGCCTCGTGATCAAATAGAAAATTTGTAATATATAATAAAGAAATATTTCTTATATAATCCGCGTACAATTAACGATAAGAATAACATTTTCTGTTGTGCACTTTTGCTTATAATTAAATGGAATACATTATCTTTTCTATATAAAGCTGTTCCACACTTGACTTCAGTTCATGTAAATTTAATCTTGAGAGTTCAAAAATACCATGACTTCAAAATCTGTTTATTTCTGCGTCCTTGCATTTCTTTTAAGTGTATCTGCTGTCACGGGTAAGAGAGAATTAATTTGCGAACTGATTGAGTCACACAACAACACATCTATTTAGTGATTTTCATTGAAAATACTCAATTTTTAAGAGTAAAAAATAAATTTGTTTTGAATATTATTCAGTAAATATTCTACAGCTGCGGTCACATTAATTAAATATTTGAACAAACGTAACCACTATATATGAATGGAAAACATATTAATTGAGAAAAGAATTTGTTGAGATAATCGGTTTCCAATAACATTGGCTCCTACACTGCTCAGTAATACTTTTGTATGGAACTGTTTTACTTAAAAATCCCGTATATAAATCAAAATATTATTAACTTTAGTGTTTCGTGGTTACGGCAAATGTTTACCAAGTGTTACCGTATCTCAAGAAAATCGTACAGAAATGGGGATGAAGAAATGAAATTATAGTACTAAAATGTGATTATATTTTCATCTATTTAATGAAAAATAAATATTTAAAGGCTTAAATATTAAAAATAATCGGCTTAAGAAAGCTATATACCTTTAGTTCAGGGATATACACACAGTGTTTTTTGTTAGTTTTATTTACTTATTTTTGTTTACTTTTCGCTAGTAAAATGTTAAATTTTAAAAAACCAGGAAGACCCCTTTTTGCATATATAAAGATCTCAGCAGTTTTGAGTCCCCAGCAAGCGATCCTGACTGATTTTAAGAGGCCGTCACAATGTCTGTGCGCATGTGTGTGTTTAAGTATATGACACGCTTATAACTTTCGTAAGGCTCAACTGAAGCCTAAGAATTTGAGCCGATTCCAACCGGTAGCTCCCAAAATAATTGAAAAACACTAACAAAATATGCATTTTCAAAGTTTTTTTTGGGAATAACTTTTAAACGACGTCATCTATCGATTCCACAAACAAATAAACTCTTGAACTTTAGTTTAAATCACTGCTATCACCGTAAACCGGGTCAAAATCGGTTAATACGTTCGAAATCGATTAATTGTGAACGAAAAATATCGAAAAGGGATTTTATTCAAATTCCGAAACTATATATCTAATCAGTTATTGTTCTCTATTATTTTATAGTTATCGAAAACTACATCAATCACCGCTTATCGCGTGGGAATCGGTTGATTTGAAAATTAAAATAATAGTGTTTGACGTCGAAGAGCTCAAAAGCATAGAATAGCACAAAAACCAGGTTACGATAACTTTGGGGTTAAATTTAGCGGGAAGTTCCAGGGATGGCTTTTGGGATCAACCGTTTCCACATATTTTATTTGATTATTTTCCGATATCGGAATATATTTTTGTGGTGCTCACACGTTTTTAAAATTCAAAATTTTAGATTCAATGAAATATTTTTTATTTAAAATTCAATTTTATTTTTATTTGTCATATTCCAGCAGTTGTAAGTTAAATTTTCTTTCCATTACGTTGTTGTATTAATTCTATTAGGATTTCCTAGTGTGATGGAGAGTAATACTAGGGCCACATAAAATTTCCCTTCAAGTATAACGAACTATTACAGAAATAAATCGAGTTTTTATTAATAATCAATAATTTAATTCTATTCTATTTTTAGCACAACGTTGCCGAATGTACGAAGTTCTTATAAGGCGAGGACAAACAGTATGTCAACAAATGTGCATTGCTAGAGGTCAGAGATCCGAGAGAAGATGCTTTACATCTAGACTGGGTCAAAGAGTAAGGCTTTGCCCTCGACGCTGCTGTCGCGATGGTAGTTCGTGCAGACGCCTGTTATATGTTTGAAACTAATGACAATACCTTAACAAAAAATTTTACTTTTTTATAAATATTTTATTCATTTAATACAATTTGGCAATTGGCTTGTTTGACATTTTTGATTTTATGAAGATTAACATATTACAAAGTAAAATATATAAACAAATTATATATTTATATAAAATTTTTTAATTTAACCCGCTGTCGGTGAGGCGCATTTGGAATTTGGCCCATTATAGCTCACTTATTAGTAGGGAATCGTAAGACATATGTAAACTCGAAATGTATAATTCAAATAGTTTGAAAAACTATCTCTATAAAAACAATGACTACAACAAATAGCTCAACCTCTTAATAGCTCTATATCCAATATAGCATCATGTCAATAATAATTTGAAAATTGTATAGAAACAGTTCCTCTTTCTTTTAATTTTTTTTATATATATCTGCGTTAACTATAGAAATGGTTGGACAATTATATAAATCAAAACAACAAATAGCGCTTTTTGACATTATCATGCCTTGCGGATTACGTATATCGCCAGTAAGTGTCAAATGAATGAATCATTTTGAGCAACCGTCGTATATTTTGTATTTGCATCACTGTTCGGATTTGACAATCCAGCCGTTTCTTTCCACTACGTTCCAATCACTTGACACGAAAACAGCTGACACATTTGATAAATGCTTTTGGTGTATAAAGAATAAATAAGAGAAGTTTTTTTACCAAAGAAAATAAGAAAACTAGTTTTATTTTGTTAACAATATTATTAAAAAGCATATAGATCGCTACATTAAACTATTAAATTTATAAAAGAACTTTAAATAATAAAATCGTCATAAAATGACGAAAACACTACAACAACGTTGTAAATCGCTAACAAGATGGCAAATGACGTTGGCCAAATCAATATTCCTTTTGCTAGTAATTGCCGCAACTTTACTTGGACAACTAGTAGAGGCACGCAAGCATCATTTAGAAGTTCGAGTAAGTCTGTTAATACGCATTAAAGAAGATTTGGTAATAATTTTCTAAACATTAAAATTAGACCGATGATCGTCCTTATATTGCTTTATCAACATTTGGTTTCTATACAAACGGCCATTTGAATGTAAATCTTAGTAGATTGGAGTTGTCTTCAGAAAAGGGCAACGAAGTGGTATGTTTTTCTTAATGAAAGTAAAATGTGATTAATTAAAATATCGCATTTTTCAGATGGGATTGTCTTTAGATAAGACAACTATAGATCAAATGAATCCATATCTGGACTCCCATCAAAATAAGTGTTTACTGGAAGAATCATCTAATTTACTAACAAGCGGCCAGATTTTACTGTTTTTATTCGATTTGAAGAATTTGCAGTAAGTGACAAAACTCTTCTGAATATTATTCATATTAAATGTACACGATAAAGACAAAGGAATTTGTAAATACTGATTAAAATATAATCTTTTTTAATAAATTTATATTAAAGAGTCCATGTGAAATGCTCACCCGAGTGGCGTAACCAACACATTTACAAAAATAGTTCAATGTTTCCCATGTACAGGGGTAAAAGGCAGTCAAAAGTGCATACAATGCAAAATAGACTCATTTTGGGACCACGTAGACGCAGGAGGGATCTGTCACCACATGATGGGGCAGCTAATGCCGAAAGTATGCCGCCTGCACCTGTAAACGAGGAGCAAATGATGGATGAGGACGAGGATGAATCTTACGAGGTACCAATAGTGCCATCTAAACCCTCAACTGATGTCAAAAAGACTATCGAAAATCAGGAAGATAAAAATAAAGTAGCTGAAAATATTTTTGAGCCAATTGAAGAGAAAAAAACGGACGTGCAAAAAGAAGCCGATGAAAAATTGGTAACTCCACCGATAATGTCAGCAGAAGTGCAAACTCAAGAACATTATTCAAACGAATATCCCCAAAATCCACTATGTAGCAGTTTTATACTACCATTAACTAAAACAACAGAGAATGGAATTAATTATTATAACATGTCGGTAAGTTTGTTTTAATATAATACTGCAACTAAGCGATCTTCTAAGAATTCTTCTTTTCATTTTGATTATAGTTCTCCATGTTTGTAGGATCGTTGCGAGACGAAGGTCTTTATAATTTGTATTTCCATAATTGCGAAAATTACCATGGCTTCGATAAGCAAGTTTCGTTTGTGGTAATTATTAATTGTTCGTGTATTATTCATTAAAAATTATATATAACTTTTTAATTTGCTGCAGGTTGATATTGAAGAAAACAACAATGGCAATTATTTATCAGCAGGTGAAATGCCTCTACCAGCGTTATACTTAATGATGTCTTTGCTTTTCTTTTTGTCTGGTCTGTTTTGGGTATTTATACTTAAAAAGAGCAAGTATGTTCAATATTTCATTTTAAAGAGGGTCGTTTTACATAACTAAAAATTCTCGTTTCGCAGACACACTGTATACAAAATTCATTACATTATGGCTGTTTTGGTATTTCTGAAGTCCTTATCTTTAATGTTCCATTCAATAAATTATCATTTTATTGAAATAAGAGGAGAACATGTAGAAGCCTGGGCCATTTTATATTATATAGCTCATTTGTAAGTACTCCGGCTTACTTTAAAATAAAAAAAAAGTAACTTATGATTTGCCTATTGTTTGTTCATAAAGCTGTTTAAAATTGTACCGTATTTCTTCACATCTATTTCAGACTCAAAGGTGCAGTTTTATTCATTACCATTGTATTAATTGGGACAGGTTGGACATTTATCAAACATATACTCTCCGATAAAGATAAAAAGATATTTATGTTTGTTATTCCTTTACAGGTAAGTTACAAATATATGAAAAAAAAAACGATTAGTTAACGAACAAATTTTTACTTTAAGGTTCTAGCGAATGTTGCTGAAATTATTATTGAAGAATCTGAAGAAAGCGATGTCGAATACCGAACCTGGCACAACATTTTCATATTTGTTGATTTACTATGTTGTGGCGCAATTTTATTCCCCATTGTTTGGTCAATACGTCATTTGCATGAAGCTTCCGCCACGGACGGTAAAGCTGCCATTAATTTACGGAAATTAAAATTGTTTCGCCAGTTTTACATAATGATTGTTTGTTATATATATTTTACTCGTATTATTGTATATTTGCTTAAAATGACGGTGGCTTTTCAATATGCTTGGCTAGATGAAATGTTCCGAGAAATGGCCACATATGTTTTCTTTGTTTTAACGGGTTATAAATTCCGTCCCACTTCGTCACATCCATATTTTGCAGTAGACAATGAAGACGATGATGATGAGGTTGAAGTTTTAACCGAATCGGGCCTTACTAGTGGAATACATCGTACTAAGGCGCAAAATCGCAATGCAGTTTCAAAAACCGTTATTATCGAAGGAAATGACGAAGAGAAAGAGAATTTAATTTCCAAAAGGGAATCATCACATGAATACGATTAGAGGGTAAATAATAAAATAGACGAGAAAGAATGATTATTGGTTTTATGCATTCGTTATTTATAGTTTAGACTGAAACAAAACAAAAATATCAAAAAAAGAGTTTTCTTTTATAACACTAGACATAAAACTAATTGTACATTATTTTGATCTTTAGAAAACAAATAAAACATTCAAAACAATTTTTCAATAGAAATTTTTAAAAATCACAAATTTTTAATCCGAGCCAGTTTACAACGTCATCAACATTTATGTACATATATTATTATATATGGATATTTAGTAGGAACAATTTTGCGTAGCTTATCGTTTTCCAGGGGATAAAAGTTTTCCAATTACTGGTTGTCGCCCAGAATAATTAGTGACCAGTCATTGGACCTATAGATACTCTAAAAAAACTCTTCTCAAGTACATAATTTTGCATTGAAACAAAATTTGTTTTCTTTATACGATCTTTATTAAGAAATGACAATTAAGAATGATATATTCGGATATTCCTCCTTTTTTATACCCTTCACTAAAGCATAGGAATAGTAAGTATTTGTTATTATTTTTGTCTGTGTTAAATTTATTTTGTGGCTTTCGATTCGTTTCGCCATATGCAATACTTTAGCCATATAAAACTTATCTGGATTCAGGGCTAAAACTATCGTTAAAAAGAAAATGTGCGGAATAACATACATATATATACTTATTTTTCGTTATAATGAAGTCAGTAACTAGAAAACAAAACATTTATTAAAAACATAAATTTTTTACTCATGCTTACTTATCTTCTTGAATATATGAAAATTTAGGCATAAATTGTATAAAAAATATCATATAAGTTGTAACTGATCCAATGGCCTATTATTAAAGAAAGTAATAATTATTAATAATTAGCTCATATGATTATAAGAACTCCATACCCTGGTTAACATATAGCCATCCATACGACTAATGCCAATACCATTGATACAGATGCGCTGATGAAGGATTTGCAAAGAAAAATTTTGTAGCTTAAAAGACGTTAAGAAAAATGTTATTAACAAATTTAAACCATTAGTAATGATATATGAATTTCTGCTGTTAAATCGAAGTAAATGATGATGAAATAATTTAAAATTTAGTATAAAAATAAAGAAGCATATAATATATCTGGGACTTTAAAATGATGGAAACTTTCCTCTTCCCCTATTAGTTCTGGTTATAACAAAAGCGAGCATTCTTAAATCTGGTAGATCTTTAGACTGTTTTTGGCACTAGAAATAACAGATGGGTTATAGAATAGCTATAGCAAAATCGGAAGAGCTTTCACAAATGCCACCTAACTTTAATTCAAAGTTAAGGTACGGTGCCATTTAGGCAAATATTTACCCAAAAAACGTAACCACTTTCGGAGTCTACGTTTCTTACCTGCGTACTGACTACGCCAGTCTGATTATTAAGCTGACTTGAGATACTGTGTAAATTGAAAGTGATATATTTGACCTAAAAAAAAAATCAGTGAGTGAAATATTTATATGCGCCTTCTATTCTTCCATTCGCCTTTCTAAAACTCACCTCATCCATACAATTTTTAGACGTTATTAGAAATGCTGGAATTTGCAGAACTGCTGGTATCAACAAAAGAATTTCTGTAACTTACAAAAGCCCAAACATAAAATTGATAACTTCTGAAAGTTTCCAACAAAGAAACATACCCGTTCTGTTAAGTTCGCGATATATGGTATAATAACTAAAATATACATCCACTAACACACACACATAGACCATTAATAGCACCGCAACTATGGAAAATCCGAAAGCATTTTGAAAGTGTTCACACATTTCATATATCATCTGATAATGTTTTTGTCTTTCCAGCAATCGTGTGCGTACCAAATCACCAAATCCCTTAAATCCACAAACATAAACCTTAAAGTACGTATAGTCCACCAATGAACTCAAATCGTGCCGCAATTGTACCAACTCGGAACGTAAAACCTCAATATAGAAGATGAACTGCATGTTACGCATGTGCACGGCATAAACGAAGGGCGTGAAAACAGCATTAAACCATATCAAATGTTGCGTCATTGGTTGATATATGATAAACAAAATCGTTGCCAAGACTTCTAACAAGACGATTGAATAAAAAATTACCAAAAAACGGCAATTTTTCCACAAATTTTTGAATGTGATTATGTTGCATTTGTCGCCTGAATGCTTTTGTAAAGTATTATAAATTTGCCAAAATCGAAATATTTCTGAACGTGTTAAGATCGTTTCCAAATATGAGATTGTTACAGCAACATCGGCAAAGACCACTTTCAGTATATCATTGAAATAGCCAAAAGCATCGTTGGTGAAGAGAAACTCTTCTCCGCATACTATTCCTACCAAAATCGTAAGATTGAACGCCACTAGTAGCAAACAGGACCATAAAACAAGGCAACGTTCTGTGACAATATTGCGTTTGAATTTACTATTGAAAGACAGCCCACAGTAGCCAATTGCTTTGAAAAAGTTCATATGCATCCGCAAAATTTTCGATACGTTAACTTCCATAACAGAAAAGTTACTAACGGTATATTTTATTGATGACTTTAGTAATGGGGGGTTTTATTCACTGTGCATTAGACACACACTTACATATTTATACTATGGAATGCATCGAACTACAAGGCAATTAGTGTTTGGCTACAGTTCTGCAACAACATACAACAGTATGAGACAATTTTACTGAATTAGTTTTGTTTGGTGCAATCGTTAAAATAAAGATGATAATATTTAAAATATGGCAAGTCAAGAGACTAAAAACACCGTTACTGTTCTAAATTCCTTATCACCCCTTCCGGTATTCTTTTCATAAAAAATCATATTTCATTTAACAGACGTTATTAAACTCCCTATTAAATTGGCATTTATTACTTTGCAAATAAGCTGGTAAAATATCGGAGCACAGATGATGACGGGTTACCGAGGCCATATGTCGGCGATGTTGTTAATCCTTATTTTTATCCGTTTCTGTGACCGACTATACTCGACTTACGCCTTCACATAAAAAGTGGCAACGTAGTTAACGTTGGAAGAACCGCAACACTACAAAGTTATCTGGGGAGTAGAAGTCAAACACAAAACTGTCGAAAGAGAGTGACCGATCAGTTCACTGGCTGGACTTAAGAAATAATTTCCAACGAGGCTTGATGTTGTTGACTGACTCAGAGCTGCTTTGCGGGTATCCCTATTAAATTCTCTAGATTTCACATCTGATTCTATTCTATTTCTTGTGAAATCCAGTACCTGCGTCATACCATAAAAAAACTACTCTCAATAAAAACGTTTGTAGACCTAAAACTTAATAGTTAGTACCTTTTTCTTCTAAACGGATTAGTTTAATTTCATAATTTATTATGTCTTTATATATTGAAAATATATATAAAAAGAACGCCAGTAAAATATATGGAAGAACAGATTGTCAATAGTTGTAGTACAATAATATTAGGTCTGTTCTGGACGACTAACGAAACACTTAAGACTTTCGAAATAAATAACTAAATGGATTCAAAATTACCCGAAACAGGGCTGTATAAGGAACATTGTTAAATCATCATACCTGCGTACTTATGATTCCAGTTTGATTATGAGTATTGAATTGGCTAATAACACTGTGTAAGTTAAAAGTGATTAGTTTGATCTAAAAGTACGCAAAACTTAAATGTTCGAATAACTGGTTCAAACCCATCGAATAAAAACTCACCACATCCATGCAATTTTTTGAAGTTATTAAGAATGTGGGGATATGCAAACAGGCTGGTATTAACAAAATGATTTCTGTAAAGCATAATTTAGAGAAAACATTCAAAAACTTGTGACATCTAACAAATTCGCTAATATACCAATTTTATTCCAGTCCCGATAAAAGCTATAGTAAGCAAAATACACATCCACCAAAACTCGAATATAAATCATTGATAGCACCGCAACTATGGAAAACCCAAAGCCGTTTTGAAAGTATTCAAACATTTCATAGATCTTGAAATAATGTTTCTGTTTGAGTAGCAATTTTTTACGGAAAATTTCCTCAAATCCCTTGAAGCCACAACTGCTGGCCACAAAGCGCGTGTAGTCCACCATTAAGCTCAAATCCTGCTTCAATCTTACCAGCTCCAAACGCAATATCTCGACATAAAATATAAATTGCATATTGCGCATGTGCACACTGAACATAAATGGTATGAAAACACTCCAAAACAAAATAAAGTGTGTTGTTATTGTTGTGCACATGATAAACACAACAACAACTGTTGTCTCCAAAATAACAAACGTGTAAAAAACTCCCAGAAAACGTCTGTTCTCCCACCATTCATGAAGTGATCTCATTTTGTTGTCCTGACGGGATGCTCTTTGCAAGCCATCATAAATATTCCAGAAACTTTTTATGCACGAACGTTTAAAAACCGTTTCCAAAAGCGAAACCGTCACAGCAATATTGGCAAAAATGACCTTGAGCGTATCATTAAAATAGCCAAACTTATCAGTTGTGAACAGAAACTCATCACCATGGAAGAGCGCCGTAAATGCCATGGCGTTAAAGATCACAAGCAACAAGAGAGCCCACAATGTAAGACAGTGTTCTATTATCGCACTCTTTCGCAAGTCATGACTCAGAGATATTCCGCAATATCCCATAGTGCTGAATATTCGCAAATGCATCCGTAAAATATCCGGTATATAACGATTCATTGTTGCCAACTGACTATTGTTTCACCGCACTATTGTGACAATAAGTTGTTTCTTTTTTTCTGAAGCAACTAGTAATTTTAAATAATATCTTTAAGTGAATGGCAATAATAAGCGTAACAGTTTTAAAGTGTTTAATCGAAAATCAATAGTTAATTGCCAAAGTACATTCAAAATATAACCTTGTGGAGCCCTCACCAATATGTGTTGTTGTTGTACTTTATTAACAACTCTGAGAGATTAATTTTGAGGAAAAAGGAATTAATAGCAGAAATGTATTATTAATGGGATTTGGTCATGGATCACTTGAACATAAAATCAACGATTCTTCTTTTATAGCAAATTCAATTAAGATTAATGGGCTGTAGTTCGTAGTGTTTTTTTTTTTTGAAATTAAATAAGACATGATACTTATTTTTAGGTACAGGAGAAATTTAATTATCAAACACACAGCAGAGCATAACAGTTGTTTTCAAAGCCCGCTACACTTTAATCATCAGTACTCATGCGTATTTTTATTTATTACCACTTGGTAAGTGGCTTTTAGTTTCTATTTGTGTTAACTTTGTTATGAAAAAGTGTATGAGACCTGTATCAAACCGATAATAACACTTTTGTTAAGTTTTTTGTTCCACGTTTCGTAAGTGAACGTTTTTTATTAGAATTTTAACTACATTTAAACGGGGGTCTACGAAAACAGCTGTTCGTCTCTGCTATATAAGTTGAATATATAAAAAACTGATGTTGACTTTCTCTTTAATAATAACATGTTTTATTACTTTTTTTATTAAAAAAAAATATCAAAATTATGTAAACGGTAGTTTTTTAATAAAAATTTTTCAAGATGCCAAATAAATGCTCTAGAATATAAAAAAAAAAATTCAAAATAAAAATGTTATTTCGTTATGTCTTAAAAATGGAAATTTTTGAGGTGACATTTTTTGCTTGTGTTTGTTGTGAAAAAAACGTATTTTTCCGTGTTTTAATTTTTCCCACAAAAACATATTGAATTGAGATGATTACTTTCACTGCATATAAAATTGTTGTTTTCAACTTCCTAACTTGTCGTCGATTATTTCAAATTCAAGAGCCGATATTTTTTGAAATATATGCCGAACTTTTATCACAATCATCTGACTTCTCTGCCTGTAATACTGTCTATCACAGATTTATAAGAAACAAAATCTAGGGAACTTTTGATCATACAAAATTTCAAATTTTCATTTTCTTAATAAATATTTAATTCGCTTTATTTTATTGAAACAATATCTTACCTGTGAGCTTATTAGCAGATCGCTGTCATTGAATTGGGTTATTATGCTGTGCAAATTGAATGTAATTAGTTTAACCTGAAATAATTAAAATAAAATAAATTGACTAAAAGAAAGAATTATTTATATATATATATATATATATATATATATATATACATATATATATATATATATATATATATATATATACATATATATATATACATATATATATATATATATATATATATATATATATTTATATATATACACATATATATATATATATATATATATATATATATATATATATATTGAAATTATTATGTTTGAATTAAAATTTAAGTTTACAAGAAAATTAACATTTGAGCCGATGATTAGATCTAGTGGAAATTTCCCTGAAGTTACTGTAAAGATTTCAGAACAATGATACCATAGTTTGAAAAAAGTTTTCTTAAGCGCAGCCGCATTTTTTTTAATTTTTTTTTCTCAATAATTATATGTCTCGAGACAATGGAAGACAATTGGAAGAATGAAGGACTCATTATTAATGATTTATTAAAATTCATGTTCTCTCTGTACCTATTCCGTTTTCACAAACCATAACCTCCGAAATAACAGAGCACATAAGAAATTTAAAATTAGATGGTCTGATATAAAGTGGATGAGCACCTAAGATCCAGGGACTATCTTTCTAGGCTTAACCAGTAACGTAAAAGTGGTACTACGGAAACTGGTATGCAGGGCCTTCTAGAGAATGAAGCGATGTGTGTTAGGCAACCATGCTCGATTTGTATATCAGAAAAATTCGACACCAGCTTTTTTATATCGTCTAGACCAGATGAGAAAGTTCTTGAAGCAAAATAAAATCATTCGTTGAATAAAAAAATATAAATTTTCGTTAACTTCTATTTTCAAAATAATATTAATACTGAATACAGTGAATTAATTCAAAATCATTTCAGTTCAAATAAATTGAAATTCATTGCAATCCACTTTAACAAATTCATTTCAATAAGAAATGAATTGCAATTCATTCTACAAATTTATTTGAATTTAAAAAGAAATTGAAATTCATTTCTGCCTAATTCGTTTAAATTGATTCAAATTTCACCCAATTCTTTTTTTGTGGATAAAACAATTAATTCAAAATGATCTAAAATTTAGCGTTATTATGTCGACCATAAAACTGGGGAATTGCAATTCTGCATCATATTTAAATAATTTTTAAACAAAAAACGGAACTCACCACTTCCATGCAGTTTTTCGAAGTTATTAAAAATGCAGGCATTTCCAACAGGGAAGGTAATACCAGAAACATTTCTATAAAAGAAATCAATTTAAAAATAGTTGTCTTAAGATCACTACAACATACATATCGTCATATGAACTCATAAAAGCTGCAAGTCACATCGAAATAGTTTTATAGCAGCAGCTAAAACTAAAATTATTAACTAAAATTTTCCAATATTTTTTTAGTTGAAACCTTGCGATTGGATCATTTTTTTAACTACATTTTGTTACGGTCGATAAAAAAAAAGTCGATTTTGAATATTTTCGTAAACTAAAACTTTTTTGAAACCATATGACGACGTGCGCTATTTGTTACCAAATTTATTCCAGCTATTATAATATGAATAATAAGCAAAATAGGCATCCACCAAAATCCGCACGTAAATCATTAAAAGCACTGCAACAATCGAAAACCCAAATGAATTTTGGAAATGTTCAAACATTTCGAAAATCATTTGATACAGTTTTTGTTTGTCGGCCAATTTGCGGCGTAAAAAGTCCTCGAATGAACTGTGACTGCAGCTGTTAGCTGCGAATTTCGAATACTCAACTATTAAATTTAAATCGCTTTGCAACTTTACCAACTCCATGCGTATTAATTCTATGTAGAATATAAACTGCATGTTACGCATATACACCACATAGGCTAGCGACGAAAATACACTCCAGAATAGAATCAAATTTCGGCTTTTATACTCATACACAATAAATATAAACATGACGAGAAACTCGGATGCCACAGTGACGTAGAATATCACCAAAAACCTTTCATTTTGCCATGACTCTTTGAAATTGAAAAACTTTTTACTCGCCGGTGTTGAGTTCTCTTGCAAACTGTAATAAAGTTTCCAAAACTGTTTCAATGATTTTCTTTTCAAAATGGATTCCAAATAAGAACATGTGATGGCAATATCGGCAAATGCTATTTTCATAATGTCGTTAAAGTAGCCGAATGCATCGCCCTGATAAATGAATTTGTCTGAACTGAATATGGCAACAAAGGCGATTGTATTGAAGCACACAAGAAGTAAACAGGACCAGATAAATAGGAAACGTTCTTTGTTTTTGCTCGGCTCGCCGCGATTGCCAATCGTAAATGTGCAGTAACCAATTATTGTGAAAAGTTTCAAATGGCCTAAGAGTATGTTCGACCTATTTTGTGCCATGTTAACAACGTACTGTTGCCAATTTCTTATTTTTAATTGGTGTTCATGTTCACTTTTTGCTGTTAAAACAGTGGCGACGTTTTTATTTTTAGGAGTTCGGGAAGGGGCTCAGAAGGTTTTGTGGAAGATATTACAGCAGCAATAAAATTATTTTGACCAACAGGTTTTATATGATCAAAATGTTCGATTTGTATTATTTTCCTATTAAATTAACCAATTCTTAAGAATTTTTGTACCAACAGTGAAGTCGACAGACAATAAAATTTTATGGTTCACAGAAAAGGTGAAGAGTTCCATGCAAAGTTTTTACCCACGCATCAGTGAGCGGCTTTGGATGATTGAAATAACATTCAGACTTAATCAACATCATACAATATATTCCCTTGCGTTCACACAATCAGAAGGGTCCAGGCCCACTAATTCGCAGTTGATTTTAACACATAAAAACATTGAACATTTCTTTCACTGTATAATTCTAATCTCTCTTTACCGTAGTGTTGATTACTCGTCTGATATTAGATTTAAGATATTTTGGGAATCGGTTGACCCTACAGACCATCCTTGCAACTTCCGCAAAGCTATCGTAACGTGGTTTATTGTGACATTCCATGCTTTTGAGCTCTACGAGCTCGATAAAACACTATCCTGCAGAAGTATGGAGAACACTAACTGATCAGATATATAATTTCGAGAATTTTAGACGAAATCACTTTTTTCGAATTATTCCGTTCATCGATATTGATATGGCGGCGATCGCCATTATTTTTTAATGTCAAGAATTGAATGAAAATTCAAACCGTAGAGCCGCCTTTAAAAAAATGTTCTTATTGTAATTAAATTTCTTTTTATTTTTTAACAGTCTGAATGGGTTCCGATTCAGAGGAAATCTATGTTTGATAGAACTCTCTGGAACGTCACATTTTAGTTCGATTTAGCCGAGAGGCCTACATATGAAAGCACACATACACATACATACCAGCGTCTTAGGGTCTCAGAGCGTCGAGATGTTATGAGAACTCGATAAAACCAGTAACTTCCCGATTTCTAAGTTTTTTTTAGAGGGATATTAAATATACAACAGGCAATTCTGTTTTTTTTTTAAGCAGGCATTTAAAAGTTGCGTTGGTTAATTACAAAACAAAATTTTTTTTTTTTTTTGGTGAAAGCATTTCTATCGAGCAATTCCATCAAGTTTATGGTTAGAATTTGAAAAAAATTTATACTCTGCATGATTACACAACATTTTCCCCTGAAGTTTATATATTTCATAAAAATTCATGAGCGATATTTATCTTAAAAGTGTACCACGAAAAAGTGAACGGCGTTTTTATATCTAAACAAAAAAATCACTTTGGGTGTGTGTATGTGAATATTTATCTACAAGTGCGATTCATTTAGAATTAATTCTGAATTCTTTACATTTTAAACAATCGACATGGAGTGCCAAAACAAATTAGAAGAGATAACGGACGAAACTTTGTTGGAACTAAGAAGAAACTGGAGGATGAAAATGACTTGAAAGCTCAAAGCTCTCGAGATTAAGTGGATTTTTAATACACCCTTTGAAGAAATTCCGTATGGAGAGTTGAAAGATTGATGAGGTCTGCCAGCTAT
This sequence comes from Linnaemya vulpina, assembly GCA_963675445.1. Taxonomy (NCBI): domain Eukaryota; kingdom Metazoa; phylum Arthropoda; class Insecta; order Diptera; family Tachinidae; genus Linnaemya; species Linnaemya vulpina. Next base: position 22,960,217 of record OY776280.1, read on the forward strand.
GGAAGAAAAGCTATTGAAATTGAAATCAGCAACTTGCGCTAATACTTCCTTAAAGGAACGAAGCGTGTGTATTAGAATATCTTCAATTATTCGTTTTAAATTTGTTTTGTTGTTATTTAATTTCTAAAATTATGAGGAAAATCTGTACGAGCAACAATACTTGTTTAGTTAAACAACATATTCTTAAGTTTTAGCTAATTTTTTAATTTAATCAGAGCTGTTCCGATTAATTGCATGACACCGCATTCGGCATTAATTAGGTCTCTACAGTTTTGCTAATTTTGACAGATCACCTTTTGTTGGCTTGGATATGAAACACACACATAAAGTGAATGTTTAATCTGTGCAATATCAGCATAACTTAACATGGTCAATCACCTTAAGCGTGCTGCTCATTTTGTAATTGATCGTTTTCTCAACACTTTTGTCATGCACAACAAGTGAGCTTTTTAATTAAGCGAAAAACAGCAAACAGATACTTTAAATAAATGAAATGAAAACTTAGCAACAAGAAATGTTTTTTTAATAGCATCTAATTGTCGATATAAAACTTTAGAGCTGTCATTTCAGGGAACTTGAAATGCATTTTTAACAGTTTATGCATGACTTTTTTCTAATGTTGACATGATTTTTTATAGTAAAACACAATGTTTTCACTATGCATTGCACTGCCGCAAATAACTCAACTCACGACCGCTCCTGACTTGCTCCGAAGCATGTGGCAGGTAAATTAATCAAGTATGTATGTGAGTACATGAATATGTGTACGAGTATGGGTGTTCAGAAATAAATGCATACATACTTACATCCGAGTACGTATTTATTCTGATTAACATCTGTTTTTGTTACTCAATACGTAATTGTAAATTTCAATTAGAAATGTATTAACACTTGCACCCTACATTTGGCCTGTTACACTTATCATGCAGAATATATTTTTCAAGTGATTATATTAAGAAAGGATTTAGGTTAGTTGTTGATGCTGTTAATTGGTGTAGAGCTGGCGCAGAATCTTTGTGATTCATTTTAGCAGGCTATCGAAAATGGAATACATGATCTCATGTATACATAAGAGTGATTATTTTCACGACAACGCGCCACTGCTGCTTTTGTGGTTGTAGTAAAATTAATTAATTCCGATTTTGGTAAGCGACAATGAGCAGATGCAATGTTGCCATAAATAAATTAAATTATTTTAAACTTCAATATATATTGTTTTATTACACAGAAACAATAACAAACTATATTTCTAAGCAAATGAAATGATTTCCGATCATATTTTGTAGGCTTTAAAAATATTTTATTGGAATGACACTATATATTTCAGAATATTATATGGAAGCGGCTACACTGGCATGTGTAGAAAATTCTACTACAAACAGCAACTCATGGTTATTGATTTGTTGGTGTAGTTTTCAAAACAACTGTTGCTAGCGGCATCTGTAGTCCGCAGCCCGCTGTGGTGAATGTGTTTAATGCTTAACATCATTTTATAAAATTAACTGTTTAAAAACGGCTTAACTGACTTATGTACAGATATCTAATAGTATTTTCACACTTAAACTTAAAACCTGGTCTTAGCTTTAAAACCATAAAGATATGATTTTGTGTTCACACTGCAGACTTTATAAATTCAGATTTTATTGTCCCATAATTTCAGTCACAATAAATTGAATCTCTAATAGAAGAAGATGTATTTGCTGTTGTATTTTCCTCTACATTTTATTATGTATAGTGCGCTACAGCAGCTCTTTTTGTGTAAAGTAAAAAAATATGTTTCCATTGCAGTTTAATATAAGTTAAGTTGCACAGATCTTGTTCCCCTTTACAGAAAGAGTTTCCCCATGCCAAATCCCTCATCTACTTCCACTGTCTATAGTTAAGAATTCTTAGTTTTCTTACGAAATAGGGTACTTAAAATTCTCCACAAACCTTGCAAAATGAAACTATCGTACTGGCTCAAGTAGCGGTTGCAACAGTTCTGTTATTCACACTTGAACGGGAGACAATTGCAAATAAAAATATTTGCATTAGATACATTCAATAAAGCGGATAAAAACTAATAAATAAATTTTATAAATGAGAAATTCAAAAAGTTATTTTCACAAAAATAGAACGACAAAAGTCCAGTTAAATGCACTATTTTCAATTATATTGAAATTTTTTCAGTACATGGGCTTGTCAACGTTTAGTAATACGATAATTACAAATCGTTGCCAAGAAATATGGCACTTGAAATGGTGTTTCTTTAATCTTATTATTTTTTCAATAACGTATTTCTTTATTTATTATTACCATCGCGAATTATTCTATATTGGCGACAATTTCGGACATTTGTGTGATTTCATAAAAGTGACAACAGTCGGTATCGCCCATTTCATAACTTTGCTCGAAACTTTATGGACAAGGCAATCATCAACCGAATTTTTTCGCCTCTATTCTGCATTGCATCAACAGTGGGCCAAGCCTGACCAAACAAAACAAGAGTTTGAAATTTACAAGAGTTTCTTTTTGTTAATGCTGTTCTACATAATCGTACTCTTTGCTATTGAAATAAATTACATGTTTGCAATTCATCATAAACGCCAGTGGATAGCATTTTTCATCGCTTACATGCCCAGTGTAATGATCTGTCGCATTCGCATGATACAAATTTCCATGTATTTGTTCATGATCATGAAGGAAATACTACAGTTGAATGAGGAAATTCTGGAATTGGCCAGCACAACGAAGAGTGTGCAATTAAATTTCATGGAAGATCTGATTTACAAAGACCTTTCGGTGTTTATGAGAAAATATCACAACATTTATTCGATGATGGAATCGTTTAAGAAATCGACTACCACTTCGTTTTTAGTGATATTTATAATGTCGTATGTTAAGATATTATCAGACAGCTATTGGACATACTGGGTGATATACAACAAGGACGATATGTATGGTATGTCACAGTTGAAAGAAAATTATAGGAAGCAAAAAAAATTAATTATACATTCGGAAGTATTTTATTTAGAACGAAGTGAAATATAAAGTTCAGAATTAGGTGTTGGGATAGGACTTGACACATTCAATATTTTTTATGAATAATAACCTTTTTCGTGTTTAGGAATTTAGCATGACACGGCGAATATGTAGTTTTTTTTTTAATTAACAATAGAACTATACATTTTTGTAACAAAATTTCAACATCTGCAAATGTCGCGCATTAATCAAAACCATTATTTTATTTTGTTTTTGTTGTTTTTTATCCACAAAAATGCCCATATATTTGCGTTGACATACACGACATAAATAACATTCTTGACATTTCTAGCATTGACTTTGCAGACGATCTTAACATTGTAATTATGGGATAATTGTTGACCATAAAATATGTTTCATTTCAGAATATACTGAATATTCACTCGTCATACCAACAGCTTTAATTGTGTGCTTGACTCTGATCATTTCCAAAGATTGCATGAGTGCGGTAAGATTGAACTATGAATTTTATCATTAATAAAACAGTTTGTTATTTTAACATTTTAGGCTAAATTAATACCACAATCTTTGCATAGCATACGACATCGTTTAGAAAATCTTCAGCTGTCGTATAAGGTAAAGCAAATGAGTTACATTTGCAGCAAATTATTTAATAGTCGTGCTTATTTGTGTAATCAAGTGTTATACAGGCGACAACTTGCCTACGAGTGTTTATATAGTCCCTTAAATCCTCTTTTGTTATTTAAATATATTTAACTTTGAATTTTTAATCCTTTCAGATACAAAACTTTTCATTACAATTACAACATCAGCAAATAGTTTTTGATGCTCTCGGCTGTTTCGTAGTCGACTGTTATATTGTTAGTGGCGTAAGTTGCTGCTGTTTTGCATATTTTCACTTAAATCAATATTCGCTAATCGTATTTATACAATATTTTCCCTTCTTTTATATTCCACTAGGTTTTGCATTCAATTTCCACGTACATGATATTCTACATTGAATTTATGCCAAAATTTAAAAACTTGTAATTGTAGTTTCGAATTGAAAATAATACTATTTGTAATATTTATTTAAAAATAATTATTCCACGTTTAAGCATTAATGCTGGCCAAGAATGGTTGGCCGTTATATATAAAATTATTCTTAATCTCCTTTCCCACAATATTAAGAATAACTTTTCACGAATCGGAGATGTTGGATATATAAAAGATACTCAATTCAAAAGCATTTCGAACGAAATATAATGATTTATATGATAAAAACAAAGCCAAGTAAAAAAAATCAAAGACAATAACAAAATAAACCCAAAAGCTTTGCCTTTTTTGTATTTGTTTTTGTCTTTGTTTATAACTTTGTTTTGCTCACAAAGTTGTGGATAGAAAATGTTTAAAATTTGTTATATTGAAAGAGGTAACCCTTTCGCATTTCTCTTTCTTATTTTTCTTTTATAAATATGTTATAAGCTGCCTCATTTTTGAAACTACTGAGAAAGTAGAAGATAAGCACCAAAACTCAGCCTTCTTGAAATAAATAAAAACATATCTTTTTTTTATTATTTTTTTTTTTCAATATATTTGGGGTAAAAAACAGGGTATGACAGTTGTTCTCAGAGATTGAGGCATCAAATTTGGCACGTTGGTATATAAAATAATGGAGAGAATTCATCAAATACAACAACAATATAAGCAAACACAAAAAAATCACTTGCAGACAACATAAAAAATGTGTTTGAAAAAAATCTTTGCTTTTAGCTTCAATAGGTTTTTGGATACATTTTTTAATTTTCTTATCAAGTTTTTAATATTATCAAATTCCTAAAACGTTTATAAATAAATAGAAATAATATATATTATATTACTTTAAATTTATTTGCATTAAAAACGCAATAAAATGAACTGAAATCTGATATATTTTAGTCTTTCTTGATTGTATTTGTTTTATTGACTGCACGCTTTGAAATAGCAACAAAACATTAGGAACTGAAGTAGAAAATTCAACAGACATCCGCCCAAATAGGAAGTAAAATTACGCTGCATCAGCTTAGTATTCCTAACATATACGCCTATAGTCTGACAAACGCACCGTTTTCAAAACGTCAACCGCATTGGAAACGTTAAACGTATTTAATTATGTTCTGCAAAATACGCGATTTGTTTTGGTTTTTTTTTTCGAAAATGTGTGTTTCATCACAGCGAAATATAAACAAACACAATCTTCTAACTAAAATGCCTTTCACGTTCCTGTTTGCTAAATTAATTGTCTTTGAAATTTTAATTCATAACAAAACAGTAGAGATAGACAATTAAAAAATTTAAAGTGAATTTTTAAATGGCAAACTTTTTATTGAAATCTTGAAGTGTCACCCGATGCCACTTTCATTTTAGCGCGATGGTGTCTGAATATTTATATGTATATAATTAACGCTCTGCCCCAAAGTCTTTCCAAGTGTTTGGAGTTAAGCCATATCAGTACAATCCTGTTTTACAAGATCAGTAAGCAAATCACCAACTTTTTCGTGGTTTTCTTAAGATCTGCTAGAACCATCTGCTATACAAATTTATGTATTTAGTCGTACATAAAAGTGCCCCAAATATCGGAGCTGTTCATATATTATTTTCCTTCTCATGTGCTTTAACACTTTCTAATCTTATAATGATAATATTTTTAATGCCTTTTTTATAATTTAAATGTATAAGAAATAAACTAATTTGTTTATTCTACTCAAACACGTTAAGTGATATATTGAAAAGGTCAAATAATGGGCACGAAAGCCACCTAAATTAGATTGTAAGATATAAAACGAATAGTACACAGAAAATAATAATAAAAATTTAAATAAAACTTAAAAGAATGTTTATTATAAATTTGTTATGGAATTTATAAGCACATTTTAAGCACATAATAGAGACTGGCTGTTTGCTTCCTACATGGATATTTCAACTGAGAAACAGATATTATAACGAACTGTTAATCCCCTAAATATATATTCAACTTAGTTTTGTTCGAAATACTTTTACAGACTTATGAAACAAATTAAAATAAAAATCATCATTATTGATTTGGTGGTGTCGGTTTTAAAATGCACTTCAGTAGCTGACTACAGAGCGACTTTCCAGTCGTTGTAATCGGTAGCCTGCTGCGGTGAATATTTTTAAAGCATTAAACGCAATAACGACAGCAGACTACAGACTACAACTTGTCAAACATAGAATACATGTGCATATAAACGTATGATTATTTTTACTACTACAGACAACATGGCTACGGTTGTGTCCAAGCTAATGAAATGATTTTTTGTCATATATTGCGGACTTTAAGTATATTTTATTGGAATAACACTATATAAGAGTATTACATATATGAAAGCGGCTACACTGTCGCATGAAGAAAATGCTACTACAAACAACAACACATGGTTATTGATTTTGTGGTGTCGTTCTAAAAATAATTAAGTAGCTGACTACGAGGCTACGATTGCAGCCAACGGCTTCTGTAGTCAGTGTTCCTCTAGACTGCTGTCGTTATAGTGTTTAATGCTTAATGCGTATGGCATTAAGAAAACATGAAAAAGTCGTAAAATCCATTCATTTCTTTTATTTAAAAATATAGTTAATAAAATAATATATTTACAATTTCCTATTTATTGCATTTGCGTTTATTGTTCTGGCTCCATTGGATCCGGTCATTGTCGCTCACAAAATAGAATTTAGTTTCGTTTGAATACAACCACAAAAGCAGCATGGTCAACAACCAGTAGACGTATTGCCGCTGTTGTCGCATTCTATTTGGCAGGTTGTATTCGGTAGCCTGCTGTGGTGAATGTGTCTAATGAAACCGGATTCATTGAAGAGATTAGTGATCGAATGGACTATGTAACTCGTACCCGCGGCTGACATATGCCGGAATCAATATTTAAACACTTAAATGCCATGAAATTATTTCTCAAGTTCTCTTGAGAATCCATTAACTTGGGAAATAAATCGACAAAACCAGTCTTAGACATGGTACCAATAGCGAAACTGACTTATTCACCAATATTTTAACTTTAATTATGTTTATGTAGCAGCATTTGCTTTTATATTTGTAGGGTAAATTAATGAAGACCCACAACATAAAAGTCTAGACATTATGACGCTTTTCTTTTGCACTTTATAAATAAAGAAACACGCACATAATTTTTTTCTTATATTTATTGATTTTTTAAACAAACTAATACTTACAGTCGTCTCTGGATAGTTTGAAACTCGTCTAATTTAATCTATCCACTACAGCCGAAGCAATTAGAAAGCCTTGATAATTTGCAGAAACATGTTTTTCCGATATTTATAAATGCGAATTTTTGTTTCTTTGAACTCTATCATTTGAAAGGTTATATTTTTTTCCATATTATTAAACAAAACACGTGGAAAACAAAAAACAATATCGGTCTCTTCATATTGCAGAGAGTCGACTGTATCAAATTTAAAATGCTGATATGAAAACAGAAATGAATTAAATGATGATTAAAAATTTCAATTAATTGACCGCATAAAATAGCGGGTTAACGCCATATTAATGATGAATTATTAATTTAAAAAATTGAGACAATTTGTGTATTTGTATTAGTTTACATACATGCACATATACAAATACTGGTGTCTGTCTATGCACACAATTCTACATAAGCCACACATATTGGGGTTGTTTTATATTAAGAAGAAGTTGTTTTTAATGAACTCTTGCAGCCTTTTTAAACCATAACAATAATATAATTATCAAAAACAAATTTATTTTCAATGAAGAATTATAATAATAATTTATATTTTTTTGCGTAGCATATACAAGGAATAGAAACATGAAAAGCAATCCAACAAAAAAAAGCTTCTTGAAACACGAGATTATCTTCAAAAAGTTGTTAACCCGCCTTGAAAATCACGTGCTTTTAACAATTTCCTAAAATGATAAACATTTAAGAGTTAAACGGACATTTTAACAAAGTCCATGATCAGGATCAGTATACATTATTAAGGCCGCCATACAGGTCGATATTTCGCTAGAAGACTTTCGAAGGTCTGTGACTTTTAACACAAATAACATAATATGTTGTAAATTACATTAACATTGTAAATATATATGACCTAAACTTTAAAAATGTATCTACAGTTTTTACAATATTCATTTCTTGATTTTATGCGAATCGGAGAAGGTTTATTAATATCAACCCTAAAATGTAAAATATCCAATAATAAATTGATGCCAAGATCGCTAAGAGGTTGGTAAACACAAACACGTTTTATTTATATCACACGGAGAAAATCAGAGAATTGTATATTTACCGACTGCTTGGTAATCAGTTTCAAAAAAATATATGTTTGAGTTTAGTGCCCTCTTATGCCGATAACAACAGGTAAATGAAAAAATTCCAACTTTTTTATTGAATAAATTGTTATCTCCTACAAATATCTATAATTCATCACAATTATTGAAGTGTTTTTTCTAGTTTTTGTTGGTGTATTAAACAAAGCGATCGACCGTATGCAAAATAATGCGGCAGGTAGCGGTCGATCTTAACAGGACTAAAAATATTTTTTATTTGTTTTTGTATTCTTTTCTTCTCAATCTTATATAAGAGAATTTAAATGTTTACCAAGTGATTTGTGCGTGATATACAATCACGGATGAGTGCGTGAGCGTAATTTATATACAATTTAAATGCGTACATGAAGTAGCTTCCTCAACCCGCCTTAAAAATATATTAAGGCCTTGTCAAATATGTATATATGACAAATGTTTAGTGCATTTTTGTTTCGTAATTTAAAAACTAACATACAAAATTTGTCAACGCATAATGAGGCCGTAAGATCTTTTTGCATGTATAATTTCCATAGATATTTTCCAAACGAATAACAAGTTTTTTAATGTTGTACATCGCATTTGATCAACTAGAAACAACTTGAAGTTTTCTTTTCAATATCTAACGAATGTAAAAGTTTCATGTGATTCATCTACTCTTTCACATCAAAAATTACGCACAGAGAATTTTCGTAATAATTTATTGACTCCTATCTTTTATATCAACAAAATAGTTGATTTGAAAACATTTAATTCTTGACGAATTCGCCGTTTTGAATATTAAGTCAACAAATCATATTTTTAAGCATGCGTGAGTAAAAGAACTTACACTTAACTTTATATGAAATTGAGGGCCAAAATATTATCACTTCGGTAGCGTTCACTATCGTGAGCTGGGATATACTATTTGTCAACTCGACAAACAATAACAAATATTTGCAAAAAACTCAAAATAAATTCATATACTTAGACATGATAAGTTGACTTATTCTCACATGAATATCAGAAAGCAAATACAGCTAATGGCACACTAACCCATCTTATCTTAGTTATACACATTTAGCCGTAAGAATTTCATATTCAAGTAATTTATTTATAACAACAAAGTAATCACATGTTATCTGGGTCGTACTGTTAGATAAACTCTGAAATGTTTTTTTTTTAAATGGCAGACTAAAGCAGAGAAAAATAATTTATACATTTTATGTGTTATTAGAAAAGGTGTTCGTGGGGAAAATATATTCAAAACATTTTAGTTTTCATTTTAGTTTTTAGAAATTCAAATATAATCGATATGACAAGGTCTTTCCCCTTGCAGGGCAGCTAATTCATATTGCAGAACGTTTCTTAAAAATAAAATGAAAAATACTTGGAATTTTATAACGCGTTAAATAAGTCCTTGTGGCCGACAATAGTTTCAAAATGCAAACCATTTTAATTGGAACATGAAAGCAATAGTTGAATAAATATTATAATCCCTTTATTTACTTTTTAAGTCTATATATCTAAGAGCAATAATTTTATATGAAACTCCCCCTCTACATATTTGGCTAAAACTATTAAAATCCGCATACGAATTTAAAACACAGAACAATTGCCAAACACTCGTATATCTAATTGAGTTGTCTCGCAAATGCAAGAGTATTTATTTATATTAACTAAAATCAACTCAGAAGTTTCCATGTACAGTAAAGATGAATTTATATTGAGTCTTCGTATTATTATAATCTAATATTCCATGAAGTGGACTCAACATTGCAAAATAATTAGATAACAGAACCCAGCTTTAAAAGAAAATTAAACTTGGCAATTTTTTTTCAGAGGCAGCCAAACTAATTTTATTTAAAATATTTCTGCCCTGGGACGCTTTTATAATAAGAAGAGGCTCATGAGACGAATTATTGGATTGCAAGTGTTTGCAATCTCTATCAGGGTTGCAAAATAAGACCATTAAAACTGCACCAAAGAGCTCATAAAATAGTACTTTTACCACGTCAATTGTACCAAAGAACTGTTGATACACTTTTTGGATTTCTCTCTTATTCTAAACACAAAATTTTTTTAATTCGTCAGATTCCATTTTTTTAATAACAGAGGCCCAATTCAAAGCATATTTTATGTGATTTATAAGAGAGTAATAAAACAAATTTTGCTACAAATATCTATTTTGTGATTATTTATGAATCAAATTTTTTTTATTTAGGATATAAAAATTTAAACTAAATTTTTTTTATTTATGACAATATTTTTTAATGAAATTATGAAACATTTTTCTTGGAATTGTGATAAAAGAAATTACAAAAAGCAAAGTGAAGTTATTTGTAGTTGTTTGTAGCAGGTAAATACAGAAAATCGAAATCAAAAAGAAATAAAAGCAAAGATGAATTGACGCGGTAAATGAATTAAAACGATAATCTGGGAATTCCATTAGACAGAGTTCTTAAATTGCACCAAGTGAGTAACTGATGTGGCATTGCACTTTTGAGCCTGAAAGTGTACCAAAAAAAGTACAATTGTACCAATAAGCCTGATCTCTATATCGAAATATTCACAGTTCGTGCAGACCCTTAGTAATGATTTCTTTGGCATGAGCCAATAGACTGGCAAATAAAGCACTTTGGACTTGCTGCCAAGCAGCAAGCAAACGTTTGATGGACTATCCGAATGAAATTGTGGAAACATTCATGATTCTCTTCATTTTATTTGTCACTGTATGTTCTGAATCTTTGTTAGCATTTTATTTTAGCTGAGTACGATTTTCAAATAAATGCATCGTATTGTGCAAGTATGTGTTGTAGTCAACAGTTTAATGACAATAACGTTGTACATGTTGGTTTGCATCGAATTTTCTATTTGATTTGAGAACACTTTTTTCATGTGTTGCTTAAAACAAATTAAAAAAATGTTTTTGTTTAAAGCTGTTACCTACCACCAGCACATTCAGTTAAAACACAATAATTCGGCTTATTCGTACTTATCATAGAACACAAAAATACGAACACAAATCTATAGAAACAGAAAATAAACCGAAGTAACTTTGCAGGCTAGAATTTTTTAACCAATTAGTTTAAGAACTGCTGTTGAGCGTTTCGGAGCATTTTGAAATATTAAACGTCGAAATAATTTATTAATAAAAACAAATTAAATAAATAAATAAATTAGAGCTGTAGAAATATATATTTTTGTTTAAATAATAAACTTATCATTTGCTTGGCAGCCGGATAAAATTTTATTTGCATTTACAGTGATAAAAATTGCAAAGAGTGCCTTAATAATATTTAATAATACAGAGAAACAGAACGAGAAAAAAAAATACATCCAGTGATAAGAATAAACTCTAACGCCTTTATCACATTTATGTCAACTTACCCATTCTAACTTTTAATTGTTTAGTGCTTAACGAAAACCTTAACTTGCATCATCTTTATTAATAACAGAAACATCAGAAATGAGCGCTAAAAATATTCCTCGTCGCCAGGCAATACCCATACTCTACACACGCGGCACTCACTATGACGTGGGATTCGATATGGTGAGTTATTTCTTACTTTAAGAAGGACAAGTGAAGCAAACTACTCGATGTGTTTGGTTTGTTGGAAAATTCAAATAATCAATATAACAGAAAATTAGTTTGACAAGAGTGACATTAAATATGTTATTTTATAGAAGGTGAAGTATTTGTATGTAGAATATTGTAGGGTGTTATGGTCATTTGAAATAATATATCCAGCAAACACTTAGAAAACGGAGAAGGAAATGAAGTTCTCAAAAATTATATTAAAAATTGAACTGCATTCAAGACTTGAATTTCCATTTTACACGTTTTTAGTTTTAGTTATTTCTGACATTAAAATTGAATTTTCTTCTTAAGTTTATTTTGAAATCTGTGGTAAAATTTTATGACAAATATTTTTGCAAAATATACTAACTTGTACATGTATCCCTGTTTTAAAGGTAATTTTTGATTTAAAAAAAAATTGCAAAGCAAACCCATTTCCAGAGGAATCAGAGATTGCGTGTGAATTTATTATAAACAAACTAATTGCTCGTGATTTAAACTAAAACAAGTGGTAAATACATTCAGCAAGTGAATTTTATTAGAAAATTATATGCTTCAATGTATTGGTAATATTTTGGTTGCGGCAACACCTGCACTGCAAGTGTTTAAACAGAATTGCATGTGCAATTTGCCATTAAAATTTGCCTTAAAACTAAAGCTTCAAGGTTCATGTAGCGTCACTGTTGTATCCTCAATACTGAGAGCACTGTATAGTTACCTCATCACAAAAGTGACACCGAGTAATGTTGATATTTTCTTTAACCCTGGATGGTTACTAGTCGTCGAAACGACATAGCTCACCTACTCTTTATCATATAACTCTCTTATGTTTGCTCAAAATTCGTATCTAATTAACCAAAATTAACCAAAAGCATTTAACATATAATTTCCTGGAGAAGCTAGTTGATGATTAGCGAAATATCGAATATAAAATATTAATATAAAAAACCTCCTTTAACAAATTAAATTGTTAAATTGTTAAAAGAAAAAAGACACAAGAATTAAAAATATTTTAGTTAATTTTTAACTTTAAAAATAGTTCTACCGGAATAATTTTTAAAGTTAAAAATTAACAAAAATATTTTTATTCGTCGATTCAACGAAGAGCAATCTTAATGCACAAACATTAAGAGTAACCATGCAGGGTTAAAGAAGCCACTTTCACTACATAAAAATATATATAAAATTTTTTGAGAATTAAAAATAGTTTACAAAGCCAGTATGTGTATTAATATGGCAGCTATAAAAGTAGAATATAGAACAAGATAAATTTATTGCCAAGAATGCGTAACTGGCAACACTTATTATAAAGATTATAATTAATTTTTGTTCGAAACTATAGGATATTGTTTAAAAAAATTATTCTACTTTATATCTTTTCGCGTACCTCTTCACAAATATCGATACAAGGCAACGTTTGTATAAACGTTTATTTTAACAAGAGAGAGTTTTGGTAGTTCGTTTCCTGCTTCTGCAGATAAGACAAAATTGTTTACAATTATTTAAATATATATTTTGATTTCAGATTAAAGTTAGTGGTCTTTTATTAATTCGTCAAATATTTCTAATATCTAACATCTTTAGTTTCGGTTTATAAAAGGAAAATACATGATTTTCAATTTTAAATCACAAATAATTCAAATTGAAATTGAAGTAAGGAACTAAGTTACTGGCATCATTATTATAAAGGCCCTTTTGGTCTTTTAAGGGTTCTTAAAAAAGTTGCCAGTGTAATTCAACTTGTTTTTCTCGTTCATCTATAAATAATAATATAAGGAGTCGTTGATCTGAAGAGAATATTTAGTTCCATTACTTTGTTTAGTTTCTATTTCAATTAAAATCCGTTGCTTTGACTATATCCGTTAATCATATTCCGCGATGTGTTGTCATGTTTGAAAAAAAAAATCCCTTTTCTTTACTATTTTGAATGAAGTTATCAAACACAAGTAGTAAAAATAATTACTTTAGAATTAATTAAAATAATATTGCACAACACGATGTACTTAAAATGTTTACAAAACAATCACTCGTGCTGATTGCTTTTGTTTAAATTTTAAGACAGGTACAAATTTCTCAGAATGTTGTTTTTAGTTTAATATTTTCTCTAAACGGTCGTTAATTACACGTTCGTTTTGGTAAAAGGGTTTATTAGAGGCCTTTGAAAGAATCTCATATATTTCCTAGAGATGCTGGTAAAATAACAATAAAAATGTCTGCGGCTTTCTTGTAAGTCAACCTCTGCCGATTTAAGACTTTCTATAAAAAAAGATTTTGAATACAAACAATAACTTTCGCGCAAACATTTCTAAAGAGTGAATGAACATAAATGTTTTTGAAAAGCAAACAAAATAGAGCAGAAGACAGATTTCTAATTATTCTATGGATTTTTTTTTATATTTTTTAAAAATTTTGAAAGGCACTTTTCTTTTGTTAATTAAAAAAAAAAAAAAAAAAAAACTATAATAATAAAATAAAGCTAAGAAATTTATTTACAACCCTTCAAAAATAACAATCTTAAGCGTCCAAATGTGAAATCCACTTCAATTCTTTTTGTGCTCGCGCACTAAGTGTTCGAATTGAGCCTGGCTTTTAAACAGTTTTCATGCAAATTTTTACAAAAACTAGACAACATTTCAAATTGACTATCAAACTGATAAGATTATTAAAAATGCGAACAAATAAGAACTTGATACATTTATTAAACAGTCATAAAGCGATATCAACACCTGTTAACCTGACAACTTATTTTGCCAACGTTTCATATTAAAATGTGATCAAATTTTATGTTAATGGACTGATAGCAATTAAATAATTGGCATAAAATTTTGATTACAAGGAAGTAGAGTGCTTTTATATAATCGATTATTAATTTGAATGTTATTAATCTTGTCGATGCATTACAAATTATAGTTTAAACAAATTTTATTAAATAAAGTTTTAGGAAAATTTAAATTTATAATTTTTAAGGGCGTACAGACAACAGATGCTATGACGCTATAAATACTTTTTGATAACATAAATTAAACAATAAAAAATAGTGTTTATAAATTATGCAAATTGCCATTATAATTATAGCTTTTTTCTATCGACATTAAGATGAAGCCAAAGGTCATGCATAAATATTTACCTTTAAGCATGAAGAGCTGCTGGGAGGGCAGCTTTTTTCTCTGAAATATTACGCTGCAAGAAGTTGAATGATTTTTTTGGTATTAAATAGTTACCTTTAGCTTGTGTTTTTTTTTAAATTAAATTGAATGTGTAGTAAGTAAAATCATATTTTTAAATACAGTGTGGCCCAAAATGACCAAAGAGGCTTAAGTTCTTTATACATTTTTATTTAAGAGATAATTATTAATCATTTGTTAATACAGCATATTGACTGGGAATATTTTTAGTTTCATTATGAAAAGTTATATTTCCAAAGTAATGGAAATTGTTTTCCATATTCGTGCTCGTTCCAAAACATCTTCTATAATCTTTAACAGGTTTAAGTATTCTCGGCTTATTAATTTAGATTTTTCCCTCTATTAAATTCCATTAAAATTGATAGGCTTTAGTTCCTAACATGTTGTACTTCAGAAAGACATGTTAAATATATCAAGAAAAAAATCAACATAGCAGGGCAGAACAGATGTTTTCGAAAGCCGCTACACTTGCACCATTCGAGCTCAGGTGTATTTCTGCTTATCACCACTTATAAGGTGGCGTATTTGAGTGTGGTAAAAATTTTTATGTACACAAAATTTTACTTTGAAATAGTATACGTATCCAGCCGATTTTGGTATTTGTTTTCAGAAATAAATAACTAACGAAACAAGCAACTTCCATATGTATTGAATAGTTTTCAAACATTTACCTCGTATATGTACACATCGCAAGCATTTGTTAAAATAGAACTAAAAGCTTATTTCTATTAATTATTTATAAATTATTTTCCAGCAGTTGGTCTATTATGGATATTTTATATGCGTGCGATTTCAGAATAAGTTAATATGTGCATGGAATGCGAAAGTAAGCAAATAAACTAAATCTAACTACAACGGAATTTATTTAATTTAATCATTCTTACAACATTTTAATTAAATTATTGTTTAATACATTAAGCAACATTGTTAAAATTGTGTTTAATGTACAAAACAAATCTCTTTAAATAAAGTTTGTCGAGATTTGTTAACTGATATATAACGAAGGCAATCGAAACATAAAGAAAGAATACTTTTACCAACCTGAAAAATAAAAATAATATATTTACGATTTGAAGTTGATTTGACTCGTGGACATAAACAATACTTTTCTCTTTATTAGTTGAGTAAGTTAAATTTTGTGTATGTAAGCAGGAAGATAATTTTGTCAATAAAGTGATTATTGGCTTAATTAAGAACATATCTGAACAACTTTTCATTCAACGAACATGAGTTTATATTTTTATAAAATAAAAACAACAGAACAACTTTATTTATTAATCTAAAGGCGTTTTCTTTTCTAAAAAATGTATAAAATTTTTTCACATCTTTTCTAATTTGTGGCATTTTGAAGGAATTTTAAATTCAAATTACTTTTCCTAAAGAATGTTGAATTGATTTCGAATAAATTCTTTATTCTCAAGTGGCAGAATGTGTTGATTTTCTATTAAACAGTGTACAAAATATTGCACTCTTTTCTAGAAAAGAAATCAACATAAGAATGCTGAACCCCAAATGCACTAATTTATAAATGAATTTTTATTTGAAAACCTATTTTTTTTTTTTTGTTCGGATTTTTTATTTAAAGTGGAATATTTATGACATTTTTAATAATCATGATGCCAGCAGAAGAGATCAGTAATACTAAATTGTAATTCGTGCGATCACAGTCGAAGATCAAAATTATAGCCTATAATAATTGTTAGAAATCTCTTAATATTTGTACTTCACTTCTATCTGTTGTAGATTTGTTTCATAATGTTTTGTTCTGACTTCTCAAATTATTGGGTTCCATTTTTCTAAGAATTATTTCGTTTTCAATGTTAATCATCCTATAAAACTACATGTGTAACTATTGTCTTCAAAAATAATTGCACATGATAAAGATACTCTAATTTAAATTACAAACATTCAAAATATTAATCACTAATGACAATATCATTACGTTTATTAGATACTAAAATCAAATATCTATCATTATATATTATCAGCTGTACATTGCACTCTTTTTCAAAATGTAATCAAATTAAAAATCAAACATACAATAGAACTTTACCATTCTCTCGTGCACTAATTTGAACGTATCGATTTGCTTTATAGAGAAGCCAATTCAATACGAAACAATTTTTGTAATTATTTTCACAAATTAATAAATTACACAAGAAACGTTTACAGCAATCAACAACTGCTGAATGTAAACAAACTTAAATAACCGTGTTTTAACGTAAAAAATAATGATCATGAACTTCAAAAGTGTGTTAAAATTGTGTAGATAAAAATGTATACATAAATTACAAGATACAATAAGTCTGTTCGAGTACTTTTGCAATAAAATGCAGTAACTGATTAAATATTGAATACCATCAGGAAATTATTGATGAAAACAATTAAATGAATTAAATGAAATTGGAGCCAAGAAGTTTTAAATTAAAGAAATTAGCAAGCTTAGTGAAATGGAGCCGAAGAAGAGAAAATTGGACGTAAATTGCTCGCCAGTAACATATCGGAAGAATGACAGGGTAAACTTTATTTGCTAGTGCGTTCTTAAGAATTAATTTTATATTAAGTTGTGCCCGCATTGGTGGTTATTTCTGGTGAGGCATTTTTTCTTTACTTCCGAAATTTCAATTAGTTTGCTTTTTCCGACTTATCAGGAAGCGATTGCAAACAATTGTTATTTTACTTGCACAAAGTTGGATTTCATTTGAAGTTCTCTCAAGTATTATAGTTTTATTTATAAAAAAATTTTTTATTTATAAAAATATATTTGAATTGAAACACATTAATAGAATAATTATATAAAAAAGATTATTGATTTATTTAAATTACTAATAATTATTTGTATAACAAATACTTTGGCAAATGACATGGAATATATATTGCCTCCCTAAGCTTTTAGAGAACTTCTAACTCCATAAAAATAATAAATGACTCTTTTAAAAAATTGGCTGAATATGGTGTTGAATTTATCTGACCTGCAGGGTGGTATTATTTGTTACCGGCTTGCCGCAAGGCATCCCCCTAGTCGCTGAATATTGTCGACACCGTTATGTACTGAAAGGACCTCCTCCTTCGTCAGTAGCTGTAGCAAAAATAAATCAGCTGCGAAGTAGAAAGTAAAAAGAGCTACAACAAAATTTTATATCTTGTAATCTGTATTCATCTGTCCTCTTAAACTATCCCCTTCTTTCTAGTTCTGGCACAAAGCACTGCATATGTAGGGGTCTTCCCCTGAGTGCTACACCAAGACAAAAAAAAAATATATATATAATAATCATATTTAATCAACATCAAAAATATGACGTCTGAAGTTTAAGTTTATGAATATCTCAAATTAGTAACTCTATACTTTTTGACATCGGGTGTGATAACCTAAAATATTTTAAATATTATTTGTCAATAATAATAATTACCACTTAATTATTAATTTTAACCGCAAATGCTATAGAATAACTCATATTGAATATCGTATTTGCTTCAGCATTTCTTTATAATTGGTTGATAATGATTTTAAAATTTCATATTTCACACATTGTAGTCTTATTTTTTTTTTTTTTTTTAATTTGCTTTTGCATGTAAATAAGTAATAAGAAATAGAGATATATTTCAATCCATATAATTAAGAGGTGCCAAAAAAAAGAACTTCTTCCATTGACAACTCATTGCATTTTGCATCCATATTTGCACTACTTCCGGATCGTAAATTAAGGTTAAAAATTTATTAAAAATTTCATCAAAATCATGCATTTATTGTTTTCTGTTTGTTTACTTTGAAAATCATGTGGCTTCATTTTGCTGATTATGTGTACGGGAATGAAATTCGGCAAGAACTAGTTCAAAATTTTAAAAATTTTTGAGTTAATGAACGCAGCTAATACGCACGTACCACGTAGTATATGGACAAAAATACATCTGTATGATTACGTACGCGTATCTACACGCCAAAGCAAACTTAAAAAAAAAAAACAAAAAATGTGTAGAACCAGTAACAGAAATATGAAGCATAAAAGATATTCAGTATGAGTAATTCCAAAGCACTCGCTGTCAAAATTGAAAATTATATATAATAATTATATATAATAATAATTATTGACAAGTTTTATCGAGAACACTTTAGATTAGCACAATATGAGATATTCGTTCTTAATACAAGATTCACACTTAAAATTATTGTTTGTTTCCCACAATTTAAAAAAAAAAAAAATATGTATAAAATTTCAAACCAGATTTTTATTAAAAGTATCTATTCTCTAGAGCGGTATACTATTTATATATATATATATATATATATATATATATATATATATATATAAATTATTCTGAATGAGAGTTTTAACAATATTAACGTCAAGTCATAAGAATTTTTGATATTGAATTTATCTCTAAAATTTTTATTTAAATATTTATAATTTTACAAAACTTTTTTTGAGAAATTTTTCTTATACTGTTATTTAATCTTTTCGATCATATATAAAAAAGAAAACTTTGGAAAACGATTGACCCTAAAGAAGATTCCTGAAACTTCCTTTTAATATTAACCTCAAAGATATCGTAACCGCTTTGTTGTGCCTTTGAACTCTTCGAGCCAAAATACTATTTTTTGATTTTGAAACTGCTGAACCTTTTTATAAAACAACCGATGTCCACGTGATAAGAGCTTCTAAAAGTATTATTCATATCACATAAAAGAATCGAGAACACTGTTTCGGATATTTTTTTTCTAAATCACCTTTTCCAAATTTTTTTACACGACATCTCACGAACAGATTGACGGATTTTGATACTGTTTGCGGTAATTTAATATCAAGAGTAGAATAGCTTCTGAAATCGATCGGAAAAGCTATTTAAAAACATTTTAAAAATATATTTTTTATAACGAAATTTTTAACTGCAAACTGTCCCAATAATTTAACGGAAAAAAATTTTTTTCAATTAAAATATGTTACTGTCTCAAATATCTGTTTCAAAATGCAAAATAGCTGGATTAAATTTTTAACTTAAAATGACAGAAAAGGCCACAATATTTTTTGCAATTAATTCAACAGAATTTTTGTGTTCATGTGTAAAAGAATTTATTCGACAATTTGAAAAAAAAAAATCAAATAACAATATTTTTATTTCCTTTTTTTATTTTTTCAAATGTACTTGTAAGCAAATGTATTTTTCTTTTTGTACAGTATATGAAAACAACTTTTTGTTCCAGTTCATAAAAATATTCGTTAAGAATTTCTGCACATTTAGTTCATTAAATGTTTTAAACTCCATTTGTGGGCATAGAAACTCTCAAAAACGTACTGAAAATTACTACAGCAAAATTAAAAAGCATGCGGATAAAGTGCCACATTTAATTCTACTTGAAATTATTAATAATAAAAACTTGTTGCATTTTACAGATGCTGTTAATTGTTTGAAAACGGATATCCCACGCATAGTGCCGTCAATGCTGTTCTTGTAATTTTTTTTTTTTTACATGAGCATAAACGGGTACTGCTGTCAACAGCAGCGTTGGAGTTTTATTTAAAAGTCAAACGAAAAAATTCTTCATTTAACTAAAAAGCCATAAATGAAAATAAGAAAATCTGATGTTATTAAATTTATTTTGTTGGGAATTTGTATATGACACTTTCACTGGAGCTAATGCACTAATAACAATTATTCCAGTCTTCATTTCCAATTTTAGCAAAGACTTGTTGGTGGTTTCGTTTATTATTTGGTGATCTCAGCCTCAACGAGTCTATTCAGAATTGTAACTCGAATCAATCGATACCCACGTGATGAGGAATGATATAGTTTTCCAAGTCCTATAAAAGAATCGAGAATGTATAATTTTGAAGTTTAAAATAAGTGTTGAAATCCACGACATCATATCAACAAATCAGCTGGAGAGCTGTCAACAGCTGATTAGCTGTGGAATCGAACAATAAGACCAATTAAAAGTTATTGCAAACAAAACATTTTTCTTTCTTTTTTTTTGAGATATCGGAATCGGTTCCAATTCGCAAGAAATCAAAGTTTGGAACACCTTTAATTTAGTTCAAGTCACTCGAGACATAGGAACACCCTCTCAAGGGTAGTCAGGGAATCTTCCGGTAAACTTCGAGATCTAATGAGAGCTCTATTTTTACGAAATGAAGTAAAATCCATTGAATCTAGATTTTTTGAGATTCAAAATATTTTAACAGAAAAATCCTTTGCTCCAACTCTTTAGCTAGACAAAGCACTAGTTTCCATCCTGAAAGATGTAATTTTTTTCCGGGCACAATTAATTTTAAGGTTAAATATGTTAAGCACTTCACCAAGCAATTTCAGTGTAATATTTCCAGATTATTTTTCACATGTTCTTCATGGTATAACTCTACCAAATTTTATATTCACAAATCTCAGACTTTGCAAAAACCATTTCAAAGCATTTACTCGCAATCAATTATTTCAGTTCAACTGTATCTCAAATAATTCTTAAACGTGATACTTTTGTTTAGCTTTTAAGTTTAATATGCATGTTTGAATTTAAATTTTAAACTATGTATTATGCATAAGTCTTAAGCGAATCCAATTAGTATTAAGATTTTTTAATTAAAAACAAGATGTTTGTTAAGCAAGACATTTAAATGAATGTAATCGTTGAAAACATCAACGATATCCGCTATAAAATTGTTTGTGTTTTAAATGAAATAAATCATAAGTTTTCTTAAAGAATTGATTCTTTTACAGTTCTGTTTAAATTCATAAGAAATATACTCAGAACACATTTTACTTACAGCTTAAAATAGAATTTAAATTATTAACAAAAAATAACAACAATAAAATCGTGATGAATTTATCAAAATATTTTTATGCAAAAATAACTGAAAAAGATATTAAACGTAGAAACAAGAAAAAGAACCACAACTATCTTGCTAGAGTTAAAAAGCGCTACACATCGGGTGGGCTTGTTTTTTATATAGAAAATAAATCAATCGATTTACTTTTGAATTAATGTGAACGAAATTCTTAACCTATTTTTAACATTAACTTTATCTTTATTTTAGGGTCGTACATTCGCATCAATAATTAAAAATTTCTTGCTCTTATCTGGTCCGCTAAACGAAGTTTATTTACCTCTGTACGCTACGGAAAAAGGAAGTGAGTGTTGAAATTCTCATGCCAGCCATTATTTATGTTTATTAATTTTTAATAATTCTTTTTAAACAGATAAAGCGAAATTCAGCTCATTTCTAATGCGTTTATTTATTTGTTTTTATATATTTTTTTTTAATATAGAAAATTCTTATAATGAAACTTTAGAAACCGTTAAAATATCATTCCCCCAATACATAAGAGAATTGGAAGGAGTGGCCGATGGAGCCCAAGTGGAATTCCATAAGGTAAGTAAGAATATAAATAAAATAGTCACGTATAGAAATAGAAATATATGCATTTTGCAAAGTCTCACTGCGATAGAAATGACAAGTTAAATAAAAATAATAACAATTTATAAACTGTTTTAAAATGTTTAGAAATCTCTCACTTTTTGAAATAAAATAGAGCACATGCTTTCTATCTTTTAAATAGTTAATAGCCAGATACACTAATTGGTCAGATGCATTCATATTTTCGGAGATTTTTAATAAAATGCTGTCGTTGTGGCTTTTGAATGTCAACAGCTGATGTATCATTGAAATCGACCAATAAAGTTGTTTAAAAGTTATTCCATTTTAAAATATATTTTTCTTAAAATACGGTCAGATTTAGACAAATATTTCCCCAAAAAAAAAAAGTAGCCACTAAATATTAATGAGGGGCACTTTAATTCACACAAGTGTTTCTTGTTTTCAGTCATATTGGAATCTACGCCACTGACTATATGTTATTTGTTGATTAACTTGAGAAACTCGTATGAAAATCAAAATATTTGTCTTTACTGTTTAGTGGTTACGCTTTTGTTGGGCAAATGACTAGTGTGACCGTACCTTTAGTTTTCTTTTCTTGAGATTTTTTAAAATCGACCAATTCGAATCGATTACAATTCAAGGCCAAAAACTTTGGTTCGGTTACATCGTTTTAAAGTTATGGACGGTTCATGAAATCACAACGCACATACACACAAGGATGATATAGTGATACCCTCGCAGGAGTAGTCACAGCATGTCAAGATCAAATGAAAGTACAATATTTAAAAAAGTGGTAAAACCAACAACACCTCGATTTAGGAAAATTTTATATTTCTTAGCGAGAAGTTAAGAATTTTAATAATTAAATACGACCATCATATCGAAACTATATTCGCGATATATTTGCGCAGTCTGACCTCATCCTTTTCATATTTTGCTAAATTTATAACTTGTTGTTAACTCAAACGTAACTTCTACCATGAGTACGTATTAACAACAATTTAATATACAAAATTACAATTAATTTCACTTAATTTGCTATTAATTTAAATATGTCATCAAAAGTTTATTGACTGATTGATCAGCAACAGTCACGAAATAATTAGTTATTTATTAAACAATTAAATCTAAATAAGGTGATAACACTGTGCAACACCAGCTAACTTTTTCGAATATATATAACAAAGAATCTAAACACTTATTTTGCCAGAATGTAGACGAAGTAAAACATAAACTTAAATAAATCTGAATTTAGTTTTAACTCTGAATTTAGTTCTCGGAGGTATCCGAAGAACCGTCAAAGTTCTTGTCATTTATGTACATGATAAACATATTCGTGTTGATGTTTCTAGAGCGTTTTTTTTATATGATACAAAACTGAAAAGCGCCCAATGCCAAATTTTCAAGTTGTATGGCTTAAATTCTCAATGAACTGAGCTCTTCAGTTGATAAAAATTTCAATTGATATGAATTATTGAAAGCTTAGCAATAATTGGAACTTTTTCATTCTCAAAGATATTAATATTGAAACAGCTTTAGTTTTGTTGGGTGTTCGTTCGTTCCGAAGTATTTAAAAATATAAATGTGTGGCACAGTAATTGGAATAAAAATCAGGGTCCGTAACGATTTATTTTAAAAATCAAATTTGAATCATTAAAAACAATTTTGATTTTATAAAAAAATGAAGAAAAAACTTAAATTTTTTTATCGAAAAATAAAAGAGAAGAAATAACTTTTATTTTCTAGAAATAAGCAAAAAATCAAGAAATGACTTTAATTTTTTTATCGAAAAATAGAAGTCAAGAAATAACTTGTTTTCTTAAGAATAAATAAAAATCATTTTCTGAGGAATAGGTAAAGTTTTCTCCAAAAAAAAACTTGAATAAATAAAAATTAAAGCATCAGAAGGTAGCCCATGTAGCAAAGATTACCTTCGTGTATTGCTTGTACACGTATCACATCGCTTTCAGATTGATTTTTTAGTTTAAATTTGAAAAATAAACATTATTTGCGGTCCCTGATAAAAATATATCAACAGTAATTTATTACTAAAAGTAAGAAATCCGAAGTATGTATAACATGGAAGTCTTAATTAGTTCCTAAATTATATCAAATATAAATTAATTAATTAATATGTAAGTAATAATACTCATGTTCACAATTAATATCAATCTTGTGCATGATTAATTCTTAATTCAAGAAATTATCAGCTATTTCTACTGCCAACAAACATGTTTGTAATTTAAATTAACTAAAAAAATTTACTTTAAATGTTAACGAACATTTTTTTTCCTGAAAAGTAACCAAATAAACTTTGCAGAAAGCTTAGTAACAAAAAACAAGTTATAATTAGACACAGTTAATACTAAAATACACTATTAATTATTTACTATTTGCTGATTAAAATGATTGAAAAAAAAAACAATATCATGGTCATTTTATAAATAAAATAGAATGACAATATTTGATCTTAAGAATTCTTGTTTGAAAGACTGCAAACCACAAACCAAACGTGACAATGATGAAGGCCATGGTATGATCGTGGCCAAATGGTTGCACACAACTTTAATTAATTGTTTTGAGCTTATTGTCAAAATTGCGTGTCAACAAATTCTAAATAGTGATAAAAAATATATAACAATTGTACAGCTATTAAAAATCAATCCACTATTCAATTAATTTCTGTTGATAAAGATACTTATTAAACAATTTAATTTTGATCTAGAAACAAACAAATTATTGATTTAATGGTAGCTTTTAAGACTCAAACAAAGGTCAGGCTTCCAAAAACAAAAGCAAAAAAAAAGCGCACAAAACCAAAACCCCCAAGAAACAAATACAAAATGATTTGAATGCAGAAACCAAACAAATGTTAAGTTCTTGTGCAAAAATGCAATGCAACACGATTTCGAATAAGAAATTCAATTAGTGGTGCTTTGCCAACATTTGTGTCATTTATTTGACAAGCATTACCGGTATCCATATATTGTTGTATAACAAGGCTTTTTAAAAGCACCTTGTTTGTACACGACGGATTACATTAAGCTAAGATTAAATGGTTCGTTTGTACGTGTGTGCAGCATTATTTTAGTTTTTAATCCCCTTTATTATCTCCTCCTACTAGTGAATGAATCATAACGCATTGACGGTTTTGACGCGTTATAACCGTTGAGAATAACTGTACTTTATACACGATAACTATTTTAAGTTTTTATTGAGCGAAGATATTTTTAGAATACCGTGAACTAGTCTCGACTTATTACTGAAATTGTATTTAACGACTTTAATACTTTTGAGAAATATCGACTTGACAGATACGTATGGGATTAGTTATTTCATCAGCATATTTTTACATAATTTTCTTATTTACTCTGCCTACATGTACACATTTATGAAACTGAAAAGAAAATATCCAAAGAGGCAATCATGCAGCCTTGACAAATAGTTTACTTAAGGGTGAACAATTGTTACTTTTAGATGGTGAGTGTTCCCATTTCAGTACTGTTTTCACATAAATGTTCATATCAAATAGAGTTATTGAAAGAGAATGTCCAGAAATTATATATGCAACTATAACAACTATAACATGATGAATCTTTTTTTTTAACGGAATACTTAATCTGGCTAACAAACTCTTATTTTAATATTAATTCCTCTGTAATTCTACCTGGGCGTTATTTTTTCTTTATATTAATTTGAAACTGTGCTGCTTTCACATAATAATTTAATTATAAAAATAAAAATTGTCTTAGGAGAAAGCCATCATTCTAGGACTCATGAATTTGGACCTATACGAAATGTTTTCAACCCATTTTTAGATGCCACAACATATTTTATTCGCTAAACTTTATATTAATTAAGAAGCTATTTTCAGCTTATAGAGTTTTGAATTCCAAAAGCCAGCTGTTTTCTTTCTTATGGCCTCATTATATAATTTAGCATGACTGCACGTAATTCAATTGCATTATAACAGTACCTCGTTTGGTTATTTAGTTATACAAAAAAAGAAAATGACCTTAAATGTAAATGTTAATATTCAATGTCAATATGTTCCAATAAAAATACGTTTTGCTTACTTAAACAATGAATATAATGAAATCGAAACAGAAAAAAAATATACATAAACAAAATATATTTTATTGATTACTAAAGTTAACAGCGATAACTAGCATATTTTTATAACAAAATTGAACAAGTTTAACATTGCCGGAGACTTAAAAAGAAATAGTTTTGGTTTCCAATAAGAGTTGCAATAAATGTGTCCGTTATATATACAAAAAGTTGGAAGTATGAATCTAAATATGTACCTACCAACTTCCCACCTCAAAATAGATATCTTATGTCAGTTAGGATTACTCCAAATATTGTTTTGTTTAAGTTTTCGTCTAGGTAAAGATATCTAGTCAAGAACTTTCCCTGTCTTGTAACAACAGGCCATTAATTTATTTATTTCATTGTACTTTATTTTCATAGTTTTGTTTTATTAGTTTTATTTCAACAGGCTTTTAAAAGTTTATTTAAGATGTTTCATAATTTCTCTTTTCTAATTAAATCTATTTGCTTACTAACGGTGTTATTCACAAACCATTATTTAATATAAAGTCGATTTAAACATGAATTTTGTAAAGTAAAAACGACTTTGAGGCGTTAACTAAAACAATCGTTTGTAAATAAACCGCAAAACTTTTACCAAGAGATATGAAAGACTACATCAATATGTACAAACGCAACGAACAGCACTAAAACACATATACAATTGACTACATATGCATATACCGACACAAAAAATTCAATTTCAATAAATTTAAAAACGTTTTGACAAAAAAAAACATTTTATTTTCAATCAATTCGACAAAAATAGACATTTTCTCAAACAGATTTGCTAATATTTTCCCGTAAACCAAGTTAAATACAGAGGTTATACTAATTCATAACATCCATATTCCTAAATGGAGCATTTATTTGAGTATTTACTACAAAACGCTTGAAAGAAATAATTTCGCTGTGTGTTTTGTTTAACTTTGTACTATCACGTTCATACCATATAAAATGGCAACAAACAACAACACAATTGCAGTGGAAATAAATTTGGAGCAACTTTACAATATTTAATTGATAGGAGGTATGCCAAGAGAAACAAGAATATAAAAAATTACCTGCTTTATATATCCTTATCCAGTTAGACTCAATATATATATTTGATTTTACACTATTTTCATATTTCTATTTCAATGATATTATTAATTTTAGCTTTTTACCTTTTATTTCACAAACTTTCTATTTAATTTACATTTTTAATACCTTCAATAACTTCTTTTTTATATCAACTTCAATTTTTATTTTTATATGAAAGCTTTTTGCTTATAAACACTTTGACGGAGCGAATTGAATACAATACAAATTCGCTTTTATTTTTATTTGACATCACACTAACACTTACACACCCGGTGTAAACGCAACGAACGACACACAAAAGCAAAATTTACTATGCACCGGCACTACAGCTGCAACTGCAAAAAATTTCGGCAACTTTACAACATATTTTCATTAATTTACCGTTGAATTTTTGACAAAACTTTTATAAATAACCATTAAGCAGCACTTCAATAATATTATTAACGAAAAATATATCAATTACAACCACTTATTCCGTGAAAAAAAGAAAATTTTCTTTAAGAACTTTACTAGACAACCGTACCGTATGAAAATTGCGCGTAAACTAATTGGAAAACAGTGATGGTACATTTACAAAGCTGCCATATTATGGACCCCAGTGAGTGTACGCTTAATCCCCTTATTGTTATATTGAATATTAAGTAGTATGTCCACATGAAGGTTTTTGAATGTTTTTTGATTCATTAAAATCTTGGGAACAGATTAGTCTGCTCCTGCAGTAATTAATACATAAGTATTTGAACATAATAATAAATAATAAACTAAGATATAGTATTATATAAAAAATATTTTTTTTATTATTCTTAACAACAACTTTTAGCTATTTCTACTACATATGGATGAGATTTTACCTCAAAGTCTTAAATACTTAAATAAAGTAGGTAAAAAGCAGCCTGTGGGATGTTCAACTATTATATTAAATGGTGAAAATGAACGTGTTTTGGCTCATACCGAAGATGCTCTGACAGAAACTTTAAATCACTACTATTTCGTTGTTGCACATATCATTAATGACACACCCCAGGGTAAATACAATGTGAAAGAGGAACGTTTCATGTCTTTGTGCTATGCCGGACATTTGCCAGGATACACAATGAATTATAATCATCATGGTTTGGTATTTTCCATTAACACCTTATCTGCCGAATTTTTAAGAAGTGGCAAAACCCGTAAGTTTGTAATTAATCAATGCATAGATTTGCAAATCAAAGTACATATATAAAACTAAACAATATCCATTTTCTAGCCCGTCATTTCATTACTAGAGCTTTATTAAGCGCTGAAAACTTTGATCAAGCTTTGAATATATTAAAAGATGCTGGAGTCGGTGCTGGCGATGGTTGCTCTATCAATATTAATTTCCTTAAGTGAGTTCACATACGTAAATTTTTTTTTTTTCATTTTCTTATAAGCAAATCTTTAAAAATCATAGCGATCCTTCCAATTTGTGCTACAATATTGAAATGGCTCCATCCTTGGGTGATACTAAGGAGTCTCGTTTAGATATTAAAAAAATCGACAAAGGAGAACATAATTGTCACACTAACCAGTAATTTTTAATGGATATGTAGACATAAAAGCAAATATTTATATTAATTGATATTTTAACTTTTTAGATACGAGCGAATGCAGATTGACCAAGCTAATCAGTTGCAGGTAGATTCAAGTGTTTCACGCATGCGTACATTCTGCAGTTATAATCCACCAACAACCAAACGTGACGTAATTGAAATGTTGGGCGACTGTACTGGTGGTGAGCATTGCGTTTTCCGAGAAGATGGAACGCTCTCGCAGTTGGTGAAAACTATAGCTGTTGGCGTTTTCGATCTGAATGAAAAAACGGTTGCGTTATACTCTGACAATCCATGCAATAATGAACCACAATGTGTATTGCCTTTAATATTAAAATAATTCTTATATCTTTCCGCATTAAATAGTTCTCGTAATTATATATATTTATGAATAACAATCTATTATATAATACAAGAACTCTATTCTAGTGATGATTAATAAAGTATTAGTATCAATTATATATGTTAACAATATATTTCTATAAATTTATTTACACACATTGCAAACGGCTACATCCGTCAAGTTAACTGTCATTTATTCAGTCACGATTGATGGATAAATTTGCTAGTAAGGGGTAGAATAATACTTAGTACACGAAACAACAACAAAGTTCGCCTGTCTATCCATCAATTTAATGTTTGTAAAAGGACACTGGTAGTAGACCTTAAAAAGTGCTCGTGTTAGGCTCCATATATTCCGTGATCAAATACCAAACCGAACTAATCTTACAAGGTGGAAACAAAGAGACCATTTTCTCTTGTATATTATGTACTCTCCTTTCTATGCAAATAAATCGTCCATGTTGTTAACTAAAGGTTTGTGTAAGTGTTTGATTAGCATATTATAATTTTGTCGGATTGACCGTTATAAAACACAGTTCCTGTTCTTAATAACATGGCATATTCCTGGGGTTAATTACCCTAAAAGTAGTGCTGCCACCGATATTACAAAGCTTTACTTATTGTCTGGCAGCACACCTTCAATTGTAGTATCTCTGTAATAAAATCTACAGCTGTGAATAGAATACAAAATATATGTAATTGTTTATTTTATATTCGGTGAAGTGTGCTTTAAACAACTACGGTCTTGTTATTCCAAACAAAACAAAAATGAAAATTTCATGTCGAATATGTAGAATACAAAGAGGTGAATTTTTTACACTTGATAGCATTGTCTCCATATATGGCCAAAAGGATTATAAATTGGTGGATGTGTACAACAAATGTTTACAATTGAACGCGATTCTGCAAGATGCCTTGCCCCAGGTTATTTGCTTGGTGTGTTTTGGATCATTGAAAGAATTTTTCGAATTTCAAATGAAAGCACAAAAATCCGATCAGGAGCTTCGACAAAACCTTGCAATATCTGAGGAGGAAGAATTTGTATACCTGAAGAATTGCAATGTTCCAAAACCTAGCCTACCTAACTCGGAAAAGCAAATTAAAATGGAAATAGAAAGTATCACAACAGAAGATGAATTAGACTATATCGAGGAAAATTATGAAACTGAAGAAAACTCTAATGATGGTGTGGAAGAAGAAGTTGAAGATACGGACATATTATTTGAATTATATAGCAAAAACGATAGCTGTATTGAAAAATATTTAAAATTCGAAAAACAATACTCCGAAGAAAATGACAAAAGTAGTAACGAAATATCATTAAGTGCACTAGAAAACAATAATTTACCTTTAAACACAGAACCATGCGATGAATTTAATGCTGAAGAAAAATGTGATGACATAGTCGATAAGATAGCGATTAACTTATCAGAAAATGAAAATGTTTCTTTGGATGCAAAATCTTGTACTGAATTTGGTACCACTTTGAAATCACCACTACCATCTGTGGAAATTTCTAGAATTGAATTACCGGCTACCGAAGTGAAAACTGTACTGTTAGAACCCTTAGTTGAGATTAGAAAATTTCAATGTGCAGATTGTGGCCGCAAATACTTGACAGAGGAGAAATTGGAACAACATAGCAAAATGCATACGCGATTAGATAATTGTCAGTGTAAAATATGCGGTTAGTAGATTTATAATATTTATGGGATAATGTATGAATAATTTTTCAAATGCTCAAATCTTTTAGGACTTATTCTCCCATCTTTGCACGATTACGGTGTTCACATGAGACGTCATGCCACAGAGCGTAAATTTTCTTGCGAATTTTGCGATAAGGCTTTTTGTACTAGAGCAAATCTAAAAACCCATTTGCTTATTCATACTAATTTACGACCATTCAAATGTGAAATTTGTGGTAAAGCGTTCCAACAAAAATCTATACTAAAAACGCATATGACTTTACATACAGGCAAGCCTTTTGAATGTACTTTATGTCATCGACGTTTTAGTCGAACAGCGCATTTAAACATCCATATGCGTCAACATAATAATGTAAGACCATACCAGTGTTCCCAATGTCCAAACTCATATATGCAAAAGTCTCATTTGGATCGCCATGTATCCAGCTCTCATTTAGGCGTTCGGTTCCAATGCAATCTATGCAGTAAAATGTACACAAAGAAGCCATCTTTAAACGCTCATATGCGTGAATCGCATTGCGGATCGGTGTCTACATATAACTGCAATATCTGTGATTTGGATTTTCCTAAACAAAAAGGGTAAGTAAAACCGAAGGTTATATTATAGAGTATATTCTTTGGTAAAACATATATATATATATATATATATATATATATATATATATATATATAAATATATATAAAAGCATTATGTATACCAACTGACATGTATTGAATTTGCACTACTAAAGGTGTCACATATGGACAAATGTTTGCGAAAAACAAAGCGTAACCACTTTCTAGTCATTTATCAGTGTTTCTAAAAAATAAGCAAAAAAAATTTATCCAACTATTCTATTTCGAAGCAAAGTTCTGGAAAATAAATCTATAATTCAATAAAAAAAAATATCATTGCCCTCTGTGAGGTTTGAACTCACGACCCCTGGTTTACGAGACCAGTGCTCTACCACTGAGCTAAAAGGGCTCTGTGGCCTGATGTGTCAAAGTACGTACATAAAATAAAAGTAAATTTCTGCAAACAAATTTAAACAGGGATGTTTTAATCCATAAGCATCATGGGAAGATACCACAGTTCATAAATATTCACATATGTACATACATAAGTATATAGTACATGCATGTATTAGAAAGAGAAATTAGTAAGCTTCTAACTTAAACCGTTCACATATAATACCAACTGCGAAATAAATAATTTGATGTTTACTGAGATTTATATGAACTTTTCGCATTAAAGTCTTTGCCAGTTGCATTTGTCATTTACGAAGCATAGTGAGATAAAAACACTTTAGGTACAATTAACTTCTTATAAGATGTTAACATCTTTACGAAATTATGAAAGATATGAGCAACTATAGAAACACTATTAGGGCCAGAAGAACATTATTAAAGATTATCTCAGGACACATTTATATGTAAATAAAATATACCCATGTATGTAATTGTAAAGCATGGAAAACCTTTCAATTTATCATTTCAGGTTATACTACCACTTAAAGTCTAAACATCCTGAATACAGAAAATTAAATTAAAACATAAATTCAGTCGAATTAATTAAGTAATCTAAGTTGTATTTAAATTCATTACAAATTTAAGTCTTATTCTAGTCAATAAATTTTATTCATAAACATATATATATTTTGTTTTATTTAAATTCCCCTTCTTACTGGTTTCGGTGCAAATAATATTTTGGCTGGCTTACAAAGTTCCAGTTCGGTGCCAGGTCGCACTGCCAAACAAAGTGTAATTTCAACAGAAGAAGCTTCGGTCCACACAGAATGTGAGAGAAGAATGGTAGTTCTTAAACGAACATTTGTTTCGTGAGCTCCCTGTTCCGTCATTATTTTTTTAAAATCTGACAACTTTGGGACAACTGTATGCAAGTGTTGATCGGGGTATTTAATTTTTATGCGCATATCTTGCTTTTGAGACTCCTGTAAATTATCAACCTCAGCCACAAATGGTAGAGCTGCTATTAGACCTGCGGTTACCTTTATAGCGTTATCTTGTGACATTTGAGGGCTTGGTTCTAATATATTAGCCATACACATTTTAATATTTACATTAGCTGGTGGCATGGTAACCGGCGAAGGTTTTTGCACCAAAGACAAAATTTCCCGAAATACTTTTCCAGGCTTTGGATCAACTATGCTAGACAATTGATTGAGTAGTAGTGATGTCAATGAATCGGGTTGAAAGTCTTGTTTTTCATCCAAGAAATTGCTTATGTCCGATGCTGTTTGCAACAACATTTGGCAGGGTCCTAAAGCACTCTGGGATCGATCACGCACTACTAAAACTAAGTGTAGTGCGCTTGCACGTAAACAGATTTGTTTAACTAGCAACATATCGCTATAGGTAAGTCCAGAAAAGATATGTTGGAGTTTTAAGCAATTACGTACCAGTTGACCCAGAGATTCTTTTAAGGGAGCACGACTTTGTTGTGAAGTGGTACAACTTTGTAGTTGTTCGATTTGTATTTGAGCAGCTAAAAACGTTTCCAAAAAATTTGCTGTACCCGACATTTCTGGATCAATTTCCCCTAGACGCTGCAAATATACAAATAATTAAATCATTCAACAGCATCATAAAGTTCTATTCAAAATTATTTCAGTTTCATTGATATTCATAACATTTTTCTTTGCATTATTTTCTTTTAAAACTTTATCAAAACACTTTTTACGTACCTTCAAATTATCTTGTGCGGTTTTTAATAGTGGCACTCTATCTCTAGCTATCGAAAATATATCATTAATATGGGCTAGTATTGTTTCTAGATATTCTCTGGAATTGTTAAGGCCATTTAAATCATCCATTGGCATTTTGGTAGAAGCACCTTCTATTGGCAACTGTGGTACCAACATCGGCATAGCATCGCGAAGATAAGCATAATGTTTTAAGGTAACATCAGGAAATAGACTTATAATGGGAACCAAATTCGCAGCTGCATTAAACAACAATATTAAAATACACAAATATGCTGGATCTTCAACATCACGTTCCGCACTATCGAAAAAGGGATGATCTTGCAGAAGATGTGAAGTTACAGCTAAGCAAAGATTAGGATGCTTTTGACCTACTTTTCGCATACAACCAAATGCTGAAAGCTTATCTTGAGGATATTTTGAAAGAACATCTAAAAGCTTCTGCACTACCATCAGTAAACAGGCCTGAGTTGAAACACGACAAGCACCAAGCATTAGATGCAGACCCTCACGCACTTCTACCGAAAAATCTTCCAACGAAGATAACATAATTTCTAATTGATCTTCACGCAAAACAATATGTTTAGCGATGGCTGTCAAACTGTAAATCGCTTTTAAGCGAACTTCTTCAATCTCATCGTTAAACATGTCAACAAGAAAATCCAGGCAAGTAACAGCAAAGTCTGGATGCTTCAATGCCAATTTGCACATAGAATCTACAGTGGCGATGCGCACTTCCAGAAACTCATCTTCCAAGCCGTGGACTAAAGCCCCACATGCACCGCTAGCGATAAGAGAAATAGTATCGGTATCCAATTGTTCTTGAGGAGCGTCGTCAGCCCAGCGTTTCCCAGAAGACCATTCACCAGAAGCTACCAGTTGAGCACCCCTCTCATGAGCGGTCTTCTTACGTCTTAAATTACTCATTAGTTTCTTATCCAAAGTTTGGTGTAGAAATTCAGAACTAACCATTGTCATGTCACCCAAATGTTCGGCTGCTTGAACACGTATTTGTATACATAAGTCACACAACGCAGCACATACTTTACTGAATGCGGCATCTATAAGACGCATTTCCTCATCATCCGCGCCACAAGATATCATATGATCTGGATGGGAAATGCCCAGTTGAAATACTAGCTGTAAAGCTTGCTGACGAACACATTCATAATCATCTTGCATGGCAGCCACTGCTCTTTTGTACAATGAAGGTGATAAATTAGCTCCTCTTTGCCCAAAACATAGAATAGATCTTAAGCTTTGAGCCCTTACGCCTGAGTCTTGAGAATCGGCATAATGTCCTATGGTATCTATAACCCCCTTTTTAGCATCAGTTAGGGTTACAAAAGCTGAAAGTACCATTAGCGAATTCTTTTGTGTTTGGTGAGATTCGGAGCATAGCTGCTGTTGGGCAAAGTGTGCTATTTTTGTTATATGCATCGATGGCAAATGTTTCAAGTTCTTAGCACCAATTTTATACAAACTGCACAGACCTTGAGCTATAACCTTTTGCGATTTTTCATACTTTAATATTCCTATAATCTCATCAATCAGAATGTTTACCACCTCAGCAATACGAACTTCTGCAAAGTCTGCAAGTAATCCCAATATCATTACCCTCACCGTTGTATCACCATCGCGTTCCTGTCGAAATATTTCTATTAACTTGCCGATGGCCTCATGAACTTCAGAAACTTGGCAATCGTCCAAAACTAACTCATCAGCAATCTTTACTATTAACTCCAACAGGTCTTTGCTGTTTTGTGGTGAAAGTGCACCCAATAGATTAATGGCTTGTTGCAATTTATTAGATGACGCATTTTTGTTTGTTGTTTGTATACGAATTTTCTTTTGTGGAGGTTGTATATATTCTACAGTTTCCGTCACTGAAAGCGGTCTTTTAGCAGCTACTGAAGTGCTTGCCATGTTTATATGTTTTATATTTTTATGCTGTATATATACGAAAATAATATATAAGCTGGACGAAAATATGTGAATGGATGAGACCAGAGTTGCTGCTGCTAGCAAATTGTCTCAAATTTAGCGATTAAGAATGCACATATTACAAATCGCCCATTAACTTGAACAACGTTATAACCCAAGAACAGTGATTTCATGTGAGTTTCATATTGTTAAGCACATGTATATATTTGGGATATTCACACTTTGTGCTATATAGTTATGTATAAAGTTTGAATAACTTAGATATGTATTTGAATGTAGTAATATTACATGTAAACGTTTTGGTAATGAATTTACATCTGTGTGAAATAATCATAAGAATCTACTAGTGACAATAAATTTTCTATTCAGCTTGTAAAAGCTAAGGAAAAACATATGTAGGTAATAAAAAGTACAGAAATAGAACAATAATACTGAATATCATAGCACTTGTTTAAAACCGCACCGCCGTCTACAAAAGGGAATCTACTTGGTTCCGAGATCGTATGCACTGCTGCAACATGTGTAAATATATACAACCACGTGTTTACCATTTAAAAAATAGTAAATTTTTGCGAAATCGCTCATTTTTCCACCAAACTGAAGTAAACATATTTTATGAAGTCCAAAAGAACCTATAAACCACCCAAATGTATAACACAGCTCACGATTATGTAGAATTTGTAATTTAGATATATTTTTAGGTTTTAAATTTAAAATTATATGTATAATAACATGATTTTCAAATTAAATTGTTCAATCTTTTCTTCTTTTTTTGTCGGAACCACTGGTAGAGCGATCACCTTTATCCTCGCCCCTCTTTGGAGCCTTCTTAGCCATATTTAAAAACTGATCGAGGCCAAAGGGATCCTCTTCTTTTTCGAACTGTACTGGGCCACTTCGCGAGGGCGGGGCTCCTCCGGCAGCTCTAGCAGTACCCGAGAATTCTTTATCCGGTACGAAACGTTGAGTATTAACAATACGATCTAAATCCGCACCATATGCGTCGTTGTCAACCATCTTACTAGGTCTATATAAATGATTCCCCAAAGAATTAGCTTCACGCCATGGTTTGTCATACACATTATATGCTTCATCATCGCCATATCCGGAATCCATACCCTTTGTAGTGTTAAAAAGGCGCTGGTCAAATAGCGCTTCCCCAGTTCCAGTAGATTTGGACGGCATACCAAGTGCTATTTGTTCTGAAATATCACGTTCACGTTCCTTTTGCAGCTTAGAACGCTTATCAGGTGCTGCTCGCGCTAAA
The DNA here is from genome assembly GCA_963675445.1 of Linnaemya vulpina. Classification (NCBI taxonomy): domain Eukaryota; kingdom Metazoa; phylum Arthropoda; class Insecta; order Diptera; family Tachinidae; genus Linnaemya; species Linnaemya vulpina. The sequence continues at coordinate 22,997,349 of OY776280.1, forward strand.
TTACGATCGCGTTGTCTTTCTCGATGACGCTCAGCACGAAGTTCGTTACGTTCTCTTGCTTCAGTACTCGTTCCCGGGACTTCCTCAGTGGGATTACGTATACCGGCACGTTCCTCTCTAGCTCTTTGTGCCATCATGCGTAACATATCCTCTTTCTTTTCTTTCTCCTTTTGTGCTAATTTCTTTTCTAATTGAGCTCTAGCCTCAACAGCTTCTCGGGCTTTACGATCGGCAATATATAAAGCCTCAGACATTTTTGCAAATTTCTCGTTAATATGAACTTGTTGTAGACCCCTACCATCGGCTGCTAAACGTTTGTCTAATGGTATAGTATATCCTTTAGCATTTTTCCAGTTAGATATACAGGGAGGAATTTTCCACTCTTTTTGTTCTTTGACAGTTACTTTTCGGGATGGTGAATGTAAAACAGGCGCTGGAGGTGATGGCGGTCCTCTGGGAATTTTTTTATTAATGCGAAATTTAGGTGGTTCCATGGGATCCACTTGAGCTTCTACCATTCGAATAATACGCTGCTTGGCACCAGAGTTAAATGCATCTCCTTGTTGTGAAGGTGTGTAACGAATGTATTGCGCAGGACCCCCTTTTTCGGCATGTCGTACAGGCATAGCTGCCGCTATTTTTTGGCTTGTTAACTTTTCTAATGCTCTTCTTGTTTCTTCTGTAGTATCAGCAATCGCCTCAGCATCTGGCCTCTGTAAATCGTCGGCATCTTCCGATAATACTTCAGCGGGCAACAATTGCGATATCGAAGAATACACTATTTTATCTCTCCCGTGGCCTTGACGTGCAATGGCATCGTATTTAATTTTTCCCTTTTCATCCAAACGCACTGCCAAGGCATTAGAATGTTTACCTAAATTTGCTGGTGCACCCATACACAATGGATATTGAGCCACATGAATTTCGGGAAATGCCCCACCATCACCAAAGTCAGGTTCTGTTCTCGGTATCCAATCCTTGCGCTGGCCATACGGAGGAGCGGCTATTTTAGCCGACACAAGTGCACCTATTTTAGGAGCTCCCTTAGCAGCCACACGTCTTTCGTCTTCACGGTCCCACACCGTATTTGAGGGTATTGGTAAAATACCTGACAAAGACATGATGTAAGCAAAACTTTGATTATCTTTTTATGCAATAACTTAAAATATTCCACAGCAATAACATAAAATCAACCACAATAGATAAAAATTTAAATGATTATTGTCAACAATGATAGCAATGTTCCTAATGAAATGACAATCGTTGGAAAAACAAAATGATTGTTTCGAGTACAGGGTGTTTACAAATCAGCAGCTAAAGAAAATGGCACTCAGGCGACTAATTACAATGCAATTCTCTTCTATATGCTTACAGGGCTCCGCATTGACGATTAGCAACTCACTATTGTATGAATTTTGCTCTCTCCAATGCTGTAGAATCGGCTTGGGTAGTATAAAAAATCAATGCTGATGATATATTCCAGAGTTGTGCTTCTAGCCCTAGAACTTTTTATATTGTCAAAATATATACGCATAAATTTTGAGATTT